>CAWUFW010012719.1:0-523192 GCA_963921515.1 Calotriton arnoldi
CACCACTACTACCACCCTTAGCCAGGGGGGCAGGATGCCTACCACTACTACCACCCTTAGCCAGGGGGGCAGGATGCCTACCACTACTACCACCCTCAGCCAGGGGGGCAGGATGCCTACCACTACTACCACCCTTAGCCAGGGGGGCAGGATGCCTACCACTACTACCACCCTCACCCACGGGGGGCAGGATGCCCACCACTACTACCACCCTTAGCCAGGGGGGCAGGATGCCCACCACTACTACCACCCTTAGCCAGGGGGGCAGGATGCCCACCACTACTACCACCCTTAGCCAGGGGGGCAGGATGCCTACCACTACTACCACCCCCACCCAGGGGGGGCAGGATGCCCACCACTACTACCACCCTTAGCCAGGGGGGCAGGATGCCTACCACTACTACCACCCTCACCCACGGGGGGCAGGATGCCTACCACTACTACCACCCTCACCCAGGGGGGGCAGGATGCCCACCACTACTACCACCCTTAGCCAGGGGGGCAGGATGCCCACCACTACTACCACCCTCACCCACGGGGGGCAGGATGCCTACCACTACTACCACCCTCACCCACGGGGGCAGGATGCCTACCACTACTACCACCCTCACCCAGGGGGGGCAGGATGCCCACCACTACTACCACCCTTAGCCAGGGGGGCAGGATGCCTACCACTACTACCACCCTTAGCCAGGGGGCAGGATGCCTACCACTACTACCACCCTCACCCATGGTGGGCAGGATGCCTACCACTACTACCACCCTCACCCACGGGGGGCAGGATGCCTACCACTACTACCACCCTTAGCCAGGGGGGCAGGATGCCCACCACTACTACCACCCTTAGCCAGGGGGCAGGATGCCTACCACTACTACCACCCTTAGCCAGGGGGGCAGGATGCCCACCACTACTACCACCCTCAGCCAGGGGGGCAGGATGCCTACCACTACTACCACCCTCACCCACGGGGGGCAGGATGCCTACCACTACTACCACCCTCACCCAGGGGGGCAGGATGCCCACAACTACTACCACCCTTAGCCAGGGGGCAGGATGCCCACCACTACTACCACCCTCACCCACGGGGGGCAGGATGCCTACCACTACTACCACCCTCACCCAGGGGGGGCAGGATGCCCACCACTACTACCACCCTTAGCCAGGGGGGCAGGATGCCTACCACTACTACCACCCTTAGCCAGGGGGGCAGGATGCCTACCACTACTACCACCCTCACCCACGGGGGGCAGGATGCCTACCACTACTACCACCCTCACCCAGGGGGGCAGGATGCCCACCACTACTACCACCCTTAGCCAGGGGGCAGGAAGCCTACCACTACTACCACCCTTAGCCAGGGGGCAGGATGCCTACCACTACTACCACCCTCACCCACGGGGGGCAGGATGCCCACCACTACTACCACCCTCACCCAGGGGGGCAGGATGCCCACCACTACTACCACCCTTAGCCAGGGGGCAGGATGCCTACCACTACTACCACCCTTAGCCAGGGGGCAGGATGCCTACCACTACTACCACCCTCACCCACGGGGGCAGGATGCCTACCACTACTACCACCCTCACCCACGGGGGGCAGGATGCCTACCACTACTACCACCCTTAGCCAGGGGGCTGGATGCCTACCACTACTACCACCCCCACTCATAGGATGGACAATGCATGACACAACAAGCACACCACAACCTAGGGAATGCAAGATTAAGACATCCCCCCACCACCATGACAAGCGTGTGAGCAGGCTGTGTCAAATGCCTACAACACCGAACATGACTTTGAACATACAATGTGACCCCCTAGCACATGTGCCACACATATATGTGTGTGGCACCCACAATGCAAGCAGCCCATGACCATTGTGGCAATGGGGCCTAAACCCCCATCATCACAGTGACCAAAAGGCAAGTGTGGGGTCCATAGCTGAAGCACATTTTGACCATTGTGGCAATGGGGTCTAAACCCCCATCATCACAGTGACCAAAAGGCAAGTGTGGGGTCCATAGCTGAAGCACATTTTGACCATTGTGGCAATGGGGTCTAAACCCCCATCATCACAGTGACCAAAAGGCAAGTGTGGGGTCCATAGCTGAAGCACATTTTGACCATTGTGGCAATGGGGTCTACACCCTCATCATCACAGTGACCAAAAGGTAATTGTTGACAAAGAAAGAGCTGCAACTGCCAAACTGCATGGATCATTCCTGGTCACAGAACCAAAAACTCATCTGTGGCAAAGTAGTGTATGTGTCCCATTGCAACATAAATTGGGGGAGCCAAATACTGCAGTGCAAATGAAACATTCCTTTGGCCATGTGCAGACAAACAACACCCATGGGGGCTGAGACCGTCAACAGTCATCAATGACACAATGACAGAAGTGACCATCAGAATGCAGAACCACATATTTGCACCAATGGGCACACAAATGCAGATACCCTGTGGAGACAGCAGATGTGAGGTGAACAGATACCATACCATGGCAGCAATGGGACACACAAACCATGATCACTGTGCTGACCGATGACCTAGGAGTCCCAGGGACAGCAGGGGAAACACACCAAACAACATACAGCCAATGGCACACCCAAGATATGCCAATGCAGTGGTGCAGATGCACAAACACAAACAGGCAGACCAACACTGTCATCATACACAGCAGGTGAGGGGTGGGGGTGCCAGTGTCCCCAGGCAACAACACAACACATGAGGAGAGCTGAATACCAATCATACAGATGTGCATACACTGCCACACTAAGGTAACTCATGGATCCAAATCCTCTATGTAGGCAAGCAGGCATTGACAGGTGAGAGGGAGCACAAAACACACATGTCACACAGGCACGTAGGAACAACAACTGACACAGCAAGTCACAGACACACCACAGCACCACCCCCAGGGCCCCCACAATGTGGTGACCCTGGGCTGAATAAAAATACCACTGTGATGACAAAGCTAAATGTCGATCACACTGTGAACCACAGTCAGGTGTCCTGAGCAACTAACTACCATCACACCTACACAAGCACAAATCAATCAGCATGGCCAGTAAGCCAAGGCCAACATGGAGGCAGGGGCCTAGCCGGGCAACAACTCTCATCTGCACACACTCAAGACCACACCCCTCGACCTCCAACAATGTGCAGCAGTGAAGTACACATGCACTGGTGACATTGCACATGCACCCATGACTATTCCAGGGTGGTGGGTGGGAACCAAGGTGTAGAAACACATCACACATGGACACTCAACAAGAGTCCTGAATGTCTGACACACTGCACACTACGCTGTACATGGACATGACGGCAATACCACACCGACCAATGGGATCCCAGCCACAGTCACACACCAATGAAGAAGCCAAGGTCACCCACAAAGAACACACATAGACAACAACCAACATTGCAGCCCGGACCCTAAGGAGTGCCAGCAGTCACACACACAACGTGTCACAATCACTGAAAGATAACACAAACTGGAAATCACATGACAGGGGCAAACAACAAGTGCCAAAGGGAAACCTGACTGTGACCCATCTGCGTCTGCACACAAACTCTGCCCTGACAGCAAACACACCTATGGGTGACACCCTGATGACCAGTAATGTGCCATGCACCCACATCACAGAGAACACAGGGAGAAGACTTTGGGGGAACATAGCTCAAGTCAGCAAGCATCACAAACAGGTACAACACTAGGGATCACAGCATGCGCAGATGAATGGAAGTGAACACACAGACATGCACATACAACACACACCTTGGGCGCAGGCAATGTCACACGTGTACACACTGCCATGAGGGGACTCCACTCCTGTGTGAGGAAAGCTGTGCCATATGTTGCCTCAGTAGGGCCCCATCATGTCAGCTGAGCACTTGGTCACACAATCAACAATTAGCACCAAATGAGGGCTCCCATCACATCAGCCTGGTCATGGATGTGCCAACGGAATCATCAGCACAGATCCAACACACTTGTATGGCAATGTTGCACTGACTACACGGATGAGTCCCTCCCCATTGATGCCCAAACCTGCATGTCCACTGGAGATGGCAACACGGTCAGGGAAGTAGACAAATGCAACGATGGCAGGCACAACAGATGTGCAGGGGTGGAAGCCACAGATATGAAATTGCCAATGTAAGTAGGAAACCCATTGCCAAATACTGAACACATGACACCCTCAGATGCTGCTATTGATGACATGGATACACCACATGATAGGACACATTCCCCCTGGACCACATGGGTTCCTGCACAGTAACACTTCATAATCATGAGACCAGATATCACCATCACTGCAGCAAGGGCATGGTTAGCTGCACCAACAACATGTACATCTGAAGCATGAGCACTAGAGAAAAGAAAGTTGCTTTATTCAGCATATGTGTTGTTTGATAACGACGTCCAGAAGAAATTAGAGCAAAGGCCAATGGCCAGTCCATTGTCAAAGTTCAAACAGGGTGACACTGGCAGATGTCACCCTACGCATGCCTGCACAATACCAGGGACAATCCACTAGGAGGGGCAACCGGGGGCAGGCCAGGCACCGCAGGGACAGGATCAGGGCTCACCAGGGGGAGTCAGGGAAGGGGTGGTGGGTGCTGGAGAGCCACTGACAACTGCAGTGGAGGTGTCTGACATGGTGTGTGCCGGCACAACTGGGGGCATGACACAGATGTCGTGGGTGCCGGCACAACTGCAGTGGACCCTGCAGATGGGGTGGACAGGTCCGCCACTGCAGTGCCCAAGTCAGACAGGGCGGTAGTGGACTCCACTGCAGTGCCTACCTCCAGGGGAGGAGAATGGGGAACAGGCAAGGTGGGTTGGACAGAGGGGGAGGACACCCTCACCACATCAGTGGCACAGACAAGCGCAGCGGGGGTGTGGTGCTGGGAGAGCAAGTGGCAGGGGGAGAAGGCCGGAGCATCTTGGGGATGGTATATCTGTGGGTGGGGGAACCTGGGGCAGGGTGTGGTGGGGGCACCTGTGCAGTGGGGGCCTGAGGGATGGAGGACGGAGACCTTGTGCCTGAGCTGCAGGGCGGTGGCGGGGTCTTGCTCTTAGCACTCCGGGGGACTTGCGGGTGGGGGCCTCAGTCCGTCTGCGCCTGGGGGAGGGTGTCCGGGGGCGAGGGGCACTCTGCTCCGTGTGGGTGGGCTTCCTCTTCCCCCGGGATGCTGGAGCAGCTTCATCGGTGGGGAAGAGGCCGAGGTCACAGAGGAAGAGCTGCTGTGACTTTGGGGTTGCAGGTGAGGCAAGGGAGGGTGCTTTGGAGGGAGAGGGAACTGAGGACTGCGCAGTGCATGTGGATGCGTGTGTGTGTTCCAGGGCCCCATCCCCTGTGAGTCTGGCTTCAGTCCCCTGAATGTGCGTGCGTGTGCGTTTTGTCATTGGCGTGTGTGTCAGTGTGCTGGATGTGTGTGTGCTGGTGTGTGCCTGTGCCGGTGTGTGTGTGCCTGGGATGGGTAAGGTGCTGGGGAGTGTGGATGGAGCAGAGGCAGGAGGGGTGAGGGACCGTTTGAGGAGGGACACTGCTGCCGTCAGGGAGGAGTCCATGGACCTATTGCCCCTCTGTAGGTCAGACATGCCCGATGAGATGCCCTCCATGAACGACACCAGCTGAGTCAACAGCGCGGTGTGCGCATGGAGGACACTCAGCATGGCTGTCTGCCCTACATGGAGCTGGCGAAGGAGGTACACAGACTCCTCACTCAGGGCAGCAGGGGACACAGGGGCAGGGGGTGCGGTGCCTGGCCCAAAGGAGACACGCTCCCGGACATGGGAGCCTCCACGGACCTGGGGAATGGGAGCCGATGGGAGGGCGGTGGTGGTGCTGGTGGTGGCGGGGACAGCAACACTAGCTGGGGTGTGGTGGCTGCTGACACCCGCCTCCACAAGGGAGTCATCCTCCGAGTTGCTCTGGTCCTCAGCTGAGGTGGATGCTGCTGAGGACTCCTCGGTGTGGCTCCCCTCGCCCTCCGTGCCACTGGGTCCCTCCGACCACTCCTCGGCTGCTGACCCAGTCTGGCTCTCCGGCTCCTCCTGGTCCGTGGAGCTGTCCCCTTCCGTGGCCGTGGATGTATCTGCAAACAATGGGGAAACAGACAGACATCAGTCACCTGCACCAAACGCACACACCACTGTGAGCACAGCACATTACAGAGCAAGCCCTGGCATCATTAGTTGTACATTGCTAAAAGTGCCCTAATTGAACAGGAGAAGTCAATTGTCAGTCTGATGCCAAGCATGGCACTCACATCCCACATGGCCTTGCACCCATCTGTCTGGTGTCTGTTGGATTGCAACACCCCAGTGTTGACACATGCACCAAGTACACAGTAGTTGGACAGTGCAGAGGACACGGTGTGGACACATCACAGCTCTTGCCACTGAGTCAGTACAGGTTTACGGATGTAAGGGATGCCCAGAGTCAAATAGGAAATGCATGTGATGCATACCAGCGACAGACACCATGATGCACCCATGTCCTGATAGCCAGCGCCACTATGGTGTGCATGTAGCACATGTCACTCCCCTGCAGGATCACCAATCAGTAGACACATGCCATGGCGGAGGCATGACTGCAAAGTCATACATCACTGTCTCAGTGATGTATGACTTTGCAGCCAGACAACAACACTCTGCACTGTGTCACAATAGTAGGTCATGGGGAATGCAAGTCCTGGAGCTGCACAAGTGCACATGTACATCCCCCCACAACACATCCTCTTAACCCTCATCTGTCCAGGTCATACCTATTGGACATATGGGAGACCTGTGACACTACCCTCTGAACCTGAGCCCCTCACACTCTGCTGTGCATGGGGAACAGCTGCCTGAACTTCACATTTACATGCCCCAGTCTGCATGGGCAGCTGATCAGACACCTATGTGTCACACAAGTATCGTCTCCTATGGTCACATCTCCAGTGGCATGCTGAGCCCCTACCAAGAAACTCCACAGCAGTCCTGGCGACTAATCCACAGCACACTGACACAGAGGCAGACACCTGAGGGGTCAAATCACTGTGCACAATGTGTCCTCTGATACACGGGAGTGGGAGTACAGAGTGTATTGTATGGCCTGGAGTAGGCATGACTGTCCAGCCCCACATGAATGAGGGATGAGCCCTGGACTGTAGGCAGCTGGCTAAGTATGTGTGACACACGTCATATACATACTCCTGGGGCCCAAACATTGTTCCCACCCGCAGCATGGGTGTGTGCCAGGTACCCCAGCCACATGTGGTGGATCAGCTCAGCAATTGGACCACAGATCAAAGTAACACGCTGAATACATGTCAGAATACAGGCATTGTGTAAGCAATGGACCCACCCATGATGCCCACCACAGAGTCAGGGAAACAGATGCTGTCTCCCACCTTGAGTCAAGCAAACTGCAAGGACACAGTCCTAAGTGACAGAATTCCCTGCATGTAAGGGCCACACCTGGGTATCAGATGAGGAGTGGGCAGTGCACAATAGAGGGACATGGCTCCTGGACAACATGACTGCTGTACTGTGGCAGTTCAACCTGGCCCGAGGAGGGCACATAGCATGTTAGACAGAGTACACAGTGCAGTCTTTGACTCACCCCTCCTTGCTGCTCTCTGGCCTTCAGCTGCCCATCCAGGTCTGGAAAGACCACCGCCAGGATCCTGAGCATGTGGGGGTCAGGGTCCGTGTTCCGCCCCTCCTGCGAGGAGGCGACAGCTTCAGCTGGACCCGTGCAATCCTCCGGGTCCAGCCCCGAAGGTCCTGCCACCTCTTTTGGCAGTTGCGGATCCGGCGCTTGTAGACCCCCACGGACCGGACAGCCCGGACGATGTCCTTCCAGATCTCATGCTTCCGATGGGCAGAAGCCTGTCAGGATGACAAAGTGATAAGGCCATTACTACACATGCAACATATCCGTGCATGACACAGTTGCATATACATGTCGCAATCACAGGGGCACATGGTGTACCCAGGCAGTGCACGGCTGCCCATGGACAGTTTTCCAGAAGTCACTACATGGTATCATTGCATGGGGAGTAAAACCCTGTTCAGAAGCACTGTCACTGCACCATACCTGTCCAGTGCAAGTCACTACACACTATGGGGGGTGACAACTACTCAGTGAGCCTGCTAGCCAGTGGTGTGCTGACTCTCAGCCTTGCTAGTCAGACAAAATGCACATTCAGAAAGGCAGTGCACAGAACACTCACCTGCTCCCCTGGTGTCCCATACAGCTTGCTGTACTGTGGAAGTAGGCTGTCCAGCAGGGCCTGGTTCTCTTCAAGGCTGAAGGCTGGGGCTCTCTCCACAGTACGTGCCATTGCAGGGTCCAGAGGGGCAGAGACAGCAGCAGTGCAGTGGCAGATGTCGTCCTGGAGCATGTAGTGCAGGCAAGTGGGCTCTCAGGGGAACATGCAGCAATATATATGTGCTGGAGAGGCAGATACTGTCCCTTGTGTCCAAAGTGATAGGTCCAAGTCGTTTGCATCTTCTGAATCTGGCCAATCCATGGAATAGCAGCACCAAAACACGCCCACAGCATCCTTCAAAATTTCAACTTCATGACATACATGATTTTGCAACATTGTTGTGGGTGACCAACTGATTTTCCAGCAACCGACTCGTTCGAATATTCGAAAACGCGTCCGTTGCCAGGCAAGCCCATTGTCAATGGGTGCGCACCGATCGGTCCATTGCAGTACAACGCGCACAGGGGTACAACGCGTGCACTCGCACACATTGAATGCAATGGGCCGGCCGGAGGCACCGATCGGTCCATTGCTGTTCAACGCGCACAGGGGTACAACGCGTACCCGCACACATTGAATGCAATGGGCCGGCCGGAGGCACCGATCGGTCCATTGCTGTTCAACGCGCACAGGGGTACAACGCGTACCCGCACACATTGAATGCAATGGGCCGGCCGGAGGCACCGATCGGTCCATTGCTGTTCAACGCGCACAGGGGTACAACGCGTACCCGCACACATTGAATGCAATGGGCCGGCCGGAGGCACCGATCGGTCCATTGCTGTTCAACGCGCACAGGGGTACAACGCGTACCCGCACACATTGAATGCAATGGGCCGGCCGGAGGCACCGATCGGTCCATTGCAGTACAACGCGCACAGGGGTACAACGCGTACCCGCACACATTGAATGCAATGGGCCGGCCGGAGGCACCGATCGGTCCATTGCTGTTCAACGCGCACAGGGGTACAACGCGTACCCGCACACATTGAATGCAATGGGCCGGCCGGAGGCACCGATCGGTCCATTGCAGTACAACGCGCACAGGGGTACAACGCGTACCCGACACATTGAATGCAATGGGCCGGCCGGAGGCACCGATCGGTCCATTGCTGTTCAACGCGCACAGGGGTACAACGCGTACCCGCACACATTGAATGCAATGGGCCGGCCGGAGGCACCGATCGGTCCATTGCAGTACAACGCGCACAGGGGTACAACGCGTACCCGCACACATTGAAAGCAATGGGCCGGCCGGAGGCACCGATCGGTCCATTGCAGTACAACGCGCACAGGGGTACAACGCGTACCCGCACACATTGAAAGCAATGGGCCGGCCGGAGACACCGATCGGTCCATTGCTGTTCAACGCATCACTGTACATGTGACTGGCATATGTCAGCATGCCTATCTCAGATGGACATATGCCAGCCACAGATAGCTCCCAGGGAGTGAGGGGCACACCTACATCACGACAGCCTGTCCAAACCTTATCATAAGGCATGTAAGGCTGCATTTCCTATTGTGTGTATGTTGGTGTACATGTTGTCCTGTGGGTGTCACCTGTGGGCAGCCACCCCCAGGCTGTGCACGTGTTAATGGGGACAGGATCCTGGGTGTTACGTGTACGTGACCACTGTGATGTGCAACTGTTCATATCTGTGCATGTGCCATGGTCACATTTCACAGTGGTGTTTGTGTATGTCATGTCACATACCCCGTGAGTCCCATGTGGGACGGTATGTTTGAGCCAGGGTGTCCCAGTGGCACAATAGTGATGGCCCTCCACAGTCTTTGTGCATGTAGTGTTTACAATGTCTCTGATTTCATGTGCACAATGGGAGACAGTCTCCACATCCACGTTGTGTGTGCATGGACTCTGATGTTGTGCGTGTGTGTCACAGACGTCCATGGCTCTCCTGCCATGGCAAGTGTGGCCACTACCTGTGGGGGTCATGTTTGTTTTGTTGTGGTGTACACATGATACTCCAGGTGATGCCAGTGTCCATGTGGCATTACAGGGTCCCTGGGAATGTGCCTGTCGTTGAGCTGTGGTGCCTGGGGCACATCTGTCCTCACATGTCACTGGGGGGTGACTGTGACACAGCATCATGATATCCAATGGGCCAACCTGGGACAAATTGATGCCACCTGTAGGACCGTGTTGACAGATGTTGGCCATGTATGTACCATACATGTCGTTCCGGTACTGCACACTTCATGTAGTTGTGCCTCATGATGATGTATGTTGGGATCTTGAGTGTGTTCAATGCCGCATATGTGGGGTGACTGACGATCTTGCTTACTTCTCCTCTGCACTGCAGGGCTCCTGCTGTCCATCGGCCATTCCCAGACCTGGCAACGATGGTGGAACGGGACAGCATCCGACGGTACCGCTTCACCAGGCAGCTGATTGAGGATTTGGCAGTGCAGTTGTCCCCACATTTGCAGCCTGGCCGGCCGTATCCTACAGCGCTGACCCCCAAGGTGAAGGTGATGGCAGCCCTACACTTCTTTGCCACCGGTACCTTCCAACATACTGTGGCGTCTGCTGGTGGGATGTCACAGACCATGTTCAGCCGTGTGCTCCGCGATGTTCTTGGCGGCAATGTTGCTCTTCCTGAACCGGTACATCTATTTCCCTAGACTGCGACGACTCACTGACGTGAAGAGTGACTTTTATGCCCTGGGGAGGATGCCGCATGTCATTGGCTCCATTGATGGGACACATGTGGCTTTGGTACCACCACAGGCCCAGGAGCAGGCCTACAGGAACCGCAAGCACTACCACTCGGTCAATGCACTGGTGGTGTGTCTTGCAGACATGACCATCACACACGTGTGTGCCCGTTTCCCTGGTTCAGCACACGATGCCTTTGTGATGAGGAGTAGTCGCATCCCCAGGTTGATGGCACAGATGCAGAACCAGCGTGCCTGGCTTGTCGGTGTGTACTGACTTTGTGCCATTGTGTGTGATCTGATCTGTAGTATTCCGCCCACTTTTCCAAGTCAGCTGATGTGCACTTGTCTGTCCGTAGGTGACTCGGGATACCCCAACATGCCGTGGTTGCTGACACCCCTCAGGAACCCTGTGACACCTGCCCAGATGCGCTACAATGAGGCACATGGTCGGACCAGGAGAGTGATTGAGCGGACCTTTGGTCTCCTGAAGAGCCGCTTCCGCTGCCTGGACAAGACCGGAGGGTCCCTCCCATATGCCCCTGCGAAAGTGTGCAAGATTATCATCGTCTGCTGCATGCTCCACAACCTGGCAGTGCGGAAGGAGTTGCCTCTCATCCAGGATGACGATGACCAACATCCGCCACCTGTGGAGGATCCTGGCCTGGACCACGATGCCAGTGACGATGATGATGATGATGGTGATGGTGATGTCCGCACACAGCTCATCACCAACTTCTTTAGCTGAATGTGAGTATCCTGAGGTGTCATGTCAATGATGTGAGTTGGCATGATGTGTGGGTGGTGCTCTGGTGCTGTTGGAGTGTGTCCATGGGCTACTTGACTGGATGTGTGTTGCGATGTGTGCTTACAGGTGGGCTGTACTCCCCAACAGTGTTCACATGCTAACTTGGTTCTGGGTGGGTATCTTGTAACATGTATTGTGCATGAGTTTTGCTGTTCTGTCCTGTACTCCATTGCTTTTGACTGTGTGTCATTTCTGTCCTTCACAGGGTACTTTCAGATTCGTTTGGTCAACTGTGTCCACCGACGACGTGATTGCACATCCAGGCTGGTAGCTGTTGTGTCCCTACAGGTGATGTGCGCCACACCCATGGACTTCCTTCTGTCTACAGTTGTTGACTGTGTGCCCGCTACCAGGTGGGGTTACCTTGCATCTGTAGTGGTTACGGCATGTTGCTACTGTGTAATAAACCTGTGCTTCACTTAGTGATGTGCGTTGTCTGTGGTCACACATTTGACTGCCATTTGCTTACTGCACCTGTGGGCTACTTGACTACAACTGGGAATGGGTGTGGTGTCTGTGCATTGCACCGTCTTCCCTGGCAACATCAGTGTAGGCAATGAGTCAGATGGCCTAGGTGTGTATGTGTTGTGTAGCCCTGGTGGTGTGTCTCCCTCATATGTGTCACGTTGCCTGTACTCACATGCCTGTGTTGTCCTTGCTGTTGCAGTTCGCATACACAGTGTAATTTTGCTGTTCATCATCCCCATAACAGCACCCACGTTGGAATCACGACAGAGGCAAGTATGGTGTATTATTGTGTTTATTGTGATACATCTGTGATAATAGTGCATAGGATGGATTGTGCTGTACATGAATCTTGCAATCCCAAGTTCCTAGATGAATAGAAAGTCCAGGTAGACAGGATCCCCAGTATCGGGGCCACAGTTGTCTGACACATTGTTCCAACTTGTACTCCCCATGCAATGTGTGGGAGTAGTGTTGCCATCAACAGGGTGAACAGTCTGTGCACAAAGGCGAAAATCCAGAACAGGTTCAGGCTTCCTGGGAGTTGCGCTTGGCCATCAGCCTCTCACTTTCCCCTCCTCGGACGACCCCTCTTCTTGGGGGGGCCCTCAAGTGCAGGCTGCTGCGGTGCAGGGGACTCTCCGCCAGAGTCCTCCTCCCTCCCTGTGGCAGTTGCAGTTTGTTCGGTACCAGATGTTGTTGGCACACAGGGAGGTGTGGACTGGTTGCTGTTCATCTGGCGGAGGCATTGTAAAATGTCCCTGTGCACCGCCGTCATCTCATGTAGTACATCCCACTTGGACTCCACGCGGGTCATGTGGGAGTCCACACGTGACATGTGGGAGTCCACACGTGACATGTGTGACTCCACGTGGGACATGTGGGAGTCCAAGCGGGCATGATGGGCAGCCTGCTGCTGTTTGATGTCTCTGAGGAGCCCCACTACCTGGCTGAGCTCTCCGGTGCTGGACTGGTACGCATCAGCTATGCGTACCAGTTGTGGGTCTTCATGCACACCAGCAACGTCTGCAAGCAGCGACCTCTGTCTCCCACCCCTCCCACCACCCCTGCTGACATGTGCAGTGTGTGCAGTTGCACGCACAGATAACCCTGGTCCACCTTGGGGGTTGGTGGTGGTGGTGGTGTCCATGGCCCCAGGTTGGTCCAGGGTCACTGCGCTGGTGTTGTTCCTTATTCTGTCCATGTCGGCAGGGATGGTATTCGTGGTGACAGTCGTTGGAGGGGTGGGTGCAGGGGGTGCAGCTGGTGGACCTGCTGGTGCTGCAGCTGGTGGTCCTGCTGGTGCAGCATGTTGACTTGCACCGGATGTGCCAGGTTGTTCTTCATCGTCCGAGGAGGACAGAGGCTGTACGACGCCAGTGAGCTCGGCATCCTCTTGAGCCTGGGACTGGGACTCCTCAGCGTCTGCTGCTGTGTCCCTATCATCACCTGTTTTTGGGAGACACAAACAATGTATGTCATGTTTCTGCAGGCATCAGTGGTTGACACACCTGACAGTTGTGACTGTGCCTCGGGGTGCGGGCCTGTACATTGTATTGTCCTAAGTCGTCACAGTCAGGGGTTGATATTGGTGTGGCACATTGTCCTGCATTATTTGGGCATTTCTATGTATTCTCTGGGGTGTGAACATGGTCTGCATTGATTGTGTTTGGTTGACAGCCAGACCTCCTTCCCACCCACCCACCCACCCAGTCAGTTATCCCACCATGGAACGTGCTTGCATTGCAGGGAGTGTAAGTTGTCTCTCAGGATGTCAGTCAGTGGTGTCCTGCTGTTTGTTGGTGCACAGTTGGCAGCAGGGCCTTGTGCTCCCCACAGCAGTAGCCAGTGTCAGCCATCTTGTGAGTCCTTCTCCACTCCCTGTGATGTGAGCATGGTTCAGGGTGGTGTTGATGGGCCAGTTGTGAGGCTGAGCAATGTCTGTGACTACGACTCCCATCATGCTATTGCCTCCACCCCCCTTCCCAGCATGCCCATGCTTCCTTCCTTTTGACTCTGCTTCCCTGTGGGGTGGGCTGGCTGTGCTGACAGGATGGCTGGGAGTGTTGTCCTGGCAGTTGTTTGGCTAAGAGTCCCAAGAGTGTCCCTGTGCTTCACACAACATAACCCAGGGTGGTGGTGCTTGTGGGATCTTGTGTTAGGATGGAGGGCATTGCATTCTACCAGGTGGGTACTGTGGAGTTTGTGTTGGGGGGGTGAGGGGAGGTGCTGGTGACTATGGTCAGTGCTGCAAGTCCCCCTTCCCACCCAGCCAGCCAGATATCCCACCATGGACTGTGCTTGCATTGCAGGGAGTGGAAGTTGTCTCTCAGGATGTCAGTCAGTGGTGTCCTGCTGTTTGTTGGTGCACAGTTGCCAGCAGGGCCTTGTGCTCCTCACAGCAGTAGCCAGTGTCAGCCATCTTGTGAGTCCTTCTCCACTCCCTGTGATGTGCGCATGGTTCATGGTGGTGTTGATGGGACAGTTGTGGGGGGGCAATATGTGTGACTGCGACTCCCATGATGCTATTGGCTACACTGACTTGGCCAGCATACACAGAATTCCTTCCTTTGAGTGGTCTTCACTGTGTGTTGGTGTTGTTGTGGTGGCTACATGTGTGGATGTGTGTGTTAGTTCTATTTGTGCCACTGCCTAGCTGTAGTTGTGGTTGTGTTTGTACATGTGTTGGCACAGTTGGATGTGACTTTTTTGATGGCATGTGTTGTGTTTATCTGACTGACATACACATTTTGGGATGATTCTGTTCTAGTTGCTGTGTAATTGCTATGAGTGCATGGTTTGACTCTCCCCTTGACAGTGATGTGTGTGTTTTGTGGCAGTATATTGTGTACATTTGTTGTGTACTCACCAGGCTCTGGGATGTCCTCTAGTCCATATATGCTCACTGGCGGTAGGATGGCCCGCACCTTCTCCTCCCAGGGCCTGAGGTATATTGGCTTGGCAGGAGGGCCACTGCCGGTGTGTTGGCTGTTGATGTAGTCTTGCTTCAGCAGTTTCCGTACCCTCCTGCGCACGTCATACCACCTGTTCTGGATGTCGGTCTTTGTGCGCCGACATGGTGATTGGGCGTTCACCCTGTTGATGATCCTCTCCCACATCTTGGTTTTCTGCGACATGGGGGTCTGTTGGACCAATGTGCCAAACAGCTGTGGCTCTACCCTGAGGATCTCGTCTACCAGGACTTCCAATTCACAATCTAGGAACTTGTGATTCTTCTTGGGGGGCATGGTGATGGGTGGTGATGGTGGGTGATGTGTGTGTTGGTGTGCAGGTGAGGGTGTGTGGGTGTGTGTTGTGCTGGGTGTATGTGAGGTAGGTATTTGTTGGTGTGCTGCTGGTGTGTGGCTTGTGTGAGGGATGAGCTGTGGGTGTGTGGTTGCTTTCTCTTGGGTGCTGGCAGTGGAATGGCATTTGCAAAGGCTCATGGTAGTGATTTGTGTCCTTTATATAGGTGGAGTTGTGGGTGTGTCTTTGTTCTCTGTCCCCACCCCCCCCAGTATTTATTGGCTTGGTAATTGCTTGTTTGGCCTTTTTTGGTTGATTTTTCCTTTGTGCTGTTTGTGTATGTTGGAAACGTTCTTGTGACCGAGTCGGACCCTGCATTGGTCTCGTACGGTGTTTTCCGCTTCGTTCACGCTGTGTTTGTGCAGTTTTGTATGCTGCGTACGCGTCGGTCGCGGTGTATTGTGTTGCTTCGGCTCGGTTTTGTATGCGTGTCGGTCGTACGGCTTGTCCTCCGTCCGACTCGGTCGTGTTTTTCGCGCCTTGCATCGTACTTTGCGGGTTGGAGTTGGCGGGTACGATTCGGTCGGATTTGTTCCGGGTGCGTGTCGGTCGGTTGGATTCGCGTGTTTTTCCGGCCGGATTGCTATTTTCCGAGCGGCTCGGTCGGTCGGCTTGGTTTCCTGACGTGTCGGTCGGATTTATCGCGGCTTGCATCGTACTTGGCGTGTCGGGCGCCACTGGTACGTGTCGGTCGGTAATTTTTCCGGCTCCGAGTCGGTCGGTGCTTTTTCCGGCCCGAATCGGAATCGACCCCTGAATGTGCAAAGTTTGGGATGATTCCGAGTATTGCCTGGAAAGGTGCTAACAGACTGGAACAGATGCTCTTAAATACATGTACAATTCCGCTTGTATCAGACATGTTAAAGATACGTCCTATCAATTCCACGAAATGTATAGGGCAGCTTGTACGTATTAAAGTCTGTATCTCAGCCGAAGTCCTTGCTACTTGTAGATCATAGGTTTCTTTGGCCGAGGTCAAAGGCACTGTTTGCTGTAAAAGCATGGCTTTCATTCTGCTTAAAGTATCAAATCTTATAAAAGAGACGTTCAGCGAAGGCCACAAGGCGACTCCCTGACTGTGTCTATTGGGGCAAACAATACTTGCATACAGCAAGTGACCCTGGAGTTGACCGTTACTAGATATGGGATGCCTGGCATCATGCCGCAGCAACTCTGATCATTCAACATGAGGTAACTCCCATTAGAAGGTTGCCCAAACGTTGGATTAATCACAGCAGCTGGTGTACCCTGCTGATGGCAAGACAAATTTGCCACAGAACCATTACAAGCCCCGTGTAAAGAAATGTCCTGACATATAAGTGAACCACTCAGTGCACTTTTACAGTGTGTACCGCTCAAAAACACTTCACGATCCCCACTCCAACATCTATATGTATACGGTAAATCCCAAGATGTCTTAATGTATTCCTTACCCAACCTTTCATATTTGCCTGCTTGCATCTGTTTGAGGCAATACTGAAACTGAAAAGTAGTCACAGGTAGTGTGATTTTGCCATGAATAAGCCATTCTGTAGCTGGTTTTTCTGCCACTGTGAATGGTAACTTTTCCAGTTTTTCAATGCTCAGCACTGTATACCTTGTTCCTCTTTGTGCCAGTTCGATCTGTTTATCAGTTAGATTGTATTCTGCAAACAGAGCTGACGTGTTGATAAAACGCCAAGGCACCAAGCCCGCATGCAAAGATTGCAGCGTCCAGCTTAATAACACAATAGAACGTAATTGAGATTGGCCTTGTTGTAACATTGCCAAATCTTGTTCTAGTATGTCGATAGCAGAGGATACAATGTTGTCCAATGAATATATTCTGGAGGACAAGGTTGTTAACCCATTGTCGACCACAGTGAGTGTTTTCTCTAAATTAATACGATCAGGTTCACGTATTCGATCTGCAGCCTCCATCTGTGACACTTTCCATGCTTCATTATAAGCAGCATAGATGCCGGCATATATGAAACGTTTTTGACGCGGTTTTCTTGGTCCAAGCAAGAATTCCCTAAGGTCTGCGTCTTCTTTAAGTAAGGATAAGTGTTGTTTCACATCCTGTAGTGTAGATTTCTGCAGCCAATCGAGGCATAATTTTCCTACACTGTATGTTGTTACTACCCCCGGATGCTGTCTTTGGACGTATCTTGGGTCTGGCCTATGTATAGTAAAGCCCTGAGTTTTATTCAGGAATCTTTCCTGACAGTTGTTCGTGTCTGTGTGGCCAGATCAACCATTTTCTCCAATCAGGATTAGATCTGTTGAGTTGTAGTATATTGTCAACTGTCACCGCTGCCTGTGTATTGTTATCATTTGCAGGTGTTGGTACAGAAGGTGTTTTCATCTCTTTTATCTTGGCTAGTCCAAGACAAGATGTTTGTTGGACAGTTTCATTCAAAAACATTATTTGTTCAGGGATGATACAGGCTCTATATAAAGCTTCTATCCCCTGCACTTGCCAATCTTTACTACCCCAGACTGTTTTTGTGTCTATTGTGTCTTTCCATAAGTCGAAACCCCGTCTAGACAGTTGGGCAATAAATGTTGCAGAGTAAATCTGTTTTGTATTTGTTAACATAATTTTCATTCCTGTTTTGTTTACATTTTTATAGTAAAACGTTTCTGGATCAGATGTATTGTAACCTGAAAAATATGGAAACTTGTTAGCAAATGTTTTTGAACTACCTTGTGGTGGTGTAGGACAATGCTCCCATTGGTTAAACATAAACACATTTCTAGGGTATGCAGATTTATGCAAATAATGATGACCATAGTGGTTATAGCAATACAGTTGTTCATAGTCTGATGAACCCTCTAAATATTCATTTTTTTTAAATGCAGCATATTTTTCTAGGTCAAACATTATATCGTTAACAGTCTCAAAGTCCCAATCATCAGAATAGGTACTGGACGAAATGAGATCACTTAGTGAAATTTTAAACAAATGTGGAATGTTCAATTTTTCCGTCGGGCCAAAAATATCAAAATCTGTTTTGTCCCACACTATACCATCCTGTATAGGAACGGCTGTGATGTTCACTGTTGACAAGTCTCTTGCTTCACGATGGGAAGATTTATGAGGTTTCAAAAGTATGTCACATCTTTTCCTTCAGTGTTCACATGGATGTATCTGCCATTTATAAGCACGCTCATAGTTGTAACCAAAGCTAGCCAAAGCAGGAAAACAAATAGTCCAGAAATAATCCAGAGTTCAATCCATGGTGAAACCAGATAAGTCTTTTTCAGAAAGTGAAGAAAGTCTTGTACTTGCTGCTTGAATTTCAATGATGCTGGCGTCGTTTCAGGTTCACTTGGATCTTCTGAGAACGTATCAAAGTTAATGAAATAGCCAGAAGCAGTTCTGTCAATTGTTGGAATTGCATCAGGATTTGTAGAAATCGCTGGAACCAGTTGATCACTTGCCACATTTGTGTATTGGACGAACTGTTACTTGGTTTTCAAGAGGGATGAGTTCCATTGCATTGTTGCCTAGTCCTTCATCTGTTACAGCTGAATTCTCGATGGTTATCAGTCTTTCAGTCTGAACCTCTTGGATAGTAGCGAGAGGAGTGCGTCTGCTACTAGGTCGGAGTCCACGAGGCCTACTATTTAGTATTGGCCACATACTGTGGTTTGATGAGGTCGATGGACACAAATCTTTTCTCCTTTCTTCCAGCAAGGGGCGGCAGAAGTACTGTTCTTGTTCCTTGAACTGCTAGGACAGGTACTGGTTGTCTGTAAGAAGGTCCAAATTCCTTCTTGTCCGCAATCTTTTCTCTGACTAGATCCCCAGTTTTTGGAATCCAGACAGTCCTTGCTGGGACCGCCGGTTTTTCCCCAGTGGTGGTTGGCTGCAGGAATATGTTGCTTTGTTTTGATCTCAGTTCATTGAGTTCCTGTAAAACAGCCAAACGTTCTTTGATATCAAACGGTTTATTTTCCACCACTGTGCCTACGTGATCGAGATCTGGTACCCACATTCTTGTCCCAAATAGGACCTCATATGGAGTGACCCCCCCTAGAGAACTTCTTGGCAAGTTATTTAATGAGCGTTGGACCCCATAAAGATGTTTGACCCACCCATCACCCGAACCTAATACCCTAGCTGTTATAGACTGCTTTATGTCCCGGTTTTTCCTTTCCACAGCCGAATTTCGCTCAGGATGGAATGGAGAGGAGTACCGCAATGCAACGCCCAGACTGGCCATGGCTTCTTTGTAAGCCCGAGAGCTAAACGCAGGGCCCTGGTCAGAATGTAGCGTGCCTATTGCGTATGTGCCAATAAAGACTCGCAAATCTTTTATAACAGTTCAAGCGTCAGCCGAGCGCTGAGGCCATATCCATAGGAACCTTGATTCAGTATTTGTGGGATTGCATTTGTCCAGAAGGACGCTTGCGCGTAGATAGTCTAATGCTGTCTAACAGTGGTGTCTGTACTGGGCAGCCACATTTGTAACATGGTGTCTGGTGGCTTTCTCGCTGTAATTTACAGTCTATGCAGTTATTGATGAAGATGTGAATTTCTGTATTCATCCCAGGCTACCAGTACATCTCCTTTAATGTCAAAATTGTTTTAGAGATCACTTGATGTGACAGACCCTCCCCCAAATGTGCTTCATAAATCAAAGCTGCTCTATGTTCCATGTTTGGAATTACCCTATCCCCAACTCCAGGGATTCGAGCAAAAGGAACGTTGTTCGCATCAATTACATAAGAGTACTTGAGTGGAAACATTTTTGGTAACGCTGCACCACTGCCTTTGCTTGTAGCATTGACAGCCAACATTATCTCACTGTCTATTTTTGTTTTTGAACGACTGATAGCAGCTACGGAAGCCGTCTGAACAGCCCCCTTTGCGGCTTCATCAGCCAATGAATTCCCTGGAACGTGAACGCCATCACGTTGATGACTCAGTGTGTGGATCACGTGAGCCTTTGGTAGTTCGTTTTTCAACTGAACTACTTGTTCCCAAAGCGTTTTGTGCTTTATTGTGCCACCTTTCGCATCTTTGAAACCATTTTCAAGCCAGTTTTGTATATATTCATTATACGACTGAACACAGTAAAGGAATCGCACACTATTAGTGTGGAGAATTCTCGATCTGTACTTTCTAGTGCCAGTTTGAATGCTTGTAGTTCAGCTCGCTGAGCTGTACAATCTCCTAGAGACTGAGTTTTTGTGACCATAGGTCTGAAGATGCCATCTCGCATGCGACCTTTAACGATTGCACACGCTGCACTGTAAGCTTGCTTACTCCCTGTTGCGGGTTGTGCGGATCCGTCAGTGTAAATTATGAATTCGTACTGATCGAGAGGCAGAATTTCAGTGGGCAGAGGACATTCTTGTTCATATTGCAGGAATGGGATCACTGACTAAATATCGACAACAAAAATATAGAATGGACAGAATATCGACACCATAATATCGAAGATCAGAATATCGACTCCTATCTACAAACAGGTAAGTACAAAAATATCGAAGACAAAATATAGTTGTTTAAAATATAGTTTGTAAAAAATATCGAATTTTTAAAATATGTTAAAAGTAATATTAACTTAATTAAATAATCAATATAATTAAATAAAACATACTTAAAATTAATTAAAAAATATTAAAATTAATAAATAATATTAGTAATCTCTAAAAATAAATTTACATCAGCGTTGGATAGTGGGAGGGTAAAATTTACTATTCCCACTCCACTGAGTGCAACAGTAGGGAAAGCGTTGGATAGTGTAGGGGTAAAAATTACTATTCCCACTCCAGAGAGTGCAACAGTAGGGAAAGCGTTGGATAGCGTAGGGGTAAAAATTACTATTCCCACTCCAGTGAGTGCAACAGTAGTGAAAGCGTTGGATAGCGGGAGGGTAAAAATTACTATTCCCACTCCAGTGAGTGCAACAGTAGAGAAAGCATTGGATAGCTTAGGGGTAAAAATTACTATTCCCACTCCAGAGAGTGCAACAGTAAGGAAAGCGTTGGATAGCGTGGGGGTAAAAATTACTATTCCCACTCCAGAGAGTGCAACAGTAGGGAAAGCGTTGGATAGCGGGAGGGTAAAAATTACTATTCCCACTCCAGAGAGTGCAACAGTAGCGAAAGCGTTGGATAGCGTAGGGGTAAAAATTACTATTCCCACTCCAGTGAGTGCAACAGTAGGGAAAGCGTTGGATAGCGTAGGGGTAAAATTACTATTCCCACTCCAGTGAGTGCAACAGTAGGGAAAGCGTTGGATAGCGTAGGGGTAAAAATTACTATTCCCACTCCAGTGAGTGCAACAGTAGGGAAAGTAATGATTTAATTTTTAAATAAAAATAAATTAAATATCAATACCAATAAAAAATTAATTAACAATTAATTAACAATTACAAAATATGTAATAATTAATTAATTATAAATACCAATAAATATTATTTATTAAAAATTAATTACCTATTAATAATTAATTAACAATAAATTATCAATACCAATAAATAAAAATAAATATTTACTTAATTACAATTAAATTACTTCCCACCCTATGCCCCTATAAACCCACAACCCGCTCCAAATAATAAATTAATACAATTAACATAATTATCAATTAATCAATTCATAAAAATTAATTACCAATTAATAAAAATTTATTACCAATTAATAATTAATTAACAATAAATTATCAATACTGTAGGAGAGTAGGATCTGCTTCACATGGGTACCCCACTTTTTGCTGATGCTTCACTGTTTTTCGACATTAGTCTGGCTGGGGCCCTGCTAATCAGAACCCCAGCCTAGCTGCTTCCTCTCTAAAATGGTTTCCATGTGCCTTAGGCACATCACTGATTGGAATCTGGAGTGCCCTTATAAGTCCCTAGTATATGGTATACTATGTACCAAGGGCATAGGTACCTCAGAGGCCTACCAGGGGCTGCAGCATATATTATGCCACCCCTGGAAAGCCATCCAAACTGACACCACAGGTCTGCTACTGCAGCCTGGGTAAGGTGGTCCATGCACCCCTTACTGTGATATAGGCTACCTATATCACTAAATACATACACACATATAAACCTATGTCACTCCTAAGGCAGGCCTTATCAATCCTGAAGGCAGAGTGCATGGTTCCTATGTGAGAGGGTGCCCCTGCATGAGCAGGGCCCCTCTGCAGCGTTCAGAGACCCTTCTCTGATGCTGTTTGTAGTGCAGCCTGACCATATACTCTTAAGCGCATTATAACCTCGCGTTAAATGCTAACTTTGGAATGGCTGCACCTAAACATGTCGTGTTTGGTGTCAAACATCTTGGAATACTACCCCCCGCCAATTCTGGCAGCGGGGGTAGCATTCCACCCTTCTAGAGGGAAAGACATGTTAACTCTGGCTAGCCCGGTAACTTCTTTCCAAAGCCCTGGCATCACAAAATGGTTGCTGCTGCCACAGACACGAGTCTGGCCTCCTGCTGCTGGACGAAACTCCGGCAGGGGAGGCCTGGACAATAGGTTTCCTGTCCCAGGGAGGTGTGACCACCTCCCCAGACAGGATAATGTGTATTGGGGCTGGGCGGGAGCACTTTCGGGTGCTTTGAAGTCCTGCACTGGGGGCACACTTGGTGTCCCTGTGCATACCCCAGTTCAAACCGGATCAGGGGCTTGCAGCCCCTGCTTTGGCGCGAACTGGACAAAGGGAAAGGGGTGTAGCCACCCCTCTGCCCTGACCCACCCATAGGTGGGGCCACAGAGTAGTCCAACCCTAAACTTGGTATAAGTATAGGAACCCAGTCCTTAGGACTTTAGATTATCCCTGGACGAAACTCTGAAACAGAATCCTGGACCTTCGACGCTCTACTCAAGATTAGAGGACAGAAGAATCTCCCTTGGGGTCAAGGAGTGACTCCCCTGCTTGGCAGGCACCAAAGACGCATCTGTCCGGTCTGCATTTCTGAAGCTCCCGTCGGACGCCGAAGTTTTCGCATCACCAGAGGTGGATTCTCAGACTTCCCCGAGACTACCCTGAGTCCCCAGCAAAGCTGAGGCCCGTAGCTATCGTGGGTGATGTGAGACCGTGACCCCTGGACACCAAGCACATTTGCAAGTGCATCCTCTTCTGGGTCTCCCACGAAGTCGTGCTTTGGGCTCCGAGTAGCCGTAGCCTCCAGCACCAACTGCACTGAAGATCACTGGCCTCCACTCCACGAGTGTCCTGTGAGCCAGATCCACGTGCGACATCTCGAGGCTCCTTCGCGGTCGCTAGCCCATTGGCTACTAGCCCTTAACGAAGGTCAATCTTTTTCTTCTTGGGCATCCTGGTTGCTCCAGGCCTGCCCTCACTTACCCTTGCTGGGTGAGTTCCCCAGACCTTGCTGGTCTGCACCATCGACGATCTTCATCTTCATCAAGACTTGCTGTTGCCAAGGCTTGTTGGGTCCAATCCGGTCGCCGACACCTCAGCACTCGACAGACATCGTGTACCAGCCCGAATCCTGCTCCTGGTTGCCGACAACGCCTCCTGGACCTCGTGGCTGAAGAGTCAAGACGACCGTCAACGCACCTGAAGCACTCGACATCGGTGGGCATCTGTCCATCGCCTTCCTGGTCACTGGCTAGTGACCCAGTCTCTGTCCCCTCTGCTTTCAGGTTCTTCAGTTCTCCGATCCACTCTTGGATCCACCCGGACACTTTCCACTTGGTCGCCAGCAGCACTTTGCAGCAGATCGCCATTCAAATCGACGACGAAACCCGACCCCGAAAGGCACCTATGCACCCGGCTTCCCTGGGTGAGGTAACACGAGTACTCCGGTGCTCCCGTGGGTAGAGACTCTTCAAAGTACTAGTTCTCAAAGGGTTTGCTCCAAGTCCTCCTTTAAGTGTCCCTTTTCTTTAATTTCCTGATCGCGACTTTCTCCATAGAAGTCAACGGCGTATCGCGGTTGTGTATTTACACTGCACGCGTCCCCCGTGGGTCCCCTGTGTCACTACCTTGGGTGGTTCCTTGTGGTCCAAGCACTTCTAGAGGCTCTCGGCCTAGTGTCTAGTTCAGTCGTGGTTCTTATACCACTTTATTGGTATATGGTTTGGTACGCCCCTAGGGCCCAAACGTGTATTTGTGCTATTACTGTGTTTAAATAACTTATAACTTGTGTACTTCGAACTCTAGTCTCATAAAGAGACTAGAGGGGTGTGTTTAGCAATAAATACATATATTTTGAATATATACCTGGTGTGGTGCTCGTTCATTTGATCACTCAAGAGATTATAGACTGGTAAAACAAGCTACTTTACATTCCTTCAAGACTTAGCCTGAAGGCTGCTCTCCATAGCTACCACTAGGATAGCTTTCAATAAGGTTGTCTTTAACCTATCTCCAATAAGGGGTTGTTTGGACTGGTGCAAGGTGCCCACTATAATTAGTGGACAGCATATGCCAGGCCAACTTCGCACATTGGTGTGCAGCGTGTGGGATTCCAGCTTGCTATTGTTTTACCAGATAATCTCAATTGAATTGATCAACTGAAAACCACTAAAGGTACCTAAGGTACATATAATTTAAGCTTAGAATACAGTAAGTTCTACTGAACTTAGAGTTGTGTGTTAAGGGATAGCACACCCTTTCTACAACTCAAGAGAGTTTAGTAGGCCACACTAGAGTAGGTAGTGCATACACCACACCACACTAGTAATGTCTTTAAAGGTAGGATCTAGAGAATCCTTACCAGAAGCCACTGGGCTTCTTCCCTCCAACTATGATACCCTCCCATTCTTGGAATTGAGAGCATTATGTAACTTGAGGAAATTAAGGACAGGCCAAAGTCCCACCACCCAACACCTTAAAGAGATGTTGGTGGCTTATGACCTTAGTAAGCCCTTGGGGACTGAAGGGGTAGGAGCTGAGGGTGGGGCAGAAGAAGAGGAAGGGACCAGGGGTACCAATACCCCCAGCCCCCCCTCTGAAACTGGCCAGGAGGGTGACAATGACCCTGACCTGGATAACCCAATCCCTCCTGTGGAAGATGAAGAGGATGATCAGGATGATGCCCTCTTTGTCCCCCCAGGAAGGATTATGAGTGTGCCCAGAAAGTCTAGATCTCCTTCTCAGGAGTCTAACCACTCTGGCACCTCAATAGGGAGCTCTGTCTCATCTCATAGGAAGGAATCCTCTCATGAGAGAAGAAAGAGGCTGATTCACTATGAGGAAGCTCAGCTTGAACTCAGAAGGAAGCAAGTAGCCTTAGACAGGGAGTCCCTAGATCTCTTTAGAGAGAAAAGAAAGTTGGGACTAGAGTCCCATGGTGGCAGCCATGTCCCTAGAGATAGGGAAAGGTCCTATGACCATAGGAACCTGAGCAAGATTGTCCCTCCCTATCAGAATGGGGATGACATCCACAAGTGGATAACTGCTCTAGAGAGGGCCTGTAAAGTACAGAAGGTCCCTCAGGAGCAGTGGGCAGCAATCTTGTGGCTCTCCTTTGCAGACAAAGGTAGAGATAAGCTCCTCACTGTTAGAGAGGAGGATGCTGATAATTACAAGGTCTTGAAGAGTGCTCTTATTGATGGGTTTGGCCTAACCACTGAACAGTACAGGTTGAAGTTCAGAGATACCCAAAAAGCACAGACTCAAGACTGGGTAGACTATGTGGATTGTTCTGCCAAGGCTCTGGAAGGCTGGTTGATGGGCAGTAAGATGTGTGACTTCTCAGGATTGTACAATCTGATAATGAGGGAGCAGATTCTTAATAACTGTCAAAATCAGCTGTTGCATCAATACCTGGTAGACTCTGATCTGACCTCTCCCCAAGAATTGGGAAAGAAGGCAGACAAATGGGTCAGAACCAGGGTGAAGCAGAAGGTACAGAACCAAGGTGGGGACACCAAGAAGCAAGATGCTAAGAACTCTGAAAAGGGTGGGGAGAAGGGTAAAGATCAAAAGTCTTCATCAGGCCCCCAAAAATCTTCTTCAGGTGGGGATTCACAGTCTACAAAAGGGAAAGGCCAAAGAAAACCATGGTGCAAGGTCTGTAAGCAAAAGACCCACTGGACCAGTGATTGCACCAAGTCCAAAGACTCAAGTCCAGCACCCACCAATGCCCCTAAGGCACCTGTTCCCCCTAGTACAGTTACAGTTGGTGGGAGTGCTCCAGCCAAGGGTTTAGTAGGGTTCACCCTGGGTACTGAGTTGGGCTCTGACCTAGTCAGAGAACTGACTCAGGCTGTGTTAGTCTGTGATGGAGGCATGGATGTGCCCTCCACTATGAGTCCCAGTAATCTGGGCAAGTACAGACAACAGCCTTTAATCAATGGACGAGAGGCTTTGGCATTTAGGGACACAGGGGCAAGTGTCACAATGGTGACACAAGACCTTGTGAATCCTGGGCAAGTTATACTTGGTGAGATGTACCAAGTGACCAATGCTAGCAATGTCAGAACAGACCATACTCTGGCAGTTGTTAACTTCTCCTGGGGAGGGGTAACTGGCCTTAAGAAGGTTGTGGTGAGTGCAAACCTACCAGTCGAATGCTTGCTTGGCAATGACTTAGAGACTTCTGCTTGGGCAGAAGTGGAGCTCAGGACCCATGCAGAAATGCTGGGGATCCCTGCAGATGTGTTTGCTGTGACCAGGTCACAAGCCAAAATGTCTAGCACTGAACAGGCCTTGGATTCTGGAAGAATGGACCAAGTGCCTTCCAAGAGGAGGAGTAGTAGGGTTAAGGCAGTGCCTTCCCCTTGGCTCAGGAGGAAGATCAGTCCCTTGAGGGGGATGATCTCAGTCCTGAAGAAAGAACTGTCCCAGAGGAACTTGAACCTGACCAGGTTGAGTTTTTGGGGACAGGGGGACCTTCTAGGGCAGATCTGAGCCAGGAGCAGCAGAGCTGCCCCTCCCTTGAACCCCTCAGACAGCAAGCTGCTGCTGAGGCTGCTGGGAAAGCTAGTGGTCCCCATACAGTGTATTGGGATGATGGACTCCTGTACTCAGAGAGTAGAGACCCCAAGCCTGGTGCTACCAGGAGGTTGGTTATACCTCTGAAGTTCAGGGGCTTCCTATTGACCCTAGCCCATGATATTCCCTTGGCAGGTCACCTGGGCCAGAACAAGACTTGGGACAGAATTGTCCCTCACTTTCACTGGCCCCACATGTCTGAAGACACCAAGGAGTTTTGTCGCTCCTGTGTAACCTGCCAGGCCAGTGGCAAGGCAGGTGGCACTACAAAGGCCCCCTGATACCACTACCTGTGGTGGGGGTGCCCTTTGAAAGGGTAGGGATTGACATTGTTGGTCCCATGGATCCCCAAACAGCATCTGGGCACAGGTTTATCCTGGTGGTAGTGGATCATGCCACCAGGTACCCAGAAGCTATTCCCCTCAGGACCACTACAGCACCTGTGGTGGCAAGGGCCCTCCTGGGAATTTTCTCAAGAGTGGGCTTTCCTAAGGAGGTAGTATCAGACAGGGATGCTAACTTCATGTCTTGGTACTTAAAAGCAATGTGGAAGGAGTGTGGAGTGACTTATAAGTTTACCACACCCTATCACCCACAATGCAATGGTTTAGTTGAGAGATTCAACAAAACCTTGAAGGGCATGATTAAAGGGCTCCCAGAAAAGCTTAGGCGAAGATGGGACATACTCTTGCCCTGCCTTTTATTTGCATATAGGGAGGTGCCTCAGAAGGGGGTTGGTTACAGCCCTTTTGAACTTCTGTTTGGCCACCCTGTGAGGGGTCCACTGTGCTTGGTGAAGGAAGGATGGGAGTTACCTCTCAAGCCCCCAAAGCAAGACATAGTGGACTATGTACTTGGTCTCCGCTCCCGGATGGCTGAGTATATGAAAAAGGCAACCAAAAACCTTGAGGCTAGCCAGGAACTTCAAAAGGCCTGGCATGACCAAAGAGCTGTTCTGACTGTTTACCAGCCAGGACAGAAGGTGTGGGTATTGGAGCCAGTGGCCCCAGCAGCTCTCCAAGACAAATGGAGTGGACCCCACACTATTGTTGAGCAGAAGGGTGAGGTTACCTACTTAGTAGACCTAGGAACACCCAGGAGTCCCCACAGGGTTCTCCATGTCAACAGGTTAAAACCATATGTGGACAGGGCAGACATGGGCTTGCTCATGGCTACTGATGAAGGGCAGGAGGAAGAGAGTGACCCACTCCCTGACCTGCTCTCACAGAACCCTGACGATGGGTCAGTAGATGGTGTAGCCTTGGCAGGCAGCCTCACTACCCAGCAACAAACTGATTGCAGACAGGTGCTCAATCAGTTTAGACATATGTTTTCACTGACACCCAGTCAGACCACCTGGTGCACTCATGAAGTGGACACTGGGGACAGTCTGCCTATTAAAAATAAGATTTATAGGCAACCTGACCATGTCAGGGACTGTATCAGGACTGAAGTCCAGAAAATGTTGGAGTTGGGAGTTATTGAACCCTCAGATAGCCCTTGGGCTAGTCCAGTGGTCCTTGTGCCAAAACCTCACACCAGTGGTGGAAAAAGAGAGATGAGGTTTTGTGTGGACTACAGGGGTCTCAATGCAGTCACTAGGACTGATGCCCATCCAATACCAAGGGCAGATGAGCTCATAGATATTTTGGCCTCAGCCAAATATCTCAGCACATTTGACTTGACAGCTGGCTACTGGCAGATCAGACTAGCTGATACTGCAAAGCCCAAAACAGCATTCTCAACCCCTAGTGGGCATTATCAATTTGTGGTGATGCCCTTTGGTCTGAAGTATGCACCTGCCACTTTCCAGAGGTTGGTGAATACAGTTCTCACAGGTCTGGAAGCCTATAGTGCAGCATATCTAGATGATATTGCTGTCTTTAGCTCCACCTGGGAGGATGACCTGGTCCACCTCAGGAATGTTTTACAGGCCCTGCAAAAGGCAGGCCTGACTATCAAGGCCACTAAGTGCCAGATAGGGCAGAGTCAGGTTGTGTACCTGGGCCACCTTGTGGGTGGAGGCCAGGTTCAACTTTTGCAGAGCAAGATCCAGACTATCATGGACTGGACTGCTCCAACTACCCAGACTCAGGTGAGAGCCTTCTTAGGCCTGACTGGGTACTATAGGAGATTTGTCAAGGGGTATGGATCAATAGTGACACCCCTGAATGACTTAACTTCTAAGAAAATGCCCAAAAGGTTCAGTGGACAGCTAGCTGTCAAAAGGCATTTGATGACCTGAAGCAGGCCATGTGCACTGCTCCCATTCTACAGAGTCCTGATTACTCCAAGAAGTTCATTGTTCAAACTGATGCATCTGAATTGGGGGTAGGGGCTGTACTGTCACAATTGAATGAAGAAGGTCAGGATCAGCCAGTAGCTTTCATTAGCAGAAGGCTGATCCCTAGAGAGAAACGTTGGTCAGCCATAGAGAGGGAGGCCTTTGCTGTGGTCTGGGCTCTGAAGAAGTTGAGGCCATACTTGTTTGGTACACACTTCCTGGTTCAGACAGACCATAAGCCCCTCTTATGGCTAAAACAAATGAAGGGTGAAAACCCCAAACTGCTTAGGTGGTCCATTTCCCTACAGGGGATGGACTTTACAGTGGAACATAGACCTGGGAGTAACCATCCCAATGCAGATGGACTCTCTAGGTACTTCCACTTAGAACATGAAGACTTAACTGGGCAAGGTTAGTTTAATGTCCCTACGTTTGGGGGGTTGTGTAGGAGAGTAGGATCTGCTTCACATGGGTACCCCCACTTTTTGCTGATGCTTCACTGTTTTTCGACATTAGTCTGGCTGGGGCCCTGCTAATCAGAACCCCAGCCTAGCTGCTTCCTCTCTAAAATGGTTTCCATGTGCCTTAGGCACATCACTGATTGGAATCTGGAGTGCCCTTATAAGTCCCTAGTATATGGTATACTATGTACCAAGGGCATAGGTACCTCAGAGGCCTACCAGGGGCTGCAGCATGTATTATGCCACCCCTGGAAAGCCATCCAAACTGACACCACAGGTCTGCTACTGCAGCCTGGGTAAGGTGGTGCATGCACCCCTTACTGTGATATAGGCTACCTATATCACTAAATACATACACACATATAAACCTATAAGTCACTCCTAAGGCAGGCCTTATCAATCCTGAAGGCAGAGTGCATGGTTCCTTTGTGAGAGGGTGCCCCTGCATGAGCAGGGCCCCTCTGCAGCGTTCGGAGACCCTTCTCTGATGCTGTTTGTAGTGCAGCCTGACCATATACTCTTAAGCGCATTATAACCTCGCGTTAAATGCTAACTTTGGAATGGCGTGTTTGGTGTCAAACATCTTGGAATACTACCCCCCCGCCAATTCTGGCGGCGGGGGTAGCATTCCACCCTTCTAGAGGGAAAGACATGTTAACTCTGGCTAGCCCGGTAACTTCTTTCCAAAGCCCTGGCATCACAAAATGGATGCTGCTGCCACAGACACGAGTCTGGCCTCCTGCTGCTGGACGAAACTCTGGCAGGGGAGGCCTGGACAATAGGTTTCCTGTCCCAGGGAGGTGTGACCACCTCCCCAGACAGGATAATGTGTATTGGGGCTGGGCGGGAGCACTTTCGGGTGCTTTGAAGTCCTGCACTGGGGGCACACTTGGTGTCCCTGTGCATACTCCAGTTCAAACCGGATCAGGGGCTTGCAGCCCCTGCTTTGGCGCGAACTGGACAAAGGGAAAGGGGTGTAGCCACCCCTCTGCCCTGACCCACCCATAGGTGGGGCCACAGAGTAGTCCAACCCCTAAACTTGGTATAAGTATAGGAACCCAGTCCTTAGGACTTTAGATTATCCCTGGACGAAACTCTGAAACAGAATCCTGGACCTTCGACGCTCTACTCAAGATTAGAGGACAGAAGAATCTCCCTTGGGGTCAAGGAGTGACTCCCCTGCTTGGCAGGCACCAAAGACGCATCTGTCCGGTCTGAATTTCTGAAGCTCCCGTCGGATGCCGAAGTCTTCGCATCACCAGAGGTGGATTCTCAGACTTCCCCGAGGCTACCCTGAGTTCCCAGCAAAGCTGAGGCCCGTAGCTATCGTGGGTGACGTGAGACCGTGACCCCTGGACACCGAGCACATTTGCAAGTGCATCCTCTTCTGGGTCTTCCACGAAGTCGTGCTTTGGGCTCCGAGTAGCCCTAGCCTCTAGCACCAACTGCACCGAAGATCACTGGCCTCCACTCTACGAGTGTCCTGTGAGCCAGATCCACGTGCGACGTCTTGAGGCTCCTTTGCGGTCGCTAGCCCGTTGGCTAGTAGCCCTTAACGAAAGCCAATCTTTTTCTTCTTGGGCATCCTGGTTGCTCCAGGCCTGCCCTCACTTACCCTCGCTGGGTGAGTTCCCCAGACCTTGCTGGTCTGCACCATCGACGATCTTCATCTTCATCAAGACTTGCCGTTGCCAAGGCTTGTTGGGTCCAATCTGGTCGCCGACACCTCAGCACTCGACAAACATTGTGTACCAGCCCGAATCCTGCTCCTGGTCACCGACAACGCCTCCTGGACCTCGTGGCTGAAGAGTCAAGACGACCATCAATGCACCTGAAGCACTCAACATCGGTGGGCATCTGTCCATCGCCTTCCTGGTCACTGGCTAGTGACCCAGACTCTGTCCCCTCTGCTTTCAGGTTCTTCAGATCTCCGATCCACTCTTGGATCCACCCGGACACTTTCCACTTGGTCGCCAGCAGCACTTTGCAGCAGATCGCCATTCAAATCGACGACGAAACCCGACCCCGTAAGGCACCTATGCACCCGGCTTCCCTGGGTGAGGTAACACGAGTACTCCGGTGCTCCCATGGGTAGAGACTCTTCAAAGTACTAGTTCTCAAAGGGTTTGCTCCAAGTCCTCCTTTAAGTGTCCCTTTTCTTTAATTTCCTGATCGCGACTTTCTCCATAGAAGTCAACGGCGTATCGCGGTTGTGTATTTACACTGCACGCGTCCCCCGTGGGTCCCCTGTGTCACTACCTTGGGTGGTTCCTTGTGGTCCAAGCACTTCTAGAGGCTCTAGGCCTAGTGTCTAGTTCAGTCGTGGTTCTTATACCACTTTATTGGTATATGGTTTGGTACGCCCCTAGGGCCCAAACGTGTATTTGTGCTATTACTGTGTTTAAATAACTTATAACTTGTGTACTTCGAACTCTAGCCTCATAAAGAGACTAGAGGGGTGTGTTTAGCAATAAATACATATATTTTGAATATATACCTGGTGTGGTGCTCGTTCATTTGATCACTCAAGAGATTATAGACTGGTAAAACAAGCTGCTTTACATTCCTTCAAGACTTAGCCTGAAGGCTGCTCTCCATAGCTACCACTAGGATAGCTTTCAATAAGGTTGTCTTTAACCTATCTCCAATAAGGGGTTGTTTGGACTGGTGCAAGGTGCCCACTATAATTAGTGGACAGCATACGCCAGGCCAACTTCTCACAAATACCAATAAATTAAAATAAATATTTACTTAATTACAATTAAATTACTTCCCACCCTATTCCCCTATAAACCCACAACCTGCTACAGAACTAAAACGCAAAATTCTATTAAAAATAATTAATAATTCCTAATAAATCATATTTAATTTACTATAATTAAATTACTTCCCACCCTATTCCCCTATAAACCCACAACCCGCTACGGAATTAAATTACGCAAAAATTAAATAACATAAAATTAATTACTTTAAAAAAATAAACATACATTACAAAAATAATATACACTTTTAACACATTTACTAACATACAAAACACTAAAAAAAATCAATATTATTAAAAAATCGATATATTTTAATGCCTATATTATGTACTTCGATATTTTGACAGTCGATATTACTTACCTGCATTTCGATATTATTAACCACTATATTATGTCCATTCGATATTATGTCCATTCTATATTTTGACTTCAATATTCTGTCCATTCTATATTTTTGATTCGATATTGTGTCTAGTTACCCAGGAATGCTTGTGTTTTTAAATCAGGATCAAAAACATATTCAACATCTGTTGCAGCAAGAGAATTAACCCATTGTATCCATCTCGGATGTAATGCTTTAGCATTTGGAATGCTTGCCTTTGTGACCGCTTCTAAAGCTGGTACCGGGGTTACGACAATAATTCGTTTCCCTTGTGCTAAGGCTCTTTCTTTTGCTACAGCGGTTTGAACTGCTGTCAGAATTTTTTCAGTTGAAGTGAAGCGCATTTCCGCTTGTGTATACAAATGAGATTTGTATGCAATTGGTACTTTTTCACCCTCATTAAATGTTAAGTAGGTGAGTCCGCATTGACCCGAAATTATTCGGATCACCAGGTTGCGTTGACTTACACGTGTTTGTAAGTGATTTGTTGCTAACATGTTAGCCTGGAGTGAACGCAAGATTTTTGTGTGTTCTTGTGTCCAATTCTTGATTGAATAATCAGGTTTGATTAATGCGTAGAGAGGTTTAATCCTTTCTGCGTAATTTAGAATGTATGTTCTTCCAAAATTTAGGAAACCCAGGATGGATTGTAAGTTTTTTAGCGTTTTTGGAGGTTGGAGCAGCGCACATTTCTCTAGAAAGTTAGCTGCCAAGCTATTGCCTTCACTTGAAAGCTCATATCCTAGAAATAGGACATTGAGATGGGCAATTCTGGACTTTTTGAAGTTGAATTTGTAGCCCTCAGAGGCGAAGCCCAATATAATGGTACTCACCCTGTTCAAGTGTTTGTCCAGGTCATCGTCTGTCAGATAGATGTCATCGACATAGGACAATGCGTCATTGTCATAAATTTGTAGTAACTCCGTTACCCTCGCTGAGAATAAACCTGGGCTGTTCTTGAACCCTTGTGGGAGTCAACAAAATTGACGCTGGGTCCCCATGATGGAGAATGCTGTTAAGTACCTGCTTTCAGGTGCTATGTTTTGACAAAAGAAACCATTTGAGATGTCTAATGTGGTTTTATATTTCTTACGCACAATGTTATTCATTAATGCTGTGCTATGTGCATTTTGCACTGCAAAAGTTTTAGAACAAGTGTTTAAGTGTCTGTAATCCAAAACTAGACGATAGGTGTTGTCTGGTTTGGAGACAGGAAACAAAGGATTGTTCATTGAGGAGGTGCATGTCCCCTTGGTATTCAAGTTGATCTAAGATCTCCCTGACCTGTTTTTTATCTTCTTGCTTTACTGGATACTGCCTTTGTGCAGTTGGTTCATGTTTCAGATGTATTTTATGGTGAGGTGAGTCCTCATCCCATCCTACATGATTTTTATATAATGCTGGGGCCTGGGCTACAGCCCATTTCCTGGCATATGTATATTTTAGATGAATCGGAATATGATTAGAGAAGGCAGGCATAATAATGTCCTCGCCGTGTGGGCACTCCCTGGCAAATTGTGGTGGCCAGTCTTTTTCTGCTAGAAGTATGTCATAGCCCTTCGAAAGTTTTTCCCAAAAGAGTGCTTTCACCTGTCTAGGTATGTCTCCCTCCATCCGGAGTGTTATTTCATATAACTTTTGTGGAGTACTAACCCTGGTGTCTACAGTCTCAACTGTAATGTACTCATTCAAGTCCACTATCTCCAGAAGTTCCTTCAGGTTCTGGCGAGCTATTGTGACTTCTGCTGCACTGTCCAGCATTGTCTGAGCCCATTCTCCATTCTTGAGTTGTGTTCTCAGTATTCTGGGCATGTCTGATCTTCAGACCTGCTACCTTCTTTTTGGAGAATTGAGGATTTGTTTTATTTTTTGGAGCGTGATTTTCTTCCTTTGATTTCACGCGTTCTTCTCTATGTTCTGACCGTCCTCTTCTTTCCGAAGTCTGTGACGAGATCTGAAAGGTACGAGAGGAACGTGTATCAGTATCTTGATACCTGTCAGGCTTTCTCAAATTATCCCTATTCCTGAGGTTATACCTCCTTTCAGAGGGCTCCTTTTGAGGAGACCTACCTCGGGATTGAGTACGTTTCTCGTTTGAATTTTGTTTATTAGTCTCCCACTTCTTTTTAGAAGATGTAGGAGTTTGTTTAATAGAGTCCTTCTCAGGACTTTCGGATAGTTTCGGCTTCACAGGTCTTCCACCCAAACTATCTCTGCCTAATTCAGCATAAGATTGTTCTATAATTCTGGGTAGCTCACTTTGATGTTCTGTAACATCAAATTCCCTTAATTTTTGGCGGATCGCCACTGCTGCTGCCTCCCCTTTAATATTAGATAATATTATTGTTGAGACCTGGTCGAAATTTTTCAGTAATTTCATACCTAAATTTAGAGCAGGCTCTGCCCCGTATTCGTTTTGAATTTGTTTCAGGACATCAGGTATTACCGCAATTGACGGAATGCCATGTGTTTTAGTATAGATGGCAGCAAAGACTGAGCCCCAAGTGGTGCAGTCTTCCAGTTGTGGTGTGATCCCCATTGGTAAACTGATTGTTAGTATTCTGTGTTTCTCATAGGGGCTAGTATTTGGAAATACTGCTTCGATTTGAGTAAGTTTTGAGCTATCCAAAATGGAACCTGCTCAAGTTTTGTGGGCATTTTACCCATGACTGCATATAGAGTCTGTGGTGTAATTTTTAGTGTATTCCCTTGTTGAGGAATTTGATTTGGAAGTTTCAATGGTGGTTGGACTGTGAAAGTCCGCATGACATATTGGACCAATTGTCTGTAGATTTTTATTAATTCTTGTAGTTGAACAAGTAGTTCCTCATCTGACATTATATCCAGTTCAGGATGAGGTGTGTAGCCAGCTAGAATCAGCCATGTTGCTCCTGGTCTACCTAGTGGACCGAGCCTGGTAATGTTTCTGTGATGTTTTAGGGCGCCTTTAAACCAGAGCTGATGCTCCTGGTATGTTAGTGGAATTTCTATATCCTCGAAAGGAATGTATTCCTCTGGTGGATCATCTTCTTTGTAGAAGTGAAACATGTGTGTTACTGAATTTGATTCAGGAAATATTACCCATGAATAGAATACCTCTGTCTGAAAGGATTCATGTGCCTCTATCACTAAAACTGCTCTACCGCCTCTTGGTGGTAGGCCATGTTTTATGAGTTTTAGAGTGATGGCTCTTCTTAAGTTTGGAGCGATGTCTATAACACCCTCCTCAGTTTCATTTAAACCTGTAATGTTAAAAACTGCTAAGGCTGGGTCAGCCGCAGCTCCACCGGTTTCGGTCATTTTGTTTTTTGAAAAATGTAGAACAAGTTTCAAGGAAACAAAGATAAGGTGCACAATATTTTGGAACACTGTATCCTTCAACGTTGAGCAAACCAATCAGCTAATATATAGGGTGCTTCCCTATGTAGCCGTGGCGGATACTTAACCCTGCCCACTCCAGACGTCTTTTGGAGTATATGGGTAGGGGTCTCTGAGAGAAAAAGCACGGCTGACTTACTCAGTATCTAACGTTGAATTACCGCCTTACCAAACGTTGGGCGCCATGTAGTGTAGCTCCTATTTCCCTAATAGGCTCTGCGCATTGGAATAATATACCCTATAGGTTTGACATAGGACTAAGGTCGGAATGTCCCTATCGAGTATATTAAACTTAATTACTTGTGCCAGCTAGCTCAGAGGCCACTAGAAACTCCTTGACTAACAAGAAGGGAGTAGTTTCTGGCAGCCGCAAAACATGACCACTTTGTTTCCCTTTAGAATCAGAACGTGTCCCAGAGTCGTGGAAACAATAGATAACTATTTCAGTCAGCTCACTCGTGCATACTTAGTTTTCCTCAAAGTTACACAGAAAGAATAGACGGGCGTTTCAATAAAAGATTTATTGAACAGTCTTGTTTCTCGTGTAAGTAAAGTGTGCAGTTACGATCACAAGACAATATGCAAGATAAATGATGTACAGAGTAAGCAGTATAAATAAATAATACTGCGCTAGCATGATCTTTAGCAGATATTCATTTACATAAATAACACAGACTAAAAATGCGAGTACTCATACGATGCGTTTCTAAGCTAGTTCTACCCCAATGTACCTAGCCTAACCTAGGTGTAGAGAGAGGTATGAAGTAGGTGAAGTATTCCTTACTATGGTATACTAAGAGTATGTTAAGCCTAGTATGCCTAGTATGCCAAGAGTCCCTCTAGGTTCTAGTCAGCTCCATACCTTAAGAATGAGAGAGGTAGGAATCTCTTGCCAGACTCGAACTCCAACACCCCGCAAGGGAAGTCAGATCACTGGAAGCTGGACTCTCTGCATGCAGGGATGACAGCGTCTTCTCAGTGCGTCAGGCCGGGAAACAGGCTCCTCTGAAGTCGAGGTCTCCTCTAGTTTACAAGGGCTAGGGAAGGTATATTTATACCTGAGAGGTACCTCAGAATGTTAGCATTGACGTGGATCGGACAGCGGAAGACGTCATGAATGAACCCCTAAGGTATAACGGTTCATGCATAATAGATGAGTCCTTGAAGAAATCAATAGTCCTGTGCTAGGGAAACTCCTGAAGCCTAAGGGTCTGTTCTTCAAGAACTCGTTGTGACGTTAGGGTGGACGGATGTCGGAGACCATGCCTGTATTTGGAGTGCACGGTTTAATGCCTAAATAAGGACTGGGACTTTATGCCTATATAAGGGCAGGGCGAATTGTGCCTATATAAGGACATGATATGGGAAAACCTATATACGGACATCCTAAGAGGAATACAACAGCAGGGAGACACCCAGAACTGGTTTGGACAGGGGTCAGTGTCCCCTGAACACAAAGACTTCAAAGACATTTAGGGGTATAACTATGAGAGCTGAAACCCCTGAACGTTGGAATGATCAAGACTGAAAAGGATTGAAACTACTTTGCGGTCAAGAGGAATCTCTGCCAAGGAAGAACAGCTGAAGAGACTGAAGAGAAGGACTGACCCTTGCTGTGTGTTCTGGAGCTGGCCTGCAGTTTGCTGTTTTAACTAAGGAGAGGCTAAGGGACTTTGCTGTGTGCTGTGTCCCCCTGCTTGAAAGGACTTTGCTGTGTGCTGTGTCCTGAAGTAACTTGTCCCCAAGGACCCGAGGAGAGCTGGCTCCCTGTTGTGGAAACTCAGGAACATAAAAGTTTCCAAGTGTGTCTCAGCGACGCTGTGTGCTTGTGCTTTTTGCAGCCTGAGACCTTCGTAAGAACTGCCCCATGATCGTGTGCACCCGGAGTCCAAGTGAGTCTCAGCGACGCTGTGTGCGTGTGCTTCATGCAGCCTGAGACCTTTGTGAGGATTGCCCTGTGATCATGTGCACCCGGAGTCCAAGTGAGTCTCAGCGACGCTGTGTGCGTGTGCTTCGTGCAGCCTGAGACCTTTATGAGGATTGCCCTGTGAACGTGTGCACCCGGAGCTCAAGTGAGTCTCAGCGACGCTGTGTGCGTGTGCCCTGTTGCAGCCTGAGACCTTCGTGAGAAATTGCCCTGTGACTGTGTGTCCCGGAGCAGTCTTGTTCTCTGCTTCGATTGTCAGCGTGACCAGAACTGCTGCGATCGTCATTGCCATCGGCCCGGACCGGCATTCCCAGCGGAGCTGTGAGAATTCACCGCCACCGGCCCGTGCCTGCCTTTGCCAAGGAGAGACCTCGAACCATCACCGTCGGGGGTCCGAGTTCCACTGCCCAAGATCAACGAAGTCGCACCGGAGGCCCAAGCCGCGAGGAGAAGAGTGGAGAGTGAGATCGCACCCCCCAGGTAACGCTCAGCGAGCGTGCGTGTGTCGCCGCCTGGGGCGGGGTGCAGGCTACGAAAGAAACGCTCTCGGCCTTTCCCATCTTTGCAGCGCGAGCCACCGCTGAAGTCCGTATCGCGGCCCGTGCTTGCCGAGGAGTGGCAGTACCGGGGCCGGAGTGTGGAGCGGCACTTTGTTTTCCATCATAACAGTGTTGGGGCTTATTTTGGCAGTAGCTGACCGCGAGTCAGTAAGAGTGGCATAGAGACCTTCCAGAGCACCGCGATCGGTGCCGAAGTATATTATTTTTGCATTACAAACTGCCTGATTGTTGCATTACGAATTGCATTATTTTTGCATTACGAACTGCCTGATTGTTGCATTACGAATTGCATTATTTTTGCATTACTGAACTGCCTGATTGTTGCATTACGAATTGCATTATTTTTGCATTACGAACTGCCTGATCGTTGCATTACGAATTGCATTATTTTTGCATTACGAACTGCCTGATTGTTGCATTACGAACTGCTTTATTTTTACATTATGAAGTGCCTGAGTCTTGCATTAAGAACTGCATAGCAATGCATTAGGATTGCATTGGATCATTGAGAATTGCTCATTAATACTGCAAGAACCGACAAGTGCTTGCTGGCCTAATAACCGGCAAGGTGAAATATTACAAATACGCATATGTTGGATTTTTATCTTGTGGTCTCATCGTATATCTGTTTTTTTTATAAACATATAATTGTTTTTTACGAATCTCATGTGGAGTCCATTTGTGGTGTTATCACTGTGTTACTGAGAGCGTGGTTGCAAATACTTTACACATTTGCCTTGGAGATAAGCCTGGCTGCTCGTGCCAAGTTACCGAGGGGGTGAGCAGGGGCTATCTGAGAAGGTGTCCTTCCTTTCCCTGACTTAGAAGCAAGGGTCCCTAATTGGACTAAGGTACCTACCTCAACCAACTAGAGACCCCCAGTTCTAACACAATAAAAGAGGACTCATTCTGGAGTTAAGCCTAACTGAGGGGTCCCTAATGTATTGTGTCGGGTGCATCGTTGTATTCTCTGTGGTTGCGTGTCATGGCTCGTGGCTGTCTCCCGACTTATGCTGGCCTTGTTATGTTTTAAAATGATGGAAGGTGGGCTGTCGCGAGAGAACACAGTAACGGGCATTCTATGCTGTACTGAGGAACTGGGCAGACGTGTCTGGATTCATTAAACACGCTTCAAGAGCCCATCCTGCCTCCGCCTCTTCTTTTTCCTTACTCAGGACATTTTTTACCACACTGGAGACGAGACTTATGCTGGCCTTGTTATGTTTTAAAAGGATGGAAGGTGGGCTGTAGGAACTAAACACTGTAACGGGCATTCTATGCTGTACTGAGGAACTGGGCAGACATATCTGGATTCATTAAACACGCTTCAAGAGCCCATCCTGCCTCCGCCTCTTCTTTTTTCCTTACTCTGGACTTTTTCCCACATATTGGGCTAGACGTGCAATCAGAGTAAATCTCTTGATTCCTATAGAGCAGACCTATGTCAGTCTGACTCGTCCTTAGAACTTAGAATTATTTGTTTGACTTAATGCTACATTTGATTGAAGCTTCATGGTAATTTCCTTTATTGCATTCAGTAATGAACTTAAATCTTTTAATAAAACTTGATGGTTTCTAACCTATATCTGACTTATTTTATTGACTATACTACCTATTTATTTGACAATTCTCAATATGTTAGGGGAATATTACCTCATCTATTCTTGAGGATAGCACTGCCCAAGATCCTGCAAAGGAGCTTTTTCTTAATACCTTATCAGATTATCAAGCATCAACATTGTCATCTGTTTGCATATTGGTCTATGTGTATAGGTTCTTCTGTGATTGTCTGGGTTAAGTGATGGCTGCATGTGGGATTATATGAGTCTCAAGTGTTCATGCATGCATGCTGAGAGTGCACATATGTGCTTGTGTGTTGTGTGCCTCAGGCATATGAATTTTACAATGGTTATATATAATGGCTAATGGCTATTTCGTATAAGTGTGAACTCTGGAAACTCGGAGGCTAGCATGAATCCCACACCAGTACATCAACACAAATATAACAAAGTCCAACAGGAAGGCAGACACAGGTGGGTGAGGGCACAAAGGTACTAGTTATAATGAACAGAGCTAATGATGTCACAAGAAGTTTCAACAACTGTGTGAAATAGTACAACACTACACAGGAAGCAAGCTGCTTGTGTCAGGCGACCCACCTAGTTTCAGAGGATAGCATCTACAAGAGAAGATCTCAAGAATTGAAGAGCAAGTTGCCGGAGGCACATCTCTGTGCCATATGAAAATGTTACCAGTGTAAACTATGCAACTCATAACTGAAGTTACTAACAACACTAAAATGAGATAGCATTGCCGCAAAAAGCAAAAGCTGACAAAGAAATAGTCACACATGTTTATATAAAAATAGATGCTTTATAGGTATAAAATATAGCAACTGATATTCATTATTCTGTACTGATATGTCTCTTTCAACAGAATTGACCTATACAAGAGCAATTTGAGAAACACTAAATCAACATTTTTGATCTGCCCTACATTCAAAAGCGATATCACTTGTAACAAGGACAAACGCAGTCAAGGTATGCTATGTCCACATATTTTGATACAAACAATGTCTGTTAAAATTGTTATTCCGAAAATTTAAAACAATATAATTATTTAATACAAATAAAAAATGTCAAAAGCAGCCCCTCCACCTCCAGTTGATGCAGCGTTGAATATTTGTTGCAGACAAGACCTTTGCATCGTTGTTGCTTTTTGCATTTTCTTGTCATCGTCACATCTAGTCTGTTGAGTTTTAATTCTTTGCATTGCAGACCGAACATGTTTATTATTTTGTGAGAAACATTGTGTCCCTCTTACAGTGTGCCTCTTTCAGTCCTTAATCTATCATTAGTATTTTGTGACCAAATTACATGATGCTGCTGTTAATACAGGTAAATATTGTCTCCTTTCTGATTATTAAATTTATTGTATGGAAATGTATCTCATGTAGATGTTCTAAATATCTGGCATGGATTGACCTTTTTACCTTATGATGTTCTCCTTTTTAGCATATGTAGAATACATGCGGGCATCTGTGTTTAGCTTTTCATTGAGATGTAACAAAGATATTTTCTATTGCATCCTGCTTCCACTCCAGTAGTTCAGTCTTGAAACACAATGGGTTTATGAAAGGAGGAATGCTGTCCCTGTGGTACAAACAAGGCCCATCATTCAGAAGGCACCCACTAAGACTCTTCTGTGTAGCTATGAGATGCCAGAATATCAAAGATCTCTTACAGCATTTTATGTGGAAGTCTTTTATAGAAGTGCAAGAGTCAGGGTGTCATGGCGGGAGAGGTGCCTGGAGGTATTCAACGGAGTGGTTCTATTACAGAGCCAATAGCTGGGTGGTCACATACACAGTCAACTTCAATTTATCTGGCTCTGGTGGCAGGGATCTCCGGAGTGTGCAAATGGACTACCAATATCATCAGCTGGATGTGCATCTCAAACATCCTCAAAAGCCAACCCTGTAAGGAGAAAGGAATAGTTTTAGATAACTTGCTATATTCTGTAAAAAACATAAAAATCGAATTCAATAACAATATGTCTCTGTTACTCTTCAACTGTATATGTGAGCTCTCCTCTTACAGTTTGCCATTTTTACATATTTTATGTAGTCGGCATCGACAAGTGAGTTCCAACAAAGATACCCTAGGATGAGACTGTGTGGCTGAGATGGTATGGACAGATAGAAGGATGGTATATTAGTACAGTTTATAACCTGCAGGTCAGATTCCATTTAGTGCTGTTTTCTGTTGTATGGGATGATTACAATTCATGTTTACCATCCTCATATTTCTCGTGCCAACGCAGTGTGTATGTCTTAGGTCTCCATTTTAGAGGTTTGAATATGCTTCCTTTATATGGAAAATGGCATGGGTTCTACCTGTTGTCTATCAAATAGATACACTGACCCTGGAACAGAAACTGGAGACACTGTAGAGTCTTGTTGTGTTGCTTTGTGCATGCTATTGTGTTATGTTCTATTGTTTACTTTAGATATGTCAGCAAATGCTGTTACATTTCCTGCCAAAAGAAGCACATGCCTTAGGAACTCCTATAACAAGCAACCACTATCTAAGGTGGTAAAATAGTTCAGCTCCTGCATGTCAACTACTTGTAGTGGTTGGGTGGCAAAAACAGTTCAATTGAAGTCAAATTATTTTCAGACTAGTTGTATAATTTCAAGCCAAACCACAGGGAGTCATCCTTCTAAAGTGCTTGCAAGAATGGGTATTTCATTTGGTGATTAAGAGCTCTTTTATAGACTAGGATCAATATTTGTTGGGAGTTGGGCACACTATAGAGGTCTATCCTGTTCACAGAAATTTGCATTTCATGAAATCAGCCAGAGCACTTACTCCTAGGCAGCTCGGATGGACCTGTCCTTTTTGACTACTTGGTTAATAGAACAAGAAAATAGGCATGAAAGAAAAAAATATGGCATCAAGGGAATGCTATACATTTATCAGCAGTTCAGTTAAGATAACAGGCTATGATTTGGCTTCATGATTCAAAGGTAACTAGACATCCTGGAAAAGCTAAGACTTTGGTAACAATAAGAAGATATTTTGGTGGCCATTAATTTGCTGATGTTAAGAGTAATGTATAAATATATTCAATCTGTCCCCAAATTAAGAGTTTGCATACTAAACCATTTATTGAGACCTTTGCTTGTTTCACAAGGACGTTGGCATATAGTTTCAAAGGATTTTATTGTAGTGTTGCCCAAAAGTCAAGGCTACAGAGTAATTCTAGTGGTTGTGGACCATTTGTCTAACATGGGTTATTTCATATCTCTGCTTTGCTTACATACCTCTAAGTAGTTTATTATGTTTGCACATACATTATTCGACTGCATTGTATTCCACAGTTCTCATTACTAACAGAGGGTCTCAATTTATTTCAAAATGCTGGTCTGCTTTGTGTAATGAGCTAAATGTAGAAGTTCATCTGTCTACCACTTACCCTCCTCAAATGGATAGAGGGACTGAAATGTTTAATCAAATTGTTTAACAGTATTGAGATATCAAACCAGGCCACAGGAGGATTGAAGTAAGACATGTTTAGCATAGTTACCATACAATAATACTGTCATCTTTCACTTATATATGGTCAACATCCACGCATATTTCCTTTGGATCAATTGCTGCCAAATAGGATTCTTCTGTGCAAAAACACTTAACTGATATAATTGATATTTAGCAAAACAGATACATGAACAGATAAAGCTAAGGAGGATGATAAATGCTATGCTGACAGCAAGAGAATTCCAGCACCCCAATATGCTGCACAAAACATTTGCATTAGAAAAAACTCACAAAACATTGCATTAGATAAAACATCTAAAATGGCTGCTTAAATTAGTTGTTTCATTTGTGATTCAACAGATTGTGACTCCAGTTACTCTTTGAGTATTGAATTTTTGATTTAACTCTGTTCTGCCAAACTCTGTTCTTGCTTGACATCCTATGTAAGTTTGGGTGAATGCAGAAAGTAAATATGAACAAAAGATTTCAGATGTAAGTATTGTAAGAAAAAGGTGCTATAGTTGTAGGATTCCAAAGGGTTTGGTCAAAAGGAACGATCATGGAACCCCCCTCTAATCGCCATGCTCCACATTTGCTGCAAGAAATTACAGCAAGATATCCTGACTAACCAGCATGTCCACCGATGAGGTGGTGGCCTGGGGTGGGGCTGCACTGTCAGGCTTACCTCTTAAGACTTAGCGAGCATGGGGAAGCAATACTCCAATGTTACTCGTGCTGAGTCCACATCAGGGAAGGAAAGGCTCGAGATTCCGCCATTGTGTTGGTGCTGTCTGGACTGAGGCTTCGCATTTGTTGAAAATGCATTATGCCACAGTGCTCTGGCAATGAACTCCATTTCCCAGTAAGCCATGAACTCTCACATAGTTGAGAGATGTGGCAGCCATTTTGGCTATCTGGGCATAACTTCCCTCATGGCTAAAGGGGTCTTTGCTATGTAATCATGATATAATGTTGCTGCCATCAGTCCCCTGCTATATGTATCTAAGATTTCCAAGAACAGTTGCTTCTTTTGGACTAAGATCCCTTAAGGTATGTTTGTAAGATCACTTTGCAAACACAAGCCTAAAATATAAAAATATACGAGTTCGATTCACACACACGCACACACATTCACACACACACACACAAACACACACACGTGTGTGTATGTATATGTTTGTGTGTGTATATATTTAAATATATATACAAACATACATATATATATACATGCTACAGTTAGGTTTAGGAATAAGATCTTAGGTTATGTTAAAAAAGTACGTTCACTGGAAAAAATAAGGGGGTAAAGTGACATGATATGTGTTGAAATTAGATAATAACTAATATTTGAAAACTATGATTTAAAAACCCTGAAATTCAGTAGTTATAGCTTAGTGAACGTACTATAACTTGTGCCTCCATCATGTACCGATTATGGCCTCACGTATTACATCACAGATGACATTTCAAATTACATCATTGATGGTACCTCCACTGTGTATGCCGACTGAGATGTAATCAGCGAGATGACATCTCAGTGGGCATGCACAGTGGCGGATTGCCTGCAGGCCCAGTATATCCATAGGAGCAGGAGCTAGGACACTGAACAGAGCTTCACATCCTTGATCTAGGAAAGGTTTGGCAACAGAACGAACTTCATGGACCACAATGCATCAGGATGGTGGTGTGAAAATCATGAGTAGAGCGTGATATGACACAAGGTGAACTGGTTGAAAGTCAGGACTCCACAAGGCATTCATGATCGCCATCTGATGGGGGGATGTCAGAACCCTGACACAGATTTATTGCAGTATTGGTAGAGAAGTCTAACTAAAGCTGAATTTCCTTAGCCGTTATGGTGTATGTGTAAACCCCACATAGTAGAAAGGCACCTTTTTGTAGCTAAACTAAATCTGGTGCAGGGTCTATGCTGTATCCACCTTGTGAGCAATCTGTCCTAAAACCGTAACCAGAACAATTTGGAGGAACCTATTTGTGGACTGGACAGCTATCACTTCATTAGGCAGAGTGCCATTCTGGCCATGGGACCCTTAGGAAGTAATTTGGTGGGATCCCTATCATTCTTTCACATGTTGTGATACCTTGCTGCACAAAGGTAGCTTTGTCGTCTTAACAGCAGTGGTGGTGTTCATATGAAGAGTAAACTCTGAACAGCATCTGAAGTTAATATTTAATTCTGAACACATGACACTGTATCAGTCCTGTATAAACTGAGGGTCCTTGACTTTACCAAAAGAGCAGCAAAATTACCACTAATCAAGCCAAAGTTTGGTACTCCAATCATTACCGTGCCCACCCTGTCTGCAGCCAATATTTGGAAATTCAACATAAGCCTGTGTTCTCCAGCTCCACATATCCAAACATCTATTAACAGCTGAAGTCAATCTAAACACAGACCTGGCACACAGACCTGAAAGAAATGACACTAGCAATGGAGGGAGAGCTTGTGAAATACAGTATATGGAAGGCAAACCCCTTCAACATCTAAAGACAACCTTTTTCTGCAACTGGCTATGAAGCAAAACAGGATCAACATAGAGAAAGAACAAGAACAATCTGCTACCACTATATTGCAGAGGTATCCCTCTTCCAAAGTAACAGGAAAACAAACATTTGTAGGAAGATGGCAGGAAGATTTGGGATTACGGCACTTGCAAGTTGGACACACTGCACATCTCTTAATCCCCTTCAATGTTTAGCTCTGCTGTGAGTTGACAAAGAGCACAATCGTTCGGAAATGGGTGAGGGGTTAAAAGAGGATTAAGGGTCCATTTTGTGTCTAATAATGAAAGTTGATGTCTGGTTTATAAACAGTTATTACTTCTCCTTTTAAGTTCTGCAGATTTTGTAGGTGCTAGAACCATTAACAGGAAATGCTGTTAAATCACAGTTGTTTACCCTTGGCAGTTTGGGCCTGATTTCGAGTTTTTAAGACTGGAATAGTGAATAACATGAGGGGTTGGTTTCACTGATCCATAAAGCTGCATATTTTCCCATTAAGGAGCTGTTTATCTTGCACAAATTACTCGAGGTAGTACCAGGAGACATTTGTGCAGGGGAAACCAAATGTCCAAATGAAAGCTGGGAAAAACACTATTTGCACTTGTTTTAAATTTTACCCCACGACTCAGGATGTGGTAGAGCGAGAAAACAATATCATATAATGTAGAGTACAAATCCACATACTCCACCCCCTTACATCATTAAGAACACATTTTAGGGTTGTCTATTAAAGGGAATGCCGAAGCACAGTACTTACTCTGTCCACAGTGCACATCTGCTTCAACTCGACTGATAATTTCTGCTGCGTAATCGTCATGGGCTATAATAAAAAATAAGCGCATATCAGTGGAGTTTTGAAAAACATATATTTTTTGCCTAAATGCAGTGCCTTTTGACTAGATGGAAAGTAAGATCAAAGGTGCTTCAGATTAGAAAAGTCAGACAGCATGAGGAGAATCTTCTTCCAGTGCCCATAAAAAGACTAAAAAATGATCATAAAAGTGTGCAAGAATTTACCCTTGCCATTCTTTCTTTGTCTCACCATTTTCCTATATCAACCATGACAGCAGACATTTCTTTAACCACTACCTCTGGGACATATTTTAGCTCTCCCTTGTTAACACTCCTGCTCAAATTGATTAACACAACATACCATCCTGTAATGTCCTGCTCCCCGAAACAACACTTTTCATCATACGTGCTTTTCCTCTGATGGTGTTTCTCTATCACCATAACCGCCATATTTTCCTTCTCCATTCTACATATTCCTTAAAACAGCCACTTTTGGCAGCCAGCTGGTATTCAAACTCAAAAGTTGAATATGCCCCTTAAAAGCCTCATATTGTGATACAGCCCCTGGAAGAATGAGGGATACACCTATGTACCCACAAATGATCTTTAAGAGAGTCAGTCGAGAGGATCCCACTGGGTGTGGCCAAACGGATGGAGTCCCATACTAACAATCTATTTACTCTCTCTATCATGGCATTACCTTGAGGATGGTGAAGACTACATTTCCTGTGTACAAAACCTGTATTATTAAAAAATGTTTCATTTGGTCCAATGGAAATTGAACTCTATTGTCGGATGATATTGCCCATGGGAAAACCCTCTCTAGAAAATGTATCTGTTAAAAATTCAATCGCAGTCCTGGTCTCAGAATACTTGAAAAATCTTACATCTATCCATGTAAAAAAATAATCAACCTGAACCAAGGAAAAACATCTATCCTTCAAATTAACATGTAAATGCAACCAAAACATTGTTGCCTACCTTCACCCACAGCCTATCAGGCAATTCACTGGATATCATAGGTGCCTAATAGCGCTACAAATTGCTTTCCGCTAATTTACACTCTCCACACCCATGTATTTCAAACTCCACTTCTTTGTCCATCTGTGGCCACGAATATGAGACTTGCAATCTTTTATTACATGGAGTCATACTAAGATGTTCTTTATGTACAAGATCAACTAATTGATGTCTTACTCTTGCAGAAGGCACAAACCTACCACTACAGAGTAACAAACCACCTTCAATCCTAAATTCAGATGTCACCTTATCGAAAGTCTATAACTCCCCTGTCCAACGTCTCTCCTTGTGCCGTCCACTTTTAAGGTCACTTTGTCTTTTTCAATGGCACTCGTCCACTCCTGTTAACTCACACACGTCTTCACTAATCCTTACTAAGGCTATAAGACATTCCAAGTTTACTTACAAATTACTCACATCCATAGGGTCACTCTTCCTTAAAGGAATCTTGGACAAAAGTATCAGACTTTTTGTTTGCCTTGCCTGCAACACACTCCACTTTAAAGAATGCTCCAGCAATTATGTACTTAATCTGACCAATTTTACTGTGGTTTTTGTGGAGTGCACATTCCCCCATTCAAATGTTCAGGAAGTGGTTTATAATCTGTTCTAAGAGTGAACCTATATCCATATATATAACGTCTGAATTTGTGTACAACGCACATACAGGCTGACATTTCTTTTTCAATTACAAAATACTGTCTTTCCTGTTCTTTCAAGATATGTGAGTAAACACCATGTTCTTGTCTCCACTCCTGCCTTTTTGTGTCAGAACACAACTCCCACTCCATAAACGCTTGCATCAGCAGTAATGCACATGGGTAGTGTGGGGTCAAATAGTTGCAGTAAAGGTACCACTAATAGAATAGTTTTTAGTAGCATTTTCTTTAAAAGGGCAATCCATTTTGCTTGTCTTTCTCCCAAAAAATCGAGTTTTTTTCTTTAACACTCTTGTTAAAGGCACAGCAAAGGGAAAAAATAAACAAATTCTGTATAAAACCTGCACAATCCCAGGAATGACAACTGTTCGATGTTTACAGGAACTGGCATGTCTTTGGCTGCTTTTAATAGCTCCAGTCTCAGTGTAATCCTTTGACCAGTAATTATACGTCTTTACACATTTCATATGTGCCACTGTGAAACCTCAATGAATTGTTTTAAGAAAACAGACAACACTTAATCCAATTTGATATTATGTTTCTCCCAGTTTCTCCCACAGATCAAAAAGTCATCTTGGAATGTGAGAACAAAATCGCACTCCTATACTATCAAATTGAACATAATGTGTTAAAACACTGATGCAGCACTTGCCAGTCCGAACGGCATTCCCCATATAGAGTGGCAAACACTGGCAAATGCCTGAACTAAGCTGTAATATCACTTGATGATAGGCTGACTTTACATCCAATTTAAAAAAGACACTTCCCTTCCTTAACCATAGCTACCATTTTGTCACTTTTTGGAAGATGATGCCCATCCACCCAAATAGACTGATTGAGACTGCACAGATCAATACTAAGATGGAGGAATTTGTGCATTTTATAAGCTACTAGTATTGCTGACATCTAAAATTATGAATCTGTTGGTTTGATTATATATTCCTTACACATCCTTTCCAAAGCTTCAAACAATTCCTTTCTTTAAACTTCATGGAACCCCTCAATTTATGTTTCACCAGAATCATGTTATCCTTAAGTTTGATATGATGTCAGAAACCCTTCTCTCACACCTTCAGAATTACTTCCTAGTGTTTCCCTAACAGGAGTTCCATACACCTCTCTGTACATGACCTCAACTCCACCACACATTCTCACCACACTTGCACATCTCCCTTTCAGTACTGACCTGATCAATTCACTTGGCCAGAAAATCATACCTAACATCCCTTGCGGAACCATCACAAAATAATCCTTCCCATTAACAGCAAAGTAAACTTTACCTGAAATGGAATTTCCCATTAACGTGATGCTTTCATCAAAATACCCTATAAGGTTAATCTCCAAATGCCCAGGCTTCTCATCTGGTTCCTTGAGTTCACGTACACATCATACAATACTACATGTTTTCTCTGAAATAATTGTAAAGTGAGCACCAGAGCCTACTAGCAAATCCAAATAATGCCATCACCGATGACTTTAACAATAGGGTACCATTCTTCTCACATCCCAATTTGCTCAAATCAATCACATCAGCATAAGTACTACATTTTCATATTGTCTTAAAAGTAATTTTCTTCACCTACGCCAATAACTTTGGTTCTCTTCTGGCTAGCATGACACACTTTAAAAATGCCTTACTACTCCATAATTGCTGAAGGGTTGTTACAAGTTAGTAATTTTTCAAGACTTTTTTTGTTGTAGCACCTCACCACAAGTTGATCCTGATTGAGTTGCTCTATGAAATTTTGAATCTCACATGCAGCAGCCAATGTTTGTAAGGTTGCCAAATTTGAGTCAACAGTTTCATCTGAATATAGCTCATCTGAAAATAACTTTTGTCTGCTAACCACCAGACTTTTCTGTACATTCAACTTTTCTATAGTCATTTTTCCTTCTCTTCATATTCATTTAATTCTTCTGGATGTTCAAAAATTGAAAGATGTTTACAAATTCTTTGACCCTTTTCCCCTAAGCAGTGTCCCAAGACACACCTTTTCCTACTAGGCCCCAAATGAAACCATCTGCGGGGGCAGCTTTTTCCTGAAGATGAGTACAAATGTGGACAAGAAAACAATAAATCAGGAAATAGTAATCATCAGCAGATGGCTGCCTCAGTCTTGCACCGTTCGCCGTGACACTAGATTTTAAGTGGTTAGAATGAGATTTGCTCACACGCTGCTGTAGCGCATTGCTTAGCTTGGCCTCTACTGCAGTAGCCTCCCAAGAGACTTTGAGACGCATTACATAAGGTTAATGTGTGACATCCATGGCGCCTGACCTGCCTGACTTCCAATGCCACCGGACCCACTTGACTTGCATTGTAATACTTGATTTTCAGTGTCACCTGGCTGCAGTCTTTCAATTCCTTCACTCTTGGGAAATCAATAACTTGAAAATCCCTAGCTCGCTTTTCCAACCTCCCATCCACAGTCACCAGTGTGACGCCCTGCACACAACTGCAGGAATTTTCCACTGCAGCACCGGAGGCTTTTCAAAGCAATGCTGACTGAATATGTTAGATTGATGTCGGAGTGTGGTGGTGGGTTGGGAAACCTCTTGTCGACAATATTATGGTAAAAAAGGTATATATATATAGAGTTGATTTCTTCATGTCTTTATTGCAAAGGTAGGATTTCAGACAATCTACATTGTATATAAAACGATGAAATATAATATAATCTGTGAGTAAGAGACACCATGATGGATGCCAGCCATCCGCAAGCATAAAAGGGCCAATGAAAAGCTGCCTTCACAAATTATTTTTTATTGTTTTTCTAGACCATGGCAGCACCACTTCCTTTTATTACACAAAACCAATATCGTGAGCACTTGGAAACAAGAGAGACTGGCATCTTGAGTCTTCCTTGACTTTAAAAAGAAATTAGGCATGAGAAAAATTGTGGCTTACAAGACCCGTTGGGAAACCTGCTTTAGACGAAATCATAGTCTGGATTGGAATAACCAACCTAGATACGAATGATACAAATGATGTTAACTACATACAGTACAAAGTGACATAAGAGTTTATACTGAAGACAAATATTGATTCATACCAGAGAGCTCTACAAACCCTCATGAGTATTTGTAAACTGACTAAAGATTAAAATGGGAAGAGCAAGGGATACTGATCTCTAGCCCTGAAGAAGTGGCTGACAATCGCGAAACATGTGTTAGCTGTAGAGGCTGTTGTGGATTTTAACAATGTGTAAACAATGATAATCATGTTATGAAGACCAACACCTCTGATACAAATACCAGTTTTACCACTGTTTATTGAATATACTTTATATGTGCTTATTTCTAACGTTTTTATCAATATGTCTCTGTATTTTGGTATAAACCGGAAGAAGAATGCTATATATATATATATTTTTTTTTAATAAACATTGAAAAAAGATATATAAATGAAGATTGTCATATGGATTTTCATTAAAGTTCATATCTATTGGGAGACAGAATAATTATGTGTGGGCTTTCATTCAGGATGTTGAAGTGATTGGCAGGAGCTAAGAGGATGGGACACATGGAAAGAAAAACAGCAGAAGATATACTCGCAAGACCAAGCCAAAACAAAGTACAAAACCTTATCCAATGTGCATTTACACTTAAAAGCATTCTTAGCAATAAATCTGGCCTACTACTGCATAATTGTGAAATTCACCAAGCAGTCTAAGCCAGACACAACCTTTTACTCATCACACAACAAAAAGGGCACACAGAAGTGGATAACAGTGTGCATGTTTGATGGGCTCAGCACTTTGGTACAAGTGGCTCCTTCCAATGGCACATCTCACTCTCATTCTGGCATACCAGTGAAAGATGTTGGTCACAGTAGGGGAGAGTGGTTGGGGCTGGAAGAGATGGGAGGATAGGGCGAGGATTCAATCATGTGACCCAGGAGGGAAGTGGAACTGGTCCATGTGGGCCTGAGGGTCAAGTTGGAGGAAGTGGGCGCACTCATTTTGTACTGTGGTGACGTAAAACCCATGGAAAGAACATTTGCAACATTTGTGGCAATAGCTTCTCTTTGGTAAGGTTTTCACAGACATGAAGATGCATTCCATCGATGAAGCAGCAGAGCAAGTGTGACAATGGGTGCACAAGAAAGACAGTGGTAACAGGCAAAAACTTAATCAATAAATAAATTAAATGCAAAGTAGAATGACACTGATTTACTATCATGTAATTGCGCCAGGTACTTAAAAGCACTTGATTAATAGCACCCAATTTGCCCCTTCAAACCACAAGACACACCTTTGGCATAACTTCAACTTTATGCTTAGGCCTAAGACATTCACCCAGCATTTCAGAATCCTGTTTCTCTCAAGGCAGTATTGATAGAAGATTTAGCATAAGCAGAATAAACAAAAAATTTGAACATTCTGCATTCCAGAAAACAGTGCGCATGTAAGGAACGAGTCAAATGTAGACAGCTGCGGTTCCTCCTCTAGGGCGGAGGAGCATTGCCCCGCCCGCTGCAAGAGCATTAGCTGCAGAAAATGTGTATTTAATAAAATGGTCAATGGTCATATGACCATTTAAAGTGCACTGCGTCTCTGTAGACTCAGAGTTGGTTGCCTAAACATAAAGTGTGCATGTCAGATTGGCCGGCCGTCTGGTGACGGCCAGCCGGACATGCGTACTTCAACAGGCACCACTATGAGATGTGTTTCAGCTGGGCGGACTGCAGGCACAGGCTCCTACACATCCACGACACGTCATCAGGCACATCCCACACCATTACACATCCAGCACCATCACACGCTCTGAGTGCGTGCATGAATGAGAGTGTGCACCTGCTCCTTCTGTTTATGGATGCACGTGGTTGTGTTCAATGGGTGGAGAGGGGCACTAGAGAAGTGGTCCAAATAATATCCAGGTTGGTGAAACAAAGGATTTTCCTAAGATCACACACTTTGGTCAAGGGGGAAGCCGGGATTGGCTTTCACATTGCGCAATTCAGACCTTGGGTTCTTGTAGCTATCGTCTCACTCGCTTCTTTCAGTCATAGTGTGAAAGTTAGAAAGTTCTTTTGTGCCCTACCACTTTCAAAAGTTTCCAGCTGCCACTGAATGTAAAAATGCTGCAATTATGCCAGGTTATCACTCGACGGATGGTCAAAAAGCCAAGAGAAAATACACTATTTCCATATGGACTGAAATTCTGCTGTGCACGGTGCCACGTATGTGGATCCTGACATTCACCACCTTGTCATAGAAAAGACATTCCATTATGAACTGTGAAATCCGCTGGGAACCTGCACACACTGCAGCCACATATGAAAATAAACATACCGTGTGGAGGATGGCAAGTTGAGGTTAGAGAGACATAGAGGTGGGAGGAGAAACAATGGTGGCAAATCTGGTAGATTTCAGCTCAATGTTCTCAAGTGAATTTGCAACGGGGGCAGACTCGTTACTCTTCTGAATTGGGTTCCACTGTTCCAAATGTTTTACTTCACAGGTAGACAGTTGAGCAATACATTACCTCACTCTGTTTAAATTAGCTGATTGGTTTATTACATTGACATTCATTCAAATACTGACTCAGTCAGTGCAAACTAAAATGACTTACAATTCACATCAGATTTTCTGCGATTTGGAGGGGTTCCACCATCCATACAGTCTCCTGCTGTCAAGGACAAAAATATGTTAATGAGAGTAGTGTTCTGATCTGGTTTTTTAAACTGAGTTTTATTTCCTAAATTTAAAATCACTGATTCTTTGGACAAAGCATAAAAAGCATGCATTAAACTTTGCATCCAGAAACGTGCCAATAATTCTAAATGACGTGTAGAGCACACTGAGTGGTTTTCCGTTCTCTTCTGTGGTCAGAAATACTGAATCCTGTACCTACTGGAAGTCTCTTTGTCGCTGTTGCGGTAAAGGTTCCGGCAGAAGTCCCCCAGAGTTTTTTGCATGTGGCGTGGAGGTTTTTTTGCACACAGCCAGCTCCTGACTGCCGCTGGAGTCTCCCCATGTGTTGAAAAAGAGCATGCGCGGCGGCCTAGAAACAAAGGACAGTTATTTAAGCACTTGATTTGTGCCATGAACTCTTTACTCAAAACAACGTTTGTCTGCTGTGAGCCCTTACCCAAAATACTATTGCAAAGGAGTATACTGTAAAGTCGTGGGCTCTAGGCCCACATACTTTGTAAAGGATTACACAGACACTGCGTTGTATGTTACAGAACTGGCCCGAGCACGCGCGTTCTGGTGCTTTTCTTGGCAGGGTCACCTGACCGGTGACGCCTATGTGGGGTGGGTGTGGGGTGGGTGTAAAGGCCAGCCCTCAAGGAGTGGCTGTGGCACTGGTACATGACTGAACACTAGAACATGTCCAGCAGGACACTACATATACAACTCTCAACCTTGCTAAAGTTACCTCTCATGGCGACCTCCACTTCCGTAGTTTCTCAAAAACAAAGGCCGCTGGTGTTAATACAATTGGCGTTAGCACAAGATGGTAAACAAGACCATAAAGAAGGGTAATCTGCAGCTTGGAGCAGTATTTAGTAAGCACACTATGGGGTATATTTACTAAAGTCTCATGTTATGTAGCGCAGCAACCACAAAATGTTGCGATGCCTTGCGTGAGGAGGAGAGAGTGGGACAGCGCCATATTTATAGAGATATGGCACTGTTCTGCTCTCTCCCTAGCGCTGGTGCACAATCAGGCAGCTGTGAACCACACACACCCCTTTACGCCACAGTGCAAAGGTATCTGAGTGAGTCTAGCATAGGTTTTGTACTTCAAGGGAGCTTTTCTAGTAGAAAAAAATATGCTTAGACAAACTTGAAAACTTTTCCTTCTTTGTAGGTGTGCTGTACAGTGCAGCACACATGCAAAGTCAGAAAAGAAAGGTGAAATAAAACCTTTTTTCCTCAATAGCACCCATTTTAAAAGGGCAGTATTTTTAAATGCAAAACCTGGTCTACTTTATTTTAGTAGATAGGGTTTTGCATCAAAAACGATGAGTGGTTGCATGATTCATCCATGCACCACCCATGGAACTTCCCCTTGACGCTAAGGGGCCGATTCCGATGTCGGACGGACTCAGGTCCGTCCGACATCGGTCAGGAGCTGTAACCGACCGACCTGCTGTCGTCGGTTACGGCCCTGCAAGTACGATGCGACCGAACCCTGTTCGGGGTTCGGTCGCACTCGTATACTTCACAATGGGAGCATGCATTCCGAGCGGAATGCATGCTTGCATTGGGAAAAGCAGGGGTGCAGTTCATCCCTGCACCCTGTGGCCGGCACCCCAAGGTGCCTGCCACCGGTTGCAGGGATCAACAGAGGAGTACCATAGGTGCCCCCAGGCCGCCATTCGGCGGCCTCGCACCCATGGGGGACCCTCTGGGGGCTCCCAAATACAGTTTCCGACTGCCTTTTCGTGCCGGAAAGACCGGCACGAAAAGGCAGTGAAAGACTGCCATCGTACTCCCTCGGTCGTGAAGAGGCAGCCGGCGGAGCACTGAAGGATTCCCGGACGGCGGACGGGCTCTCCGAGCCCTTCGGAAGCCATCCAGAAATCCGAGTCAGATTCCTTTCCGACCGAGCCCATCGGAATGGCTCGGTCGGAAAGGAATCCGGCCGGCACGTTCCAATTCGGTCAGAAGGGCTCCGGCCATCGTTCGGTTCCCTTCCGGCCGGAATCGGAATCGGCCCCTAAGTAATGCAAAGCAGGACTAGCCGCTGATTTGCATTACTTTCAAGTGAATGTTCAGCACAAAACAAGTTTTGTGCTGGAAGGTAAATTAGAAAAAAAGCATTTTGCGCTAATTTGCATCCCGTTTGTGAATCAAACACGGCACAACATTTTAGTAAATATACCCCAATATGTGTGTTGGTGGCAGGGTAATCCACTTTTTGATAAAAGCTATTGGGAAAATCAATAACAAAATGGAATCCTCACCACAGGAGATGACAAAGCTCTGGTCCTCTGTTATTGGGATTGCATCATTGACTCCAGTCATGCAGGGGCCTGAGATTCACAAAAACCCTACTTCTGTAGGTTCTTGTAGGAACCCATAAGCCCTGTTGCCCAAAATTATTTGTTGGCATCTGCCCAGTACCGTTGGGATGGAAGTCTAAGGGCTGAGAGCAAGGGTGAAAAAAACTCAGCCCCTTTGTAGTGGAGAAGTTGGATCCAGAATTGTTACGGGGAAATGAGTGCTTTCTGAGAGTGAAAACTGGATCATCAAGAGATCAAGTGGTCTGCTGTGGTTTATGATAGGCATATGGATTATGATATTCCCAATGTGATCCTGTGGAAGGTTATTACCCACAACAAGTTGACTCCAGCTAAAATCAATCTGCTTAGCACTACTCAACCTCTCCCACAGACTCTATCCTTACTTAGTCCCTGCCCCCAGGCTCACCACTGTAGGGTAGCCTTGCTGCCTGCAGAAGGAGGGGCTGGGGCAGTTGTTAATTTATATGCCTGTAGATACACCTCCTCATAGCCATCCTAAAGTTCCTCTTCTGCAATGCTGTCAATCTCACGAAACATTAGTACTTATAAGCAAATAACTCAATCGGCTAAAGTATATTAGACAAGCAAATTCTACCCATTTGTAAGGTGTAAGAATGGGATGAGATGAACTTCACGCATAAAACTATTGGAGAAAATCGTGTTGTCACTCTGGAAACCCAAAAATTCCTGCTAATTTCTGAGATGTCCACTGGTCACCCTGACGAATGCCAGGTTTGCAGAATACCAACGCAGACTAGTTGTGATTTTACCTCATACTTTTTTCTTCCACAAATCCCACACTTCCTATCACTTTATCTCATTCTTGCAGCTTTTTTCCATCTCTTCATTATCCCTTTATCACTGTTATTCTACCTTTGCATTGTTCCTGTGTTCTCCAGTTTGTATCTTTCTCTCTCAAAGCCTGTTGATGAAAATCAAGTCCTGGGCCCCAAAAAGGACCGCCAGTGTCATGACTTGCAGTCAGCAACTAGCGCAAACTAAATTCTGGAAGGGTGCAGTTTCCCAACCAAGTACAGGTTGGGAACTTTATCCTCAGTGCACACCAATATCTGATTCGTAGGAGAAGGTCAGACAACTACTACTCGTTCAATTATTTTACGATGAAGGTGTTGTTTGGTCGAGAACTAACATTATTGGGAGCTAGAGTAGGAGATGTTCTGTGGGACTGAACTCCTCTCCTATATTTAACCATTTGGAACATGGGGCTGATTACTCCTCCTCACTCTAGATAGCAACATGAAATGTAGCAAGCCTAAGGGAGAGTCATGGAAGAATGAGTGCGCTGGCTTAATTAACAATTTTGAAGTTACAAACCTGCAAAAGATATGGCTCCTTGAGCCTTGTTACTTGGATGGTTAAAAGTCATTTTTTATACCTGCGACCACAACGGGAAGGGGAATCCTTCCAGGTGGTTTAATAACTTTAGTATCAGTATATAACCTATGTATATGTATACATGTGATAGTGAAATCCAACCATAATCTGGATCTTGATTTAAAGGTTGTGTATGGGGTTTCACTTTTATTGAAAAACTACTATAATAACATCTTTGGGGGTTCTATTTCACCTCACCTGGTGGATCTCTCTCAGTTTATCAACTGGTTATTTGTAACTATGAGCCTGAATTAAAGTTTGGCAGATGGCTTACTCCTTTACAAACATGACTGATATCCTGCTCACTGTATTTCAAGCTCCATTAGATATAATGTGTAGGAAAGTAGGATCTGCTTCTTATGGTTATCCCCACTTTTTGCTTGATGTTACACTGTTTTTGACTAGTCTGACTGGGATTCTGCTAATCAGTACCCCAGTCTATCTGCTTTCTCCCTAAAATGTTATGTCATGCACTTAGGTACACTCCAGTTTGGATACTGGGGTACCCTTGTCAGTCCCTACTATATGGTACACCTGTACCCAGGGCATAGGTACCCCAGAGGCCTCCCATGGGCTGAAGCATGTATTATGCCACCCATGAGAGGCCATGCAAAATGGATCTACAGGCCTGCCATTGCAGCCTGTCTAAGTTGGTACATGCACCACTTACTTAAGATATAGGTTTCTAATATCTAAGGATCGCTACACTTAAAACCTATAAGTCACCCCTATAGCAGGCCTTGACAATACTGAAGGCAGGGTGCTTGGTTCTAAGTGAGAGGGTGCCACTGCATGAGCAGAACATCCCTGCAGCATACGGAGTCCATTCTCCCGGGTTGTTATTGCTGCAGCCACTTACGACATATAGAGTGGCATTATGCGACTGCGTGATGACCAACTCTAAAACGGCTGAAAGTAACCCTATCATGTTTGGTGTCAAACATTGTGGAATCATACCCCCACACCCGTAACCGGTGTGGGAGGTATGATTCCAACCCTCAGAAACAAGCTTTGTGAGGTCCCTGGTGTTCCCGGTACCAGCCTTCTAGTCCCGGGCAGCACAAAATGGTTGCTGCTGACCAGAGACACATTTCTACCCCCCTCCTGCTGAGCCAAGCTCGAGCAGGGGAAGGCAGAACAATAGGCATCCTGTCACACCAGACAGGATTTAGTGTATTAGGCCTGGGCGACCGAAAGTCTGCATGAGGGGCACATTTGGTGTCCCTCTGCATAGTCCAGTTCAAACCAGTCCTGGGAGTCGTTGGCTCCTGCTCTGGCGCAAAAAAGGACAAAGGACATTGGAGTAACCTCCCCACTGTCCTGACCCTCCCCTGGGAGGGTCCCCTGAATCTGTCCAACCCTCTCCCGTGGATACAAAAGGGCTTACATGGCTGTAGGACCCTAGATTCGACGTGGACAAGATTCTGAACAAGAAACCACTGACCTTCGACCGTCTGGACACTCTGGACTTCGCTGGATTTCGACTAGGCCCAACTTCGTCTCCCTCTCCGTCCAAAGCATCGTCTGTGCCCGTGCACCATACAGTCTGTAGGGACCTCTGTATCTAGCAAGAGGGACCACTCTTATGACAGGGAGTACCAATTTCTGGAACTTGAGAAAGCTAAGCTTAGGCTCAGGCAACAGCAATTGGCCCTGTACAAAGAGTCCCTAGAAGTCCAGAGAGCTAGAAAAAAGTTGGAACTAGAGTCCCATGGTGGCAGCAACAGTGTCCCTAGAATTAAGGAACATTCCCTTGATAATAAGAACCTGAGCAAGATTGTCCCTCCCTACCATGTTGGGGATGACATCCATAAATGGATAACTGCTTTAGAGAGGGCCTGTAAAGTTCAGAGGGTCCCTCAAGAGCAGTGGGCAGTTATCTTGTGGCTCTCCTTTGCTGACAAAGGTAAGGATAAGCTTCTCACTGTTAGAGAAGAGGATGCTGACAATTATTCAGTCCTGAAGAGTGCTCTCATTGATGGGTTTGGCTTAACCACTGAACAGTACAGGATTAAGTTCAGAGACACCCAGAAGACACAGAATCAGGACTGGGTAGACTTTGTGGATAGTGCCATTAAGGCTCTGGAAGGCTGGTTGCTTGGCAGCAAAGTGAATGATTTCAAGGGATTGTCCAATTTGATTATGAGGGAGCAGATCCTTAATAATTGCCAAAATCAGTTGCTGCATCAATACCTGGTTGACTCTGATCCCCAAGAATTGGGAAAGAAGGCGGATAGGTGGGTCAGAACCAGGGTGAAGCAGAGAAACCAGCACCATGGTGGTGACCAAAAGAAGCAATATGCTAAAACTTCAGATAAGGGTGGGGACAAGGGTAAAGATGACAAGTCTTCATCAGGGCCCCAAAAACCTGCATCTGGGGGGGGGTCACAATCCAACAAAGGTAAAGGCAAAAAGAAACCTTGGTGTTACTTAAGTAAGGAAAAGACCCATTGACAAAAGATGCCAATTGTCCAAAGGCCAAGGATACTACTCCAACCACCACTGCCCCTAAGGCAACTGCTCCCCCTAGTACAGCTGCAAGTGGTGGTACAGGGAACAAGGGATTAGTAGGGTTAACCTTGGGTACTTAGATGGGTTCTGGCCTAGTCAGGACTCCATCTCAGGCTGTGTTAGTTTGTGATGGTGGCATAGATATTGCCACCCTGCTTGTTAGTCTCAGTAACTTGGGCAAGTACAGACAACAGCCTTTAATAAATGGAGTAGAAGCAATGGCATACAGGGACACAGGGGCCAGTGTCACAATGGTGACAGAGAAACTTGTGTCTCCTGGACAAATCATACTTGGTGAAATGTACCAAGTGACCAATGCAAACAATGTCAGGACGGACCATTCCTTGGCAGTTGTTAATTTTAGCTGGGGAGGGGTAATTGGCCATAAGAAGGTTGTGGTTAGCTCAGACCTACCAGTAGATTGTTTGTTGGGCAATGATTTGGAGGCATCAGCCTGGGCTGGTGTAGAATTTAGGACTCATGCAGCAATGCTGGGCATCACTGCAGATGTGTTTGCTGTGACCAGGTCACAGGCCAATCTGTCTAACACTGAACAGGCCTTGGATCCTGCAACAATGGACCAAGGGCCATCCAAGAGAAGGAGCAGGAGGGGTAACGCTGTGTCTTCCCCCCAGACTCAGTGTGAGGATCAATCTCTTGAGGGAGATGCAGACGGGATATCCGTCATGTTTGTGACAGTAACCTGTTCATTGAATTCCAAATTCGGCTCTAATCCATCAGATCATAAGCGACTTCAATGCAGAACTGCAGTTTGGCCATAAAAGTTCTATTTAGAAAAGGCAGAAACTAAGAGGGTTGTCTCAGAGATCCTACACATTTATGTCACTTGATAGGTGCTAGATCATACCATTTTGGTTACATTATGATGCTACAACCTATTGACAAATTCAAAGATAAACTCTCAATAAAACATGCAGAATTGATACATCTTCCCAACCCCCATAAAGCATGCAGATCTGATCAATTAAAAAAAGCTTTGTTTATATCACTCTGAAATGTAACAATCAAATTATATTGGGTAACAATCAAATGATATGGGGGACTCACAAGCCAAGAGAGGGTCCATGACCTACAATAATGGTCAGTTCCCTAGTGATGTCATCTTGGGTGACATTTCAATACATGAATAGGGTAGTTTCAGATTAGTTGTTCTTGCCTTCATGCTCTCTTCTAGACCCATACTATCCCCCGTCCCCCCACAATCCCCTCTCATCTTGGTCACTCATCCAATAAGCCAGGAAAATAAAAACAATTGAACGAATCAGTAAAGCAACTCCCCTCTCCCAGGCCTGAGCACCTACCGGCCCCATGTCATAACCCCTCAAACAATGTAAATGGCACACAACAAATGCCAACAATTGTATGTAAAGACACTTAGGCAGCTAATGGAATTATGGGCAAGCAAATATAAATATTGGAACCCAGATCAAGGTTAATATGAAAACAGTTTATTGGTATCAAAAGACTAAAGATACAGAAACATGATCAGTATATATAAATAGATGCATTATCTCAAAAATACATTTTTAATTTTTTTAAAACAATTTATGCTTCCATCTGAATTACAATTTAACAAACCTGTGTACTCAGTCATACTTCCACACTCATCCTATTATGAAGAAATTCGTCTTGGCCATAATACATAGGATAGACCCAATTTAAAGGATTTTCATATTCAGATGTAACATAGATGTTTGGATTAATCTATGTATAAACAATTTATTTCAATACAGTGGATTATATTTTACACTGATTTGCATGGAGTCACATTTAATTCATCACTAGTCAATGATTCCTAGAAATTAAACATTCTGGTTTCTTGTGGCTTGCAAACGAAAGAGGATGGTTGTAGACTGAGATTTCCTGTACAACACGACTTGTGGGGCTAGAGCTTCTGTATATATAACATGGCTTGTAGATTGTGTCCTACGCGCGTTTCGGCTATACAGCCTTCATCAGGAAGCCATGGTAGATGGGTACCTAAAATACATATACGGGATGATCTGGGTTAAACTTTCATGGCCCTATGGAACTCAATTAAAATTAATATTGACATGTTATCGAGTGTGTCAAAAGTGAGACTGAATATAAATCGGTACTTGAAAAAGAAAAGAGAAAAATAGGTTAAAATATCACCCAGACAGAGTAGTCCCGACTCTGTGTGTGAGACTCCAGGATGAAAATAGAGACAGGACGGATGAGAAAGATCCCACATACTCTCACCCACTTTTTGGCAGCAACAGTAAAGTGATGAGGCCTTCAGCCATCCCCCGGCCAGGACAGAGCACAGCAGGTGTAGAGGCTGCAGGCCGCTGGGGTGCACCCTTCGGGCAGATAGAACAGTCTCAGTTTAATTCTGGGTCAAGTGAGGAATGCAGCGGAGGAAGGGACAGAGAGCTGGAGGTAGCACATAGTGCCTCACCTTCACCAGGAGAGCTGGAGGCCCCCAGCTTTCATGGTAGCGGAACAAGTCCCCTTGTGGTCTCGGCTGCTGCGTCCGGCAGCGGGGGGCATATACCTTCTACGGTGGTGAGCACAAGCACTACGAAGGTCAGGGAGGCTTGCTTTCTACCCCCAATTGTCAGAGGTATGCAATCCGGCTAGTGCAAGGCCCTGGAGATCAGCAAGAGGCATTGTGGTAAGACCCACCCTTGGCGGACTCTGCAGATTCCACCGACATGCGCGGCCAGGGCCACATGACCTCACCCCTGCTAGAAGTGCTGGTTGGCCACACCGCTTCACGCAGCCCAGCAATGCCCCTTGAGGTCTCATGCATCCTCAGGTATGAGCACAAACACTGTGGTAGCAGGAGGAGGGCTCACCTTCAGCCGTTGGAGGTATGTGATCCGGCCACTGGGTAACTTCCGGTACGGTCAGGAGGCCATCGTGGTGGGCCCCACTGTCAGTCTTCTCAGCAGGCGCCACCTGCATGAGCGACCTGGTGCCGCTCAGTCATCCATCACCGGTAATGCAGTTACTGATGGCAAAACCAGATCTTGCAGTCGCAGGGACACAGGCAGGGTTGGATGGGCAGGATAAATCAGGATTATGGTGTGGGCCCGCACGGAGCTCGTTAGTAAGCGTCCGATGCGGCAGCCATCTTAGCCACGCCCCCTTTTAATTCCTTTATTGTATATGTTGGTGTTCTCCTTTTGTTTAGAAGAATAGTATATCTACAACCCATTTTTTTTAAATGTTCAAAATATATTTGGGTTTTAAGTTGGAATAATATATTTGGGCCCTCACAATTTATACATTTTATCAAATATTTGTAGAAATGAAGTTAGAATGGTACATTTGCCCAACTTCCATTTTATACACTTTACCAATGTTTGTGGGACTGTAGTTAGAACGGTAAATCTCATGCCCCGCTCCTGCGTCCCCAGTTTTTGCAGTTTCCCTGTTGTTCGTGGGACTGAAATTAGAATAGTAAATATTGCCCCCTCCCTTGTGGGACTACAGTTAGATTAGTATATTTGCCCCATTTAAACCCTAGAAGTCAAGCACTAAAACAGATAGTCATGTCCCTTTTCCTTGGCAATTAGTGCGAGGAGAAATTCAACTCTACACAAATATTGTACATTTACACAGCCATAAGTGCTGGCATGCCCAAGCTAGACCACGGTTTAGTCATTTCCTGAAATACACACACTTACTGGAATGACTCATTCCCACAATAAATACTGTTTTCAAAACTAGAAGTCTCATTCGCTAAGATGTCTATCTCCTATAACAAGCCTCAGAGCTTACAGGGAAACAAGTGTGGTCTTCTTAGTGTGAAATTTGCTCCCTGGAGAGTACTGATATGAAAAGTCGCACCACACAGTTATCACTTAAAATACCCTGTCAGGGTGAATGCTAATTGAAAAGAAAAGTAAACATATTTGTCACAAATACGTCTGCAGTGGTGTCTGTAGAAGCAATTTTCTTGGGGGGGTGGGGGAGGTCACACATTGGGCCACAGATAAAATGGATGGGGCGATCTATAAAATTCAACCATAAAGAGTGTGTGTTAGCCAGTGGCAGGTTCCCCCCCCATTTGGACTACTAGCTGCTGGTTTGTCGAGTCTGAGAGTGCACTGAGGTCGGCTAACCAGACCCCAGGGCCAGTGTTCTGACCCATTACAAAAGATATGTCGAATTGGATGTCCCCAATTGGCAAGCACTGACTTTCTAATAAGTCCCTAGTATATGGTACCCAGGGTACCAAGGGCATGTAAGGCAGACTGTCCACCCAGGGCTGCAGCCCTGTTTGCGCCACCTTGTGTGTGACAAAGTACAAAATAGCTCCCAGCCTGCCACTGCAGACTGAGAAGGCAGTTGTTCCACTGACAGTTTGACTTTGCCATTACAACCAACTATGGCAGGAAGCTGTATATTATTAAGCAAGACATATAGGTTTATATATGTCTTAGCAGCAAAAGTCTTAAAGTTGTAATTTTGCTGAGGAAAGGTTAGACACCAAATTGGCTAACAGAGGGTTACGAGCTGGCATCCCAGCCTGGCTAACTTCTGAATGGGACTACCTAACTGGGTACTGTAAGGTATCAAATTAATCGTGGCATTAAATCTGACTTGATGCCCAAGTTGGAATGAATGTCACTATTAATGTTAAGCAAATTTGAGAAAGTTGCCACTCTGTGCCCTAGCTGGTCCATTGGCCTCACACAGGCTTTGGAAGACAGACAGCATTCTGCCCACCTGGGGAGATGTGAGAATGACTGCCAGGCATAGGACAAAGACATCTACCGCAGAGTGAGGTGTTACCTCCTCTCCCAGGAATGCCACTTGGGTGTTAGCCCAAAAGGTGAGCTTCAAAGGGGAATCCACCTTTGAAGGGCTGCCAGTGATATCACTCCCAAGTAGTCTCCCTTTTGTTCATGTAGACAAGTTGGAGACAGGGACAGAGAGGGAAACCCATCCCCAAAACGGTTTTCCCGTGGGCCTGTAGCCTTAGGTAGCCACACCTCTGAGGTGGGCTACCAAGCTCCTCACAGTTGAGGGAAGGGTCAGACATCTGGAGAGTAGCAAGAATATTGCACTCTGGGATTCTTAATGTCCCCAAAGAGGAGGGGACCTACTAGCCCATTGGCTAGTGACCACGTTGTCCCTTTGGGGCACTTTCCCAGGGTATAATGGGAAACCCTGGCACCCTGAACTTTAGATCATGTTGGATTTGGAGAAAGGACCAAAGAAGAACTGCCCTGCTGCCCGTGGAACTGCACATAGAGAGGCTGTACCTTCAGAAGGGCTGCACCTGCTGTACTTTGGGCTAGTGAATTTGGACTGTGGCTTTGGCTCCTGGCTATGTGGAAAAGTTGATTCCGTGGCCCCAGATAAAAACAGTAACTCCAAAGATTAGTTGGTTTATCCCCTGGAACAAACTCCAGGAACATATGAGCTGAAGAAGCCCAAACCAGCAAAGCAGTAGCCACTTCGAAGGAATCACCGCTGAACGCTGCCATGCGCTCCCAAGGACAAATCAGAGATAGCCAAAAATTGCACGCGAGTCTGCTGAATCTGGGAGTGCTATCCAAGTATGGATTCATTGCACAAGATTGACACTAGCCCTCTCCAAAAGATCTGCTTCTGACTGCTGAACTGCGAGAACTGTAGCCCAGACGCAGCTGACCTTCTACTGTCACAAAGAGGACATCGTGGGACCCCGTGTTCCGTGGCCAGTCACCCCACCTCACCGGTGGACCCAGAAGTCACCCACAACTCACCCCCAGTGACCACACAGCATCAGGAGCATCTTTAAGCATCTTTTCTGCCTACATCGCAGCATCAGGACCACTCCATTACTGTCTATCATGATTGTTTCCTAAAAGCTGGAACTGGACTGGAAAAGGCTCTGGTGTCCAGGTAACTGTCCAGAGTAACCCTACTGGAATCCTAGACCCCCACCCTGTTGGATTTGGTTACCCAAGTCGGGCCGGAGTTGCTAACTGTTCCAAACTTTTCAAAAGTTTGCGAATTGTTTGTTGACCAATTCTTGATTGCGGTTAAATTAAACGTTTTTTAATGTTTTAAAAATCCATATCTCCGGATCCCTCCAGTGGATTGTGATGATCAAGGACTCTAAAAATTAATTCTCTTGTTGTGTAACTTTCTTATTCCGGTTTTTGGTGCTGTTAAATGCTTTACACTAAGCTCCTCTGCTGCTCGAAGCTCAGATACCCAAGGTTGAGCTTAAGGTGTATTCCACGATTAGACCCACAGCCATATCATATAATATACCCAAATCCTCACAGTAGTTATAGTTAGGTCTTCTTTTCCACAGGAAGAGCATTCTTTTGTTTGCTAATAACATTAGAGATGTTTGAAAAATCTTCACAAAACTTCAAAAAAAAGTTCATCCACTTCAGCTCCTTCCTGGAATGTTTCGCGGTGGTCTGTCAGGCGGGTCTGAAACCCCAAAATCCCCATACAATTTCCATAGACTTTTTTTTAGAAGCAGTACTACAAAATCTGCAGAACTGAATTACACCAAATTTAGCAGGAAGATAAATCTTGGTCTAGAAAACGTACTTTATGTGATTTGGTGTAAATCCGTTCAGTAGATAATAAGCTCCAAAAGTATTTGTATATCTGGATGGTTTCATTAAGGGACTCTTGCAAAAGTCTTTCTGATTGGTCTGAGGTTTTTTAACCCTTGGCCCATTTTCCTGTAGAAACAAGGCTGTGATTGGCTACCTGCAACATGAGGAAAAATGTTGCAGGCGGCCATTATAGGACTCGGGGACTTAGTGCACTGTCCTCTGTAATTAAGCAAAAAAATTAATAAGGGGTTAGGGTAGGGAAACCCTGTCCCCCAAGGGCCTAGGAGTCACCCTTTGGGCCAAAATATATATTTTTTTAATAAACGTCACAAGCCCTTGGAAGTCCCATGGGACTGCCGGACTCCTGTAAGATTTAATATTTCAGAAAAACATTAAACACTGTCAGTGATTTAATATATATATTTTTTGGGGAGGGGGCATGTGGCCCCCCTCCCCGAGCCTTACAAGGCCCTGGGGACCTCATCGCCCAGTGACCAAAAATGTATTAATAGGGGATGGGGGCGCGAGACCCTCCTCCTGAGCCTGTACCGGCACTGAGAACCCCACCACTAGGGTCAAACTATAACGAGAGGGAAGGGGACGCATAGCCCCCGTCCTTGAGTCTTACAAGGCCCCGGGGACCCCATCCTCTGAGGCTTGCTATTTACCTGTGTCCGGGAAGCCCATTCCAGGGACGCAGTCTGTTTTCCCTGCCTGGAGGAGTGCGGGCAGGGAAAGAATTGTGCGCTCACCCAGCGGGAGCTTTGATATTGCTCACGCTGGGTGGGAGCACACTTCTGTGGAGCTGCTCCCGCCACCGACAACATTATGTTTTGTCCCTGCTCCCGGTGGGCACCATGGCACCCACTTAGAATGGAAAAGGTCCTGGGGATGGGGTACCCAGGGCCTCTAAAGGCTCGGGGGTCACATGCTCAATCTCCTATAATTAATTTATGGGCCCGAGGATGGGATCCCTGGGGTTCATTTGGGCTGTGTGACCCCTCCCCTAATACAAGTGTTTTTAGCCTGGGGATGAAGTCTCTGTGCCTTTTAAGGTTCGGGCAGGGGGCTGTTTGCCCCACTCCCCTATAATTAATGTATGGCCCTGGTGGATGGGGTCCCCAGTGCCCATTTGGGCTCTGTGAGGGGGCTTTACACCGCATTCCCTAATACAAATGTTTTCGGCCTGGGAGATGGGTCCCCGAGGCCTCTTAAAGCTGGGGGGCTACTCTCCCCCTCCCCTATAATTAGTCTTTGGCCCTAGAGAGATGTGGTCCCTTGGGTCCATATGGGCTAGTGGAGGGGGGGCTGTGTGCCTCCCCTCCCCTAATATAAATGTTTTCAGCCCCAAGGGATGGGGCCCTGGGACCTCTACAGGCTCAGGAAGGGGGGCTGCGTGCCTCCTCCCCATTTAATATATTTTTCGGCCACAACGGATGGGGTCCCTGGTGCCAGTACTTGCTTGAGGAGGGGGCCCATGCCCCCTCCCCTTTTTAAAAGTAACAACCACGGGGGATGGGATCGCAGGGGCCGTTAGTGGCTTGAGGATGGGCCGTGTGCCCCCTTTCCTTTATTAAAAAAGAAGGCCCTGGGGGATAGGGTCCCCAAGGCTATTAGAGGCTTGTGGAGGGGGTCTGCAAGCTGCCTCCCCAATATTTTTAAAAAAAAGAAGTGTCTGCTCCCACAGCACCCTGCGACTGACCGGTGGTGATTGGCTGCACATGGTGGGGTTGGTTGGAGGGCCTGACCATGAACTGTTAAATTCCCCACATATTACATCACTCATTACATGTTCTATGAAAGGGGTCTCCAACCTTTTCTATAATAAAAGCTGCTTTTGTTCAATGAAAATCCTCCAAAGCTACTAATATTATTGGAGATGTAATAGTAACCCCCATCAGACGAGGTTACATTAGTGGCCACCATATGCAAAATTACAAGAAGTTACCACCTCAGCGCATCAGGCAGGATTACCAGCAGTAATGTACAAAATGCTTTGTCAGTGTAGAATGCCTCTACCTGCAATGCCCCTAGCACCAGGTTAATAATATTAGTAACAGTCTCCCCAACACTGTTTGAATTTTATCACTCAAATATCAGCTTTAAATATGTTTTGGAAACTCAACCATTTTTCTCCAAACATCAGCTTATGAATTTTGAAAATACACAGATTTCTGTGTCAAAAACACACTTTTTACATTGCTATCGATATATTAATTAAACCAAACAAAAGCTTCTGATTTAGTTCACTGGTTTGCACACAGGCAAGCTACTTACAGGTAGCTGGTGAGTTACCAGTAGCTCACAAACTACTCGTTGAAGAAGCCTTTTTTATTACATCATTGATAAGCTAAGCAAATAAACAAGAGTATCACTCAACCCAAGAGGACAGTTATTTAAATCGAATCACAAAAAATTCCCCGTGGTAATGGCCAACCTAATAAAAAATGTTATTATTCAACATTCATAATCATACCTCATTCATACTATATTGGCAAAAACACTGTACCACAAAATGATTTTTATAAAAAAATATGTATCTATGGCTTAAATAACACTCTTGATAAAACACTTTACAATTTCATTAGAAAATCAGGAAAATATAGTGAGACACAATAATCAATCCTTTGAACATACACTTCTCCTTTCACCATTCACAGGGTATCCATGAAACACCATCAATAACATATAAAGACACCTAAGGCCTTATTACGACTTTGGCGGTCGTACAGCAGACGGTGTAATACGCCGTCTGCTGTAGGACCGTCAAAGCTGTGGTGCTGCCACCCCCAGATCAGGACTTCAAACCTGGTCTGGCGGGCGGTCCTGCAGCGGTCTGACAGTGGCAGCCTGTTAGGCTCAGAGAAGAGCATAACATGCAGACCACCACTCGCAGAGCGCCGACTGCACCATCCTGCACGGTGTAGCATACATGCCACACCGTGCAGGAAAAGAAGGTGCAAAACCAGGGGGGCTCTACATGTGCCCCCCACATGCACCCCCAGGCCCAGAGGCGGCAGGGGGCCTTTTCATGGCGGGCTCACCGCCACGAAAAGGGCGGTGGAGAGGCAACTCAAAATATGCTAGGTGGTGCTGCTGCAGCACCGGCAGCATATTTCAGCCCCTGACCGATGTGTGACTGCAGCGGTATCCTGGATCCCTGGTGGTTGCAGCAGTCCTGTGGTGGTGGTCGGACCGCTACCTTGGGTTCAGCGGTCCTACGGAATGCCGAACTCTTAATAAGGCTGCTAGTATTTATAGATTGTGCACATAAAACTGTTATTTGTTGACGCATTTTGGTGGACTTCTTATGACTGTATACAACCTTCCTCAGAAGTGTTACATATTTAAATCTTCCATGAAATTAGAAAAGCAATCAAAAAATAATCTACTTCTTAGTAAATATGAATATCTCTCCACAGTGCTTCAAGTTGAGCATTGATAACACATTCCCACTGGATTTATTCAATCTCGTGATGAGGAAGCACTTCTACAGAACAAATACTATGAACTCACTCCTCTGGTCACGATAGATGATCCAGGAAGAAGTTTTTAAAATATCTTCTTTAATAATAACCAATGTTCGTCAGTAATCTCGATGGATTGTCTCAATTGAAAATATTGTACAACGCGTGGTCGCCACTCCTGACTCATGTCCACAACGTGTCAGCAAGCAAGGCGGTCCAGTACCAAGTAACAGAAAGCTTCCTTAGAATGGTAGGCGCATGTAACGGCAACAGCTATGTATTTTCCAATGAACACTGAATGAAAAACCTATCATTATATACTATCATATAATATCAGTTGTCATTAGGTTGGTCATTACCTCTAGAAAGGCCAGTGTGCTTCTGTGCCATCTGATATCAGGCTATATATGGTCATATTTTTCACCAGGTCAATAGGGTAGAACACAGTGGAGTAGCCTTTGCTAAACATTTCAGGTGTGGGGAGGTGCAGCATAGTACAGCCTGTGGTTGGGGACACGATGAAATGGCGGCACAACTAGGAGGTGTAAGGAGCCAGATAAAGATGCCCTTATGTGACACAATGGTTCTCCGAAAAGTGATTGCTTCACACTGTACCAAAGTAGTGAAAAGGAGCATGTACCTTTAGCATGGTTCAAAACCTATGATCATTTCCATGCAATGTTCGAGTTAAAATGGCCTCATGTACATCTCAGACTAAGGAAGTCATTGTAGAGGACAAAACCCCTCACCTAAGGAGATTTGCATGGGGAACATATGTATGAATACATTTTCTTGTCGAGCACACAATTGCTAACCGAACTGTCTCTAGGCACTACAAAAATATTGTCATGCAAGAGAACTCAGCAAGTAGCAAATAAAGCATTTGTCCCAGGATTACAAAGTTTGGTATTGCAAGAAAGGTGGGAATGAGACTTTCTTCTCCTTGATTTGAAGTATGTAACTTTGCTAAAGGTCTACATCTCATCCTGTGGAATTGGAAGTATATCTGAAAATTCACTTTTGTCTTTAATACTTAAAGAACTCAATGGAAACCAGTGGGATGTCTAATTCCAGCCTTTTATATCTTTCTTCTATTTCCTCTCTCAGTGGTAGAAGAACGTCCCTTCCTCAGCACCGCCTCCTGTATCTTCTATGGCCCAGATGTGTGACCATCTGTAACGAAACTGGTGCTCATGTAAAGCGCTCTGATACCCGATGTCTCGGGTCTAGTTCGCGCTATATAAAACTTTAAAAAAAGATGTACAAAGCATTTTTCCACTCGCAAATGGCCTGATTTTCAGAATCAGCCCATTTGCGACCGTAAAAATGCTTTTTCAAATCTACAAAATGCAAAATGCGTTTCAGTAACTTGTTGCATTTGAGATTCGATATTTGGAGGGGCGTGTTTGGGGCATCCCTTCCAAATACTGAATCGGTATGGTATGTATTATTGTTTTGCGACCGAATTCCGGTAATACAGTAATACTTTACCACCAGTTTAAAACTGATGGTAACCCATTTGTAAAGGGGAAGGGGTCCCGAGGGGACCCCTTCCCTTTGAGAATGTAAATAATAATACTTTTTTTTGGGGGGGGGGTTTATTGGCATTTCACTTAGCCAAAATACAATTCCAGTTATTTCAATCATACAAAGTAAGATCACAGTCGAATGTGGCACTCATTGTACAGCCCTACTAACAGAGACCTGAAAGGTCAACATACATGTGATGAGCGTTCAAGGTTGTGGGACACAATAGCCATGGCACGTGGAGTGTGGGTGTGGAATCTTACTCGGGGTTGGCCGTATCGGTTCCCGTATGGGCGCTGGACTTGGCAGGTGAGTCTGTGTTTCTCTGGCGGAGATAGACATTATAGGGTTCTCAGATGTCTTTCGGGCGGGAGCACGGCGGCATGAGCTCCCAGAATGTGGACAATTGTTCGCAACAGTAGGACACGTCCCTGACCCAGGACTGGACCATTGGGGCCTGTTTCCTTCCTCAGTGTATTGCAACCCTACACTTGGCTAAGATTAATAGCATAGTGGCGAGCCTGCAATGGGTTTTTGGTAACTCTTTCACGTATCCCAGCAAGCCAGTCAGCAGGCTGGGAGATACTGGCATGCCGATGATATCTTGCAGTGTATTGAAGAGCTTATGCCAAAACTCATCGACTTTGGGGCAACTCCACGCTAGATGTATAAAGGTGGCCTGCGGTGCCTGGCAGCACCGGCAGTGTGAGTCAGCAGGCAGCCCCATCTTGAAGAGTTGTGTTGGCGTGCGGTTTACCCGGTGTATGTATTCGAAATGTATAAGGTGCAGTCGGTAGTTAGGTGATAATATTTCTAACTGACCGCAACAGACCGCCCATTGGGAATCAGATAAGTGATGATCTAGATCAGTATGCCAGGCCTCGCGGGCCTTCGGAAGGAGGATTGGATGAGCATGTTGCATATGTGTATAAATATGGGTTATTAACTTGCGCTGTGATGGGCTAGTGTACATGTATTCCAGAGCAGTGAGGGTCGCCAACGGGGCAGGGAAGGTACTGTGAAGCGCTCGGCAGGCCGCTCGCAGTTGGAAGTATAAGAACGTGTTGAGTGGCGCAGGGGCCGATGTCGCTGCTGGAGGGGGGAGAAAGTGGTCATCGGGGTATAGATCTGTGAATGTTTTAAGCCCATTTTGGCTGCGCAGCCAATTGCACCCTTGTCTTGCAGTGGGGGGAGTAAGGGGTTGTTGACTATGGGGATTGAGGGAGCATACAGTGTAGGGGCGCCGGTCCACTTTCCGAGTACTTCCCACGCCCAGAGCATGCATCCCACAGTGTTGATTTCAGTTCTGAGAGGTTTGTGGGGAGGAACAGTGCTGTTGTGCGTGGCCATGGAGAAACTTTGTCACACCCGATGGCCAAGTGTGGTTGGAATGGTGTGGGATGGAGCCAATAATGTAAAAAATTGGGCCTGCGCACATAAAGCATAGAGCTGCATATCCGTGCTCCTAAACCCCCTTGTAACTGTGGTAATGTAAGCAATTCATAGAAAGTTCGAGGCTATTTTCCGCCCACACTAACAATATCAAGTTGGACCACAAATTTTTACAAAAAACATTGGGATTTGAAAACAGGTAAATTTAGGAAGGATGATCATTTTTGCTATAGCGATGCGGCCTGCTACAGTTAACGGAAGTCTGGACCATATCGGAACCCGATCTAACCAGTTGACTGAGCGGCCATAGTTGGCCTGCCAAAGCTCCACTAGGTCCCTGCTTAGCCATATTCCAAGGTATTTGCTAGGGCCTTTTTCCCATTTCAAAGGGTATTCTGTGGGGAATTGCTTGGTGGCGTCCGTTAATGGGAAAAGGACAGACTTGGACCAGGTTATTTGGATACCTGAATATCCTTCAAATCGCACCACTTCGCGTGTCAGAGGGTCCAGGTTAGTCTGGGGATCATACGCGTATATGGTGATGACATCAGCATATAAGGATATCACTGAACCCCTGGATGTAAATCATATAACCTTGTCCACGTGGTGCAGTCGCAACCTAGCAGCTAGGGGCTCCATGGCAATAGCAAATAAAAGTGGCGGGAGCGGGCAGCCTCGCCTGGTGCCCCGCGTGGATTTGTTTAATGAACTGGCGACTGAGACCCAGTCGCTGAAGCAATGGAAAGAGATATGCCCATTCAAGCGAATCAAACGCCTGGTGGCGTCCATTAGCACGGCCGCGCCTGATATCTGCGGATTGAAGTGGTGCATTACTGTGAAGATTTGCAGAGGTTGTGTGATGTCGATCGGCCCGGCACAAAGCCGGATTGGTCTGGCCGCACAATCATTGAATAATAATACTTTTTAAGAGCAGGCATTGGTCCCATGGACCACTGTCTATTCTTAAAAAATGAAACTTCAAATTTTTTTTCTTTTTACAAGCATCCCATTTTACTTTAAGAAAAAAGGGGCTACATTTAAAAAAAAACAAAGTTTGCTTTATTAGAAAGCAATCACAGACATGGTGGTCTGCTGTTCTCAGCAGGTGACCATCCCTGTGATGGCTGTGATTCCTAATGGGTCGAAAACTGCAACCTACCTCATTCATATTCATGCAGTAGGTCGATTTGCGATCCACAAGGAATTCCTAAATGAAACTCAATAAGTTTCATACATTAGGAATACCGATTTCCTAATTGCATATTCCTAATGTTTGTACATCTGGCACTTAAGGCCCGATTCTGATGCGGTTTGGAAAGCTTCACGACCGAATGGGTTTGGGAATGGTTTCCGACTGAATTGGATTGGTAGAGTCCAACCGACCGAGTACGATGCATCCGGAGGCTTCCAGATACAATTTGGTTGGACTCCCATTGACTTCAATGGGAGCCTTTGTTCTGACCGAATGCATAGGCTCCCATTGAAGAAAGGGTTGGCTGGGGAAAAGCGGGCACCCTTTGGCGGGCACCCCCTGGTGCATGCCACACTGTGCATGGCTGGTAAGGGGGGACCCGTGGGTACCCCCACGGGCCCGATTTGGAAGGCTCCGGGTGCAGGGGTGTCCACTACGGGCCCCCAAAGTTTGAATCTGACTGCTGATTAGAGTCGGACGGCACGATTCGGAAAGGCTGTCCAAATCCAGCATCGTACTTGGTCGTTCGGAAACGCGGGCCATAGAGACGAACGATTCTGCTCCGTACGGCTCGGTCCTTCCAAATGCCGTCGGGTTCAGATTGGGATATTCCTAATGCCTAAATTGCATCGTACTCGGTTGGTCGGAAACCTTTCCGAGTCGGTCGGAAAGATACGTTCCGATCCGATTTGGACAGAACAAATTCTGTTAGGAGGCCTTCCTAACCGTATAGGAATCAGGCCCGTAGTTTCTGACTGAGATAAGCACCCAAAGTTTTGTTCTTCAAATTATGTTTTATTTATGTGTAAGGCACTTATGACTTCAGGTGGTAGAGACTAATAGCATGAACTGACATATACTGCTAAAGCCAAGTAGCAATACTTCTTGCAAAGAGCTGTGTTAAATGCACCGGCTGCTTTGGAGCTGTGTGCAGCATCCCAGCCAGTGCTGGTGTGATCGTTCGTATAACAAGTGGAGGGAGGCAGCAATGTCTTTTGTTGTTTAAATTCTTGTGGGAGCAGGAGTTTCAACTCAAATCAATACCGTGGTTCACTGAAACAATATTGTGGTCAAAAATATAATTGACAAAAATATAGGGCCTCATTACGATGTCAGTCGAATCGCAACCGACAAGCCGTCGGTTGCGATCTGACGGACATCTGCTGCCGCAGTCCGACCGCCACATTAAGATGCGCGGCGGTCGGAGGCAAGGCAGAGGGACTGACCAACGGTTCCGAAGGGCTGAAGGAGACCCATCTGACCATCGGTCGGAATGTAATTCCCTACAATAAGGGTGGTCTGACCGTCATTGAAAGGCTGTCGGAAATAGACATGGGGGCTCCTAGCAGATCCCTCATCCCTCCGCGGCCTCCACTATGCAATTACAGAAGATGGCCGCCGAGTAGGAGCCCCTCTCGAGGAGCTCCCGGTTTGGGGATTACCAATTTGGTATATATCCCTGTTTAAACCGTCTCTCCGGCCCTCCCCTGCACTGAACTGCGAACCGTGACTGAAACACATCAATGAAGCCGATTTGACTCCCAACTCACCCGCTGGATCGACCACCGTGGCTGCCCAGGTCCACACTTGCCCTGCCTGGTCTCCAGCACTCCAGCTCGAGATATCTCTGGTGCCGGGACAAGTTCCGTTGCAGTGGGACTGCTTTTCAACGCAGAGAGCCCGTGGCTCTGCCGCTGCTGGCTCTCCTTATCTCGCGCTGCCTCCTCCAGAGTTTCGGGACCTCCGTGTGTCTTTTGCCCGTAGGTGACCCTCCAGGCAGGCGAATTTTTGCATGGACTCTCCCGCTGCACAAAGGATACGGTGCCCTGTTTCCTGCGACCAATGATCTCCGGCAATGGGAGCCTGAAGAAAGCTCGCCAGCTGCACCAGGTCCGGGAATCCCTCTCCTCCGCACGGAAGGTATGTCAGATCGCTGATGTCTTCGAGGGGACTGGGGGCACTGGATCCATATTGCTGTCGACGCCATTTTACGTGCGACCAACACTGATGCCCTCTGACCTACCCGGAGCGACCAACGCTGATGCCCTCTGACCTGCCCGGAGCTCCGTCGGCCCGGCAGCGATCTCTGTCCTCACTTGAGGCGTCTCCTCCGCGCCGTTTGATTGCCTATGAGGCGTGATGCAGACGCTTTTGCTGGGCACCTCAACCCTGGTGCTTGAGCTCAGCATTTGAGTCAGTTACAGCTCACTCCCTGACTCTAAAATGGCGGCAAGATTAGGACATCGTGACCACTACACTCTGATTTTCAATGATGGCACCTCAATGGCATCGTCAGTAGTTTTACACACTCTTCCTCTATCGAGATGTGCAATCCTGATAAATAACGGTCTGAGCTCATCTAACGACTCTGTCACTGCTCACTGCCTGACTTTAAAATGGCGTCTTTATGAAGACAAAGCTGCCCCTCCATACTGCCTCGGGCCTTTTACCCACGAAAATGGCAGCACCTGGGGATGGCCATAGAAAGAGGACTGAACTATAAAAACAAACAAGGGTCCACAGCTGCACCCCAGCCAGGCTCGATCAGACAATGGCAACAGAAGGAGGACTGCACCATCAAAACAAACAAGGGCCCACAGCTGCACCCTGAGCCTTGCTCGTTCAGGTGGCGGCCATCTTTAAGTGGCACTGACCTGCCATAGCAGACAATGAAAGATTTGTCGAACTTTGGAAAAGCTCCAGGAATTTCTTCTAACTTATGACCCGGCCAATTTCTTATTTCCTATAAGGTTACTATCCTAATAATCACGGACATAAGGAAATCTGCTGCTTACTGACCCATGTCTCTCCTATAGTGCCCAACCCTAGCCAACATGGTAGGTCCTGGCCTGACCGCTACTGGGGTAAACTCATACACCCTTGTTTACCCCCCTAACCTCTCCAAAACCGCTACAAAAACTTTCAAGCACCTCACCCTGAAAAATCACCCTGAGACACTGATCTCTGACCTGCGTTTCAGTGCGGACAATGGCACAGTCATCAACGACCTCGTTTTCTACTCCAGAAGTACCCCCTCTTGGTGCAATTCCTTTGCGCACCTCCTCAATGTACGCACAACCAGGAACATTCCTTACGGCACTAAGCTCACTATAGCGCCCTTCGCAACCCTGCGAGCCGACCTCACCATCACCCTCTACAAAAGCGGCATTGTATTGATCCAAGCCTCACCCAAAAACCTCAATAAATTTGCGGACCTTTTTACCCTCCTCAGAAACCATGTGCACGACACTGGCAGGGCAACCAACACCCGCCTTGACGATCCTCCGACCTGCCTGCCTAGCATGACTAACCTCCCACAAACCACCCCTCTAAGGGTTTCCAACTCAGTGCCTCCTAACCCCTCTAGTTCGTCTCCCGGCCCTGCTAACACTACCGCCCCGAGACCCTTGGTCTCCTCCCCACTATCTCCCCGTACTGTCTCTGAGGTCTCTAACACAGCTCATCCTAACCCCCCTAGCTCATCTACCGGCCTTGCTAACGCAATCGACCCGAGACCCTTGGTCTCCTCCCTACTAGCTCCCCACCCTGACTCTGAGACCGGTACGCCTCCAATGACCTATGATGCAGGTCAAGCTAGCCCTGCCAGCCCACAAACGACCCCTCCTATTGCTCCTAACACAGTCCATCCTAACCCTCCTAGCACCTCTACTACGCCCCCCCCTTATATGGATATCGATACTCTGCACTCCAGAGCCGCCAAAATAATTCAAAGCATCCATTTCTCCATTCTGGATCTAACGAACCTCCTCCACCTTACCGAACTCTCCTTCGCCCCACTCAAGCCCCTGCTGAACTCCACCTCCCCTCCTATCACAGAGCTCCCCAAACACCCACTACCTACATCCTTGAGGCACCTTCGCCCTCGTAAGCATCCCTGCCACCTATCGGAGGAGGAAACCCTAGCTCTCGTCCTCTCATACAACCCTTCCCTCGCCACACCAAATCCGCTAGACCTCACTGAAAAGGAAATCCTCGCCATTCTCCAGGACTACAATGCAGGCCCTTGCCTATCAGACGTGAGTGCCGAACATCCCATCTGCACGGTCGCTATCAACCCCTGCAGATCAGCTACCCTCCATAACAGAAGTGTGATTAGAAGCAATCTAGCGCCTGTACACCTGTCCGCCCCGACCCCCGACACTCCCTCCGACCCCTCCCTGACTGGTCTCTTAATTAACTGCCGATCGGCAATAAAGCATGCCGCCGATGTTGCTGCTCTCATCCTGAACAAAAATTTCGACCTAGCAATTCTAACAGAATCATGGCTAAACGATTCCTCATCCCCATGCCTAGACCTCTTAGTCCCTCCCAACTATAATATTGCTAGGCTGGACAGACAACATAGCAAGAAAGGAGGTGGCATCGCCTGCATCTATCGCTCTAACCTTCTTGTCACGGAACTTCTGGCGGATACCACCGACTCCTGCGAATACCTCGCCCTCTCTATTTGCAGTAACTCCACCCAACTGTGCAACCTGCACATCTTTTACCACCCCTAGGCATGAATGACTCCTTCACTGACCACCTCATGGAAATTCTCACAGCAAAGAGTTCCTCCAACGCTAAAGACATTTTCCTTGGCGATTTCAACCTGCACTGGAACGATCCCAAGGATCCTCATGTCAACGCCATTAAAGACCTCCTGGCCGATCAAGCCCTGACCCAATCTTGTTCACTCCCAACTCACTCGAAAAGGGCCACTCTTGACTGGATCATCTCTAAGGAAGCAACCGTCAAGCTTATCTCTATAGACCCCTGTGACTGGTCTGACCACCACACCATTGCCTTCCTACTACCTGGCACCCACAAGACAAGGACACCACAACCAGTGTTTCCTAAACACTGGGTCAGAGACACCAAGAACCTGGACCACAAAGAACTCGAGGCTCGGTGCAAATCTGACCCCCCCCCTCGCATATCACAACGGTCAGTGACCTCAACGATCACTATTCTGCAACTATGTCGAACATTCTGGATGACCTAGCCCCACTAAAACTAAAAAGAACTCAAATCAAAGATAGAAACCCCTGGTTCACTGGATCCCTCAACAATGAGAGGAGATCCCTCCGGCAATCCGAAAGAATCTGGAGACAGCACCCCTCTGCCGCTCACCTCAAACTTCTCCGCCAGGCCAGAAATACATACAACAGGAACATCCTCAACTCAAAAAAAGAATTCTTCAGATTGGAACTGGGGAACGCCCAGAACAGACCCCGCAAACTCTTCGAACTGGTCAAACACCAATCCAACAAACTGGCCAAAACATTGAAAGAAAACCCCAAGTCTCTATTATCATCCGAGGAATTCTCCTCGTTTTTTGCGGACAAAATCAAAGCCCTAGGTAACGAACTTAGTTCCGCCTCATACTCTCTACGCCCCCCTGACCTGCCTCCTCCCTCCACGCCGCCCCAACAGGCTTCACCTAAGAATCAAGCACACTGGACCAACTTCACACTCTACGATGAAGACTCCGTCTCCAAAATCCTATCTACCTTAAACCCGAACAACCATTTCAACGACCCGCTCCCCTCTAACTGCCTAGCTGCCGCCGCCCAATCCATTATTCCTAGCTGGACTGCAATAATTAACGCCTCTGTCCAGCAGGGATCAATTCCTGACTCTCTGAAAGTGGGCCAAGTCCTCCCCATTCTGAAAAAGCCGTCGCTGGATCCAGCCTCCCCTGACAACTTCAGACCTATTTCCAACATCCCTCTCTTAGCTAAAGTGCTGGAGAAGTGTGTGCAACTGCAGCTAAGTCATCACATCAACAACTTCCACCTACTCGATGACTTCCAATCTGGATTCAGACCGGGACACAGCACTGAAGCCACCATGCTCCACATCGTCGATGATGCCCTCCAAGCCCTTGACCAAGGCAAAACTTGTCTCCTAATCCTCCTAGATCTATCCTCGGCCTTCGACACGGTCAACCATGGGAAGCTACTCGAACGCCTCAAACTCAGGATGGGATTAGATGGCTCTGTCCTAGAATGGTTTAGATCCTTCCTCCAAAACCGATCTCAGAGATTCCTAATTAACGGCAACCTGTCCGCTCCCTCATCGGTCACGGTTGGAGTCCCTCAAGGATCAACGCTGTCCCCCACCCTCTTCAACCTTTATTTAGAACCGCTTGCCGAAGTCCTACGCACCGCAAATATCTCCTACCATATGTACGCTGACGACACTCAGATCTACATCAAAATCTCTTCTCTCGAGGAGATTCTCTCCCTGAATGAGGCCCTGAAGCTGACCGTCCAATGGCTCTCCTCCAATCAACTCAAACTCAACGCAAGGAAAACAGAATTTCTTCTAATTTCCCCTCCAAAAACCGACCCTGAGATTCAGATATGGATTAAGGCCATCACAGCCTTAAATTGTCCACCGACCATTGTGGATTCGGCCAAATCACTGGGAATAACCTTGGATTGCAACTTGAACATGCGGGACCACATCAACTCAATGGCCAAATCAGCCAGATTCCACCTGAGCTACCTATGGAAACTGAAACCCTTCCTTGACGCTCCCGACCTAAAACTGGCAGTCCAAGCACTAGTCATTTCTAGACTGGAATATGGCTGTTCCACCCTTTCTGGTTTACCCAAGATCTCCCTAGCACCTTTAAAAGCCTGCCTCAATGCAGCCGCCAGACTACTTACCGGCACAAGGAAATTTGATCACATTTCTCCACACCTGAAAGCGCTGAACTGGCTTCCTCTCGAGGCCAGAATACAGCTTAAGCTGGCATGCATCACACCAAGGCCTTATACTCAAACTCCCCTGCATATCTTGCACAGAAACTTGTGGCATCCGGAGGAATCAGAAACTCACGGTCCGCCAGAGCCCTCCTACTCCAGCCTGCACGCTTTCGAAAAAAAACAACTTATAATCGGGCGTTCGCTGGGGCTGCGCCAAGAATATGGAACTCCTTCCCACCCGCCATCAGAAGAATCCCCTCTCTTGCACGTTTCAAAAAGGAGGCCAAATCCTTCCTCATGGGTAAATTCCTCGTCTAAACCCTTACCATCAACCGCCACAGAGACCCTGATCAACTCACGGCTATTGCCTCCCTCCGATGACCCTTCACCCCACCAAGAAACCTGGGGCCTGTCCTCAGCAACTGTAATGTAAACTGTACATTGTATCCCTCCATCCCTCTTGTACTCAGCACCTCGCCCCCTCCCAATTTATGGTATACTCTTGTGATTCCATGCCTCTTGTACAACTCTATGACTCTGTAAAGCGCTCTGATACCCTAACGGGTCACGTTCGCGCTCTACAAAACACAAAAATAAAATAAAATAAATAAAATAAAATGTGGCAGTGGAGGACTAAATTATGTGACACGGTTGACTAAATTCATGCTGCAAACTTTCGGCACATTATGCAGAATTTCTCAGCACATTCTTTGGCACATTCAGTGGCAGTATTATTTTCCTATCTTGCCATCTTAACACACATTAATATTCTTGGGCAAAGGTTTCACCTCATTATCCTCATTTTAGCATCTGAATACGGCAATCAGCACCTGTAGGGTGACTGCTTAATATTTGCAAAGGCTTTGCCCCTGCAAGGCACAAAGGGTAGTAACTTTGATCAGTTTCTGATATAAATATTTTCGTGCAAGAAATCTGAAAATTATGTAGCAGATGGTAGATTAAGAGGCGGTAAACCCATGACTGTATGAAAAAAGCTGCTGCTGTAAAATCACAAAAAAATCAATAATGCTCATGGTTACTCGGTTATTTCTTGCAATATTGAATCAGAAGTTCCACTTCCACACTGCATAAAACCTATTTTACAAGCAGAGTTTCTTTCTACTATTATGACATGTTTTCCTCCTCTGCTGTTGCAGGAGAAGAAAATCCACCACATTTACATTTTTTGGCCAGAGTCAGATGTTTCTCTGCCTAAATGGAACTATCCACCATGAGGAGAGCCATTTGATGAAGAAAACCTCTGGCAATATATCTGCCAATGCATAGCTCTGTTGATGGATATTTTGCCAGTAAATGAGGGTACTGTAAATCTATCCCCAGAGTTGGGGCACTTTTCAGTACCCAGATGTCAAGTATCCCTAACATTGTGGAGTGTGCCCCAGCATGTTACAGACCCTATCTTTATATTTCTATGAGGTTGGCCGCTCGTGGCCTGGCAGACATAGACATAAGAGACTCCACGAGACAGTGGTGAACATCAGTCATGCTAGGTTGGGTGATTTATCCGTCAATATTTCTGGAAGACTTCCATCTGTACCATGGTGAGGTGGATAGGAGCGCCGGGACCGTTTCATTTGGTTAAAATCGACAATCCACAAACTGAAAATGAAGCTGCTCTTGGGTAAATGTGCCATATTTTGGCAAATTGAGCGGTACAGCCTTACTAGCGATAAAGCCATTGTAGTATCGGCTTCCCAGCTTATTCACTGCTGTCATCATTTGGAATGTGATTATTCATGATGACATATTAGAATGTTGGGTTCTGAGCTTGTCAGTTAGGAGCTTGGGACTGAGCTGAAAGGTGACAGCTCCTGGTGGGGTCTTTATCTTATTCTTATTACCTTAATACTTATGAATTACCACCTTGTACCATCTTACTCAATAAATACCTATTCTTACAAGAACCTACGTGGACCTGATCATCATTTACATCACTACAGCCATGTTGTTTTACCCAATATAATTGGAAAATGTGCTTTAAATGTTATTTTCCACAGTACATATATTGGAAAAATGCGTAACCACCCCCACCCCCTCGCACCCAATACCATTTTGAAAGGGTGGGGTTGAATTTTTACTCAGTGTCTGGAGGTTCGAGTTTTAATTGCAAGCCCTGTAATTTTGAAGGCATGGCTACAGTGCTCGCAGTTTATTTTTCAAACCTGTCAGTGTAGTTCACGATACATTCCTGGACACACACACCTTTTACAAACAGGCCATATTTAATCTCAAAGGAGATTAAGATGTCTTTGATTACTTTTTCCTTCTGGGTGAATGTGAAAGTAATATTTGCAAATCCATTTCAATTAGCGATTATAAAAACGCAAAGCATCCTTTGAAATTTTTAGGCAGAAAAGGAAGTCTGCTTTTTCAAAAAGATTCGTTATCAAAATTCATTTTAAGGCATGGAAAAAGATGTGCCTGTTGAATTTACATGAGACGAAGAGAAGAGATGAAAATAAACCCATTTGAATTACCATAAATCAGCTCTGCAACCAGCTTTTCCAATCTATAATGTGCTATGAAAATCTTACATTTAACATTCTCCAAAAAATGGTGTATTGATGAGAATGTAGTCTAAGGAAGTCCACCTGCCTAAGGGCTCCCCATATTTGATTACAATTTGAACTTCTTGATTTTGTAGCCATACTGTGTATGGAGGGTGGTCCACTATATGCTCATATAAAAATATGATTCCTTCATTTTCAGTCAGCCCTGATATTGTGTATGATCATTAGGTTGACACTGGAAGATATCTTCCGTTAAAAAACCAGGATACTATAAATTGAGTGTGTGCTTCCAGACCACCCCTCTGGGCCCTTTTTGTACTGTGTTATGTGACCATTGACTATGATATGTCTCATGTGTGCCATTGCTCTGTCTGTTGCCCCTCTCCCCCAAATTCCATTGTTGGCCTGCATTAATTTATGTTGCCTGGTGACAGCCACATTAAACTTTAAAACTGTATGTAATTCTGATCAAAACTGCCAAACCCATATACAGATTTTATGGGGACATAAGGACCAGACTTGGGGCCCGATTATGATGTCGGGCAGACTGCCACAGACAGGCCGTCGGTGGTGGTCCGCCCGACATCTAGGGCAGCGGTCCGACCACCGGATTGTGATACTGACGGTCAGAGGGCGGCGGGCGGGGGGAAAGACCGCCGCCTTGACAGGCTCAAGAAGCCCATCGGGGCATCGGTCGGAGCCTAATCCCTACAATAGAGGCGGTGTCTGCGGAGGCACTGCCATAGGGATTAAGATGTCACTTTACAACAGCCTTTTCATGGCGGTCCGACCGCCATGGAAAGGCTGTTAGAAAGGGACTTTGGGGGCACCTAGCAGGGCCCCCATCCCCCGTAGGCCTCCGCTATACCGCCTGGGAGGGCAAATGTGGTGCCCCCCCTAAACATCCTTGCACCGTGTGCCTGGCACAAGGTGCATCGATGTTTAAAAACATCCCTTTTTCTATTGTGGTTTGTCCTGCGGCCCTTTTCTAGGCCGCAGCACAAGCTGCAATAGAAAAAGGGATGTTTCCGGCCACCTACACAGCGGTCGCATCCTAATCTGGCGGGTGGGACCTCCTACTACTTGTCAGGCGGTCCCACTCCTGCTGCGATGACCACCATCGTAATAAGGCCCTAAGTGATGAAGGAATCCTGATCAGGAAGCCAGCAGGCTAGAATTTCACAGACATGAGAGAACCGGGTCAACAGACTAGTGCCTACTAGAAACAGCACAGCTGAGGAAAAGTTAGCACATCCATAAGACGTGTGCACTCTCTATACAGACCAGGTTGTAGGTCAGCAACAAAACACTGCAGACAAGAAAAAGCTAATCTCACAGTTAGTCTTTTGCTGCTTGACAACTGACGTAGAAGCCCATGAGTCAGCTTGTGCCTCTGTGCCTTCTTGTCATGCGTCTCCTGAATCTTGCGACCTACAGCTCTGTGTGCGACTGTGCTTGAGACTGGACTGTCTTCAGTGCTTTTGGCAGGGCTATGGCCATAAGCCCTGTGGTTTTGGCCCAGGCCCTGTTTGACATTCACAGGCACAACGAAGGGTGGCTGGTATAGGGCTGCTGTAAGGACAGATATAGGTTCCCGTTGTGAAGACACAGTGAAGAAATGTGGTGACAAAGTGTGGCTGCCGTTGGACAGGACCTGAGGTTTTGTGCTGCAGTGCCTCTTAATTGTTCATTATTCTGCTGATTACGGGTGTACAGCTCACTGTGTTGGCAACTTGTGAAGTTTCATTGGAGATTCCCCTTGTGTACTTGGTTGCCTCTTGTTCACCCCTATGGTGCTTCACTTTTCCCCTAGCCCTGGCCACTGTGCCCTTCTATCGCCGAGGAGTTAGAAATAGGTTGGGCATACAGCAGATACTAGGGGAAGGGGGCCTGTTTAAGGTAGGGCTGATGTGATGAATCTGGAAGGATAAAGAGAAAAAAGAGAAGGAGAAAAAAATAAAGTTTGACAAATGACCTATCACTGCAGGTCAATTATTTATTTCATGCAAGACATATATTGGGTGGTGGCAGTGGCTCGTCTTTTCGTCAATTTATCAGGTCATCTTGTGGTTGTATTTACAAGAAAAAGATAAGCTGTGACCCTCTTAAATATGCGAGCTCCTCAATTTAGCAAAAATAATGGTGCTCCTTTGGTTTAGCAGGACATAGACACGCAAGTATCATACATATAAATCTTACAATAGTTTGACAAAGTTTGATAAAGTACAATGCAAGTAGTGACAGATCAATCTTCAAGTATTGTTGGAGATCAGTCCCAGGGTTTACAGTTGAGAAATCATGATGTGAATACGACTGGGGACAGACTCCATTCCCTGTCATCTGCAGATTTTGATACAGGTTCCTCCTCCACTTTCTTGATGTTGGTTAAAGTCCTTCTCTTAATGCAGGGAATGTTTCAGGGGATGTTGAATCAACAAAGTCAGTCAAGTGAACTAAAGGATATATCTGTAGAACTGAAAAAAGTCAATTGTTGTTTACCTACATTAATATGGGCCTCAACACCCCATCCCAATCACAGATAAAAGAGGATGTGGTTGAAGCAATCACATCTTAAGAGTTACATGTGAGGGAAATAAGTATAAAAAGCTAAATCAAAAAGCTAAGTATAAAAAGCTATGATGCAGATCATGCTGCTTCCTCTGTATATATGTAGAGGCAACCATTGCTGGTTAGAAGAAAACTGGCAAACTATGGGCCTTTAACATTTTCACCGAATCAAATATTTTCTTTATATAGAGCCAAGAAAAAAGGAGGATGTTCTCTAATAAAAGTAAACAGGATAAATTCAGATTATAGGGAAACGGCCTTTACAACGCGGGCTGAGACACGAGTGCTGTTTTCCCGCAATCAGAACCACGCTTGCCTTAACCAAGTATATGCATGGTTAAGGCAGTGCGCGATCTAGATGCTGGGATGGGCAGGCACAGGAAGAGGAAGGAACGAGAGAGGACGTGATCAGGTAAGTGGGGCTGGGTCTGGGTTTTGGGGGGTTCGGGTAGTTTTTATGGCTCAGGGATGGGGGATAGTGATTTGGACTCAGACGGTTGGTCAGGGTTATTTTCAGACCTTAGGGAGGGTCAGGGTAGTTTTTAGGGCTCGGGCGGTCAGGGTAGTGTTTAGGGCTCGGGTCTGGGTTGTTTGTAGGGCTCAGGGGGGTAGGAGTAGTGTTTAGGGCTCGGGCAGGAGGAGAGGTAGTGTTTAGGGCTCGGGCGGGAGGCGGGGTAGTTTTTAGGGCTCGGGCGGGGGGCTGGGGTATGATCTTTACCACACATTCTTTTAGCAGTCATGCCTTTAGAAAGAAATTTTGTGGGAAAGGCATGCGTGGTAAAGAAATGCTCTGTTCAGATGCATTCGTTGTATGGGCAGCGTTGTAGAGGCATGCATGGTTTAGCCATGTGTGCCTCTGTCATACAACCCAGATTATATGATGAAGAACGAATGAGGGTGTTTTCTCTCATTTGATTGGAAAGGTAAAATCTGCTCCAAGAAGTCAAATGAATAAGAAGGGTAGTAGTGATCAAATTTAAATAAAAATTGGCAAAAATAAAAAAATACATTGTGGTTAAAGTGGATAATATATATACAAATTTCAACTGAATAGAATCTGGTCAAAGGAAGTTATCCCCACTTTAATATAAGTTAATATGGAGCATAATAGAGATCTGGATTTACATTTTTATATTTGTCGAAAGGGGAAGAAGAGCAAAATAACTTCACCTATTGACTAGATCCAAAATTCTCGTTACTGAAACAAATTCCCGGGATAGGTGATTTAAATTCAAAAGATGTTAAAACAATAGGGTTTGTTGAATCCATAAATTGAAGTGAGTTAACAAAAACCTTCTTTCTTTCCATTTATAAAAAGCATGATTGTAAAAGCATCTAATGCAATTGTAGAAATAAAACCAAAATCTGAGCTCATACTACATAATAACAATTGTAAACAGAGTCAAAGACAGCTATTAAAAAAATTATGCAGGGGTTTTAATAGGACAATTCTGCCTTTAAAGGAAACTATACAGCTCAAAGACAATGGGAGAGTTATCAATCCAAACATCAGCTCCATCCCAATCAAAGAAAACTTCAAATTTTAATAAACAATGATGCTGAAAAGAGAGTGGATGAGAATACCATATGAAAAGCCAGAGCAAGACTGTTATGCTATTTTTTCTGATTATGATGATTGCCCTTTGCCTTGACCTTTTCATAATATTGAATAGAATAAGGAGCTCGCATGCAAACTTAAGTTGGTGAGTTGGAATGTACATGGTTTAAACAAGGAATGGAATATGAGTTAAATGTTCAAGCAATTCCATATCTTAAAGGTCCAGGAAACTTGGTTGCGAGAGAGCCTCATTGTAGAGGGATTTATTGCACTTTGTGTAAATGGCTGCTAGGTAGGTGATGTAAGACCCTTGTGAGGTCTACTGCCACCTTAGTTTCTACAAAAATTGCAAAGGATACTGTTATGATTAATGTTAATAGTTCATGGGTTCAGGTAAGTGTAGTATATCTGAGCCAAGACTATGATGAAAAGGAAACTTGGTTAACATATACAGAAATAAGGATAAGAAATCATCAATTCTAAATATAATTAAGGAGGTAGGCTTCATTGTAAACCAAACTGAGTATGACTATCCTGAGGCAATTTTAGTTATGGTAGAAACTTTTAATATGAAGATGATATCAACTGAAATGGATGATGCATTAAGTGACTTACTAGAGCTACATAATGTCCACACTAAAAACCTTCTTCCCAGTGTGTGTACACACGTACAAACAAAATATATGCAGATGGTTAGCAAAAAATGGAATGGTCTGTCTGAATAGGCAATGTACCCTTAATTCTGCGGCCAACAAAACCTTTATCATGTCACCCAAATCTGTCCAATAGACAATATATATGTTCAAATATGGCAGTTTCAGTTCATAAAGAATTTAGACTTATTGAACATGAGGTGGGTGATCACTGGGCTTTGCAAGTGTCCCTCCTTAAAACAAAAGAAGAACCAATGTTTTACAGAATTTTACCATTAGAGAGTGACTATCCTAGGAGACTGACTGCACGATTGGGTACCTCACATATTCAAATATTGCAGGAGTGCCACATTTATTGTTGTACACATGAGGGCATGGACACACCTCCGCTATCTATGCTGGGTCTGATAGCAGCTATGCTGCAAATATTAAGTGGATTGTTGAGGTGGCTTGAGGAGCCAGGATAGTTAGTGGCAATGTTGGTGCTCAACTGGCTACGCCCTCTGAACAGGGCTGCTTTAAAGCATGGGCAGAGTGGACATTTGCTCTGGGCTCCAGTCTTGCATGGGCCCCCAGGGTAGGTCAGTGTAGATAGCAGTAGAGTGTTAGCTAACTGAACCATCTTTATGGCTACATATTCTATTCTTGACAATACCACTATGATATTCCAGAAAAATGTAAAGACCTGGCTATTTCTTGCTTCTAATCTTTTCCCTAAACCTCTTTCAAAGTATGCTGAATTGTAGAATGCTCTGCAGTAATGTGAACTTGTGTCTCTATGACTTGTAGTCCAATGAATTCAATGCAAAAGCAAGTGATTTACAAATAAAATGCAGAAAAGCATATGGGCACACTGTTATTCCTCAAGTTATGTGAAATCCACAGTATTGTAATGATTACTGGTTCTGGTAACATGATTACGGTATCAGGGTATTGCTGCAAAAAACTAACCAAGGAGTTGTAAATAGTGACCCCCAAAATCTGTATTTGCCCAGGGCCTCCAAACCTCTTAAGATGGCACTACATTTCTGGGAAAGGATGGAAGATCATGATTGGGCTCAGGAAGTGAGCGAGGTGGGCCATTGCAGCAGTCCTTAGTGAAAGATTTAACTGAAGACGCATAGTGTGACACTGAGAAGGTGTGTGCAAGTGGTAATAGTGTTATAGCTTTGGGTAATAATAGTAATTTACTCATTCAACCCCCCATTATGTATTGTGCACTTATGCTCAAACCCGTAAGCCATATGTTTTATTACTTCGTTCCATAGGAGAAGAATTAGTCTATTTTTGCTCTGAAGAAAGCACTCTTACAAGGAATGGAAAAAGGGATTGCTGAGGTGCTGTATATTTGTAATGCATTGAAGGCCTGCAAAAGGTCTCTTTAAAAGAGTCTGACTATCTCTGCAATAGTACTTAACTTTTAAATGCAGAAAAGATTTTGGCAGCAGATAAAGACTTTCAAAATGTATTGTCTCCCTAAATCCCAATTTTGGTGTACATTGCACAAGCGCTTGAACACAGGCTTTTACTGGCATATCTGATGCATGTGCATTATATAAATAAGTACACACAAAGAGGGACCTATTAAAAACTGCACTTTGTAGTACATTTAAAAGCACTACAATAGTACTACTCACGTACTGCAAATTGTATTAACAAACCTATGTGGGGAAACCTACGCACTCGCTTCTCCTATCTTTTCTCCACCCCGGTTGCAGTGTATGTACTGTCTGTTAAATGAGGGATACTACTAAGTGGGAGGGACTTAGGGAGGGCAAGGAGAAATTTAGGGAGAGACAAGGAGGTATTCTTGGGAGGGAATGCAATTTTAAAGACCCACACACAAAAGAGTAAGCCTACTGCTATTCACAAACTGCCCTTCTGAACTTAATGCAGCCAAAAAGGATCCTAAACAAATCATAAATGTTCTCCAGTCCAGCTTTGGGGTAAGTCCAGCCCCACACATAGCCACTCACATGTGCTGCATCACACTCCCATTGAAAATAATACATGCATGGATTTAAAATAACACTCCTTAGGAAATAATTTTGAAATAAATTATTTCAAATTTTAAATTATATATAAATATATGTTAACATTTATATTCAATTGAAAATTATTTAATTAAATAAATCAATATTCAAAATCTGGATTGAAAATAATTGAATAAAAATGTTACATTTAAAAAAATCATTAAAATTAATCAAACTAATAAGTTTAATAAGATTAACTAAATAGTAATTAGATATAAAAATGATAGCGAGGATGGGATATTTTGAAGTGTAAAAAGGTAATTCATAGATGTTATTTACTTAATTATTTAGTAAACTAATCTGATGTGTTAATGTACTGTAAAATTCAATTTGTTTAGTTCTATGTGAATAATTTTTGGGAGTTAATTAGCATTTTTGTTTAACACTAAAATGATAAATGTTTTTATATAATTATTAAACTTTATTTTTTTCTATGCTGTATCTTATGAAGGCTTCCTCCCTGGTGCTAAGGACCTTCGCCCACCGGTGAAAAGTTGCTAGTTGTAACTTTGCACTCTTAAATCCTTTTCCAGCAAGTTCCAGCCCCAGTTTTGAGGGGCTGCAGACAAGTAAATCTGCACCTAATAGTAAATTTACATTTGGAAATTTTGAACAACAAAAGAGAGTAAAGTTACTACAGGGTGCAGTAGCAAGTTTACATGTCAGTAAGTCTACACATGGAAAAATGTACCTTTGTAGATAGGCCTCACAGAAACGTTATCACTGATAATATCCCTACATTGAAACAAGCATTGGCAATGCCAATAAATCTGGCTTTAAAAGAATGTTGCATGGTAAAGTGAAGCATTGCAAGTAAATAGCATGGTGAAGAATATGTATTTGCATAGTAGGAAAGAACTCTAAAATATAATGGCGTAGGTAAAAGGTCAAGTGAAAGTTGCACTGCAAGCCAGAACTAAATATCCATGTAGATGAATGACTGCCCTCCTCCCATCTGTGCTGTTGCCAGAGAAAAACAACATAAATTATCTAGTTATCTAAGACAATTTAATAGTATTACAATGTCATATGTGTGCCCATAAAAGTCCAACTCAGGCAGCTGGATTAATAAACAAAATGCTCACAGCTGTGTGAAGAGCACACAACGTCTGCCCAACAAAACAATGGACTCCTGGCTCCCAACATGTGGGTGCAGCCAAAGTCCACCTCTAATGATGCTCACATAATTGTCTGGTGACCAGTTATTGGGATTCCAGAGATTGTTTCTGCTCTGCCCCATTAAGAAACATATTCGGTGTTACCAATAGATGTTCTGGTACTATCAAGTGATGCCCTGATAACACTATAAACTTGCGGTAATGTCAGAGTTGTCTTTTGGGAGGCAACACTGGCCGCAGCACTGTTTCTAGTGGTTAGTCTCAATTTATGAGCTCCAACATTCACTGGCAGATGGTGAACTTTCAAAGCGGTGGGGCATAAATAGCTTTCTTGAACTGGAGCAAGCGAGTAAGTATGTCAAAGTGGTGCAGTGCAGCGCAGCATGTCAATTAGTGCATTTCTCCACACAACGTTGACATAAATTGGCTCCACATCCAGAGACAGTGATGGGGCTTTAATGAAATGTTCTTACCGATACCTTCCCCACCTTTGGTAGAATTCACCCTCCACAAGACACCTTTAGAAAAGGATGTGAAAGCAGTGCAGATTTAAAAATAATGCCCCCTAGCTGACCTGTTTTATGATTATGGGTTGATGTATTCAAAGAAATGTTTATTGATTTTCTTCTCAAACAATTAGATATTGATTCCTTTAAATATTGGGCAATCACAAAAATCAGGAAACATCATCGAAATGAGCGAAAATATTTTCAAATGTGAACAGGCTTAGTAAGTAATCTAAACATGACAAAGGCATTACAATAAGCAATTCAAACAAGCCCTTAGGAAAGAAACCCACTATCAGATCTAATGAAACTAGTCTGGTTCTCTTGTGGCAAAACCAATATCGTCTGCACACCGCAGAGCAGATAAGAGGCAACTACACCCTCAGGCATCTCTAACATGCCAGGAACAGTCGCCACTGATCAAAATGTATGACGTCAGGGCGGTTTGTCATCGGATTTTAAAGCAGGGTCCAAGACGGTCCCAGTTGGCAATGGCCGTGCTCCTATCCTCCCTCCTACACCAGCTTCTGGTTGTCGCTCTCATCTGACACCAATGTCAACAATCCGAATTTCCATGCAGTAACATGGGCGTTTGTGTTGGGCACCAGTTCAGCACTGTCAATGCTTTAGTCATCTAAAGCTACAGGCCCACAAACCTATAGTTAGATTTCTCTGGCTTATATCTGTGCATCAGCCCCAATAGACATCTCATAGAATTGCGAAAATGACATCACCAGTTAGGGTCTAAGGTGGTCAGGGATGTCTTTGCAGAAAGGCTCATGGTGGGGGCATTCCAATACCATATTAAAGTAATGCCTCAACAGCCAGGTACCTGGGGAAGGCATGTACGACTCATGGGCCCATTCTATGTAGGTGGTAGACAGCAAGGCAAGTCTGGCATATGCAGATGAACAGTATAAGTTTGAAACTAGTTAGACATATATCTCTAACCTAGCAGCCATTCCTAATTATTCTGAAACCTGAACCATATCCCATCTTCCTTTCAGTTCTTTCAATTCTTAACAAACAGTTTCCTTGATGGACCCGTAAAGGTTTTTGACTCATTTCTACCCACTTACCAGAATAAACAGTGTGTGTAGTACTACGTAGGTGGTTGGTTCAGCTAACTCGCATCCTCAATTTAGTTTGGCCACAATGAGAATGAGGTGTGAATGAGAAATTGCCCTGCCAGGATTCAGTTAGTTTCTCTGATTTCAGAAAAGTTAGTAATAGCCCGGAACTGTACAAATATTTGCAGTGGCGGCCTCCGCATTAGAGCGAAGGGGCATCACCTCCCTGCTGCCAGTGCATCAAAAGTGAAAAATAAAACGGTAATAAAATGAATTGCCATTTTATTTTGCACTGCTTCCAGCCTGAGAAGTGTTTGGGGATGAGGCATTGCTGCTGACTGGCAGCAGGGGAGTGGTGTTCACTCTACAAGTTTACACTGTGTAAGTCACTTTAGTCGGCCGTCTTGCGATGGCAAGCCTGACATGCGCAGTGTAAACCTCTCCACCTAGCTGTCACCGACAGCTGGGTGGAGAGCAGGCCCAGGCCTCTTGTGCCTGCTGGAGCGTCGAGGCAATCCTGGCACTGCTCTCATGCTGCTCATCTGCAGCATGAGAGCAGCGTCGGGATTTGCAGAAGGGGGTTGGTGAGGCTCCATGAGGTGCTGTTGCACTGACTCCAGAAGAAAGAAGAAAACACTGAGAGCAAAACACGGGTGAGTAAATTTTTACATTTTTTAAAATGATCTCTTTGCCCCCCACTGGGTTTGTCTCTCAGTCCCGCTGAGGTCCTTTCAGCGTTGAGTGTCACCGCCTGCCGCTGAATAACTGATTCGCTCCATTCTCACTTCAACCCAGGTTAAGGTACTGATCTGGCTACCACGCTAAACTTATCGACACACCATATTGGTAATTCTGACGAAAAAGTCAATTCAAGACCATATATCGTAAGGCACCTGTTCCAACAATGCCTTGCAACTTGCAGTAAGGTTGAGCAAGAGGAGCCAGGGATGACATCCACTAACATACCTTCAGCAATTATCTGTGGCCCAATGCTTTGTGAACATATTGGGCGTTACCAGTTCCTTCATACTGTACCCAGTCCACCATCCACTGGAGTTGTGCTGCAAATTAAAGGTGCCAGCACTGAGACCTCACTCCTCGACAGGCAAATATAATTTGTTCAAGACTCCCTCTGCATCTACCTGCATCCCACACCTAGGGCCAGATGTATGTACAACTAGTTGCAAAATGCTGGTCGCAATTTACAACAAGAGTTTTTGCAACCAGTGTGGTAAATTGTGAACCGACCTATGTACTAATAGGTCAGTTTGCAAATTACTGATTCGTATTGGTCGCAATTCGACCTACCTCATGTAATATCAATGAGGCAGGTCACAAATTGTGACCCACTAGGAACTACAGCCATCACAGGGATGGTGACCTGCTGAGGTCAGCAGATCACCATGTCTGCCATTGCTTTTAAATAAAGCATTTTTTTCTTTAAATGCAACCTAGTTTCCTTAAAGGAAAACGGAATGTGTTTACACAAAAAATGAAAAGTGCTATTTTTATTTTTTTAGAGTAGGCAATGGTCCATTGGATTGCCTACTATTAAAAAAATATTTTTTTCAACATTCACGAAGGGGAAGGGGTCCCTTGATCACCCCTTCCCATTTGCAAATGACTAACCACCTCCTTCGAGGAGATGGTAAAATATTAATGTTTTGTGACTGGAATTTGATTGTAAAATATTAATACATACCATACCAATTCGGTATTTGGAACAGATGGCCTAAATACGCCCCTTCCAAATACCGAATCGGAATTTGATCGCAAATCTTATTTGCAATTTGGTAATGCGTTACTGAATTGCAATTTGGGTTTGATACACTAAAGTAGCGTTTTTGCTGTTGTAAACAACCCGTTTCTGCGAATCAGGTCATTTACGACTGCAAAAATGCTTCGTACATCTGGCATCAAGTCTATTGAAAACCCTGTCAAAGAATCACATGAATGTTGATTAAGAGTTGCAAGAATCACTTAAGGAGTACAATTTTGGGCAGGACTACCCTTCCTATTGTTAAAAGGTGGAGACACTTCTAAAAAGAAACAGAACTCTTAGCCGACATCAGGTCACTAGTGAAATAACCAGCTACAAAATCTTACGACCATCTATGATGGTAAGCGCTAACACCCAGATAGCTGAATGTGCACAACGAGCCCGATTCACAGAACTAACTTAAGACAAAATCCTAAACTTACTACCATTTTGGTATTCACAGAAGGCACTTACTCATTTTGGTATTCACAGAAGGCACTTACTTACTCATTTTGAGTAACTTACTCATTTTGCTATTCACAGAAGGCACTTACTCATTGATGAGTAAGTGCCTTCTGTGAATACCAAAATGAGTAAGTGCCTTCTGTGAATACCAAAATGGTAGTAAGTTTAGGATTTTGTCTTAAGTTAGTTCTGTGAATCGGGCCCAACATGTATACAGGCAGTTAAGAAAATCTGGTTATGCATGGTCACATTGCTTATCATTTTCAAAATGCTTTAGTATGTTTCTTCACTTCCTTTTTCTATCCAGTAGATTCTTAGTCATATTTTATAACTGAGGTTCTACAAGGAAAGGGAAGGGTGAACAAAACAAAAGTTATATAAATCTCACAGGCTCAGGCAATACACATCAGAGCTTATATAACAAAGCTACAACTCAATAACATAAAGATCACAGAATCGGGCAGAAGGCAGATACGCCAATTTACAAACTGATGGCTCAGGCATCAGTAGCAGTAACATCAAAAAGATTTATCAGTATAGATGATGAAATGCCTCCAAACGAGTTATGAAATAACAAACATAACCATAAGATCCCTCCGGTACCAAGAAACCAAAATAAGCAAAGCATCTCTTGAATTCATCATGAATTTACTATCTAATATGAGCTTTAACTATATTTAACGCAATCATTTTGCATGACACGTCGATTTGGCAGTTTCTGAAAATGCCCCTAAAATACAACATTTTCATTCCAGTATTTTTGCCCCAAAATAGCAGATATTCATTTAAGTAAATAGAGTTTTCATATATACACTACACATGGTCACTCATGTTCCCTCACAAACATTCATGCACACATGCTCACATATGCTCACACACACACACAAGCTTGCGCACACGCACGCACAAACATTCATGCACACATGCTCACATATGCTCACACACACACACAAGCTTGCGCACACGCACGCACACACTTATAATCAAACATGCTCAATCACACTCATTCACACAAGAGCAGTTTTCATGTTTGGCAACAGTGATGCCAGCTCAGCAGCTATCAGCTCCACAGCCCCATCAGTGCAGGAATTTCTCCAGACTCCTGGATCGAATCATCCTCACTCTCAGGTGACAACTTCTCCTGGGAGAAGGAGCGAGCTGCAGGCCCTGGTGACTGCATAACCACATGGCACTAGGACTCTCAATGGTATGAGAGACTGAGGCGTTCCCCCTTCAACCGCCAATCTCCAGAATCTTGGAGAGGTCTAAGATTTGCCTTGAGTGGGCTGGACTGGCTGGAGCCACTCCACGGTCTACTGAAGATAACAGGCAGTTAAATACATGGTCGTACAAAACCCTAACACCCATGGGGAGGAACCACTGCTGGCAATTATACAGTTAAGAAACTGCTGCAAGGAATAGTATTACTGGTTCAGCACTTTCTGCCACTTTTACTACCAATGTTCATAAGCAGAGCCTTATTGTTTGCAGTAGCAAGAGACCTTATCGCAATAATCATAAGCAGAACCTTACTGTTTGCGGTAGCAAGAGACCTCATCGCAATGATCATAAGCAGAGCCTTATTGTTTGCAGTAGCAAGAGACCTCATCGCAATGATCATACGCAATGATCATAAGCAGAGCCTTATTGTTTGTGGTAGCAAGAGACCTCATCGCAATGATCATAAGCAGAGCCTTACTGTTTGCGGTAGCAAGAGACCTCATCGCAATGTTCATAAGCAGAGCCTTACTGTTTGCGGTAGCAAGAGGCCTCATCGCAATGATCATAAGCAGAGCCTTATTGTTTGCGGTAGCAAGAGACCTCATCCCAATGATCATAAGCAGAGCCTTATTGTTTGCGGTAGCAAGAGACCTCATCCCAATGATCATAAGCAGAGCCTTATTGTTTGCGGTAGCAAAAGACCTCATCGCAATGATCATAAGCAGAGCCTTATTGTTTGCGGTAGCAAGAGACCTCATCGCAATGATCATAAGCAGAGCCTTACTGTTTGCGGTAGCAAGAGACCTCATCGCAATGATCATAAGCAGAGCCTTACTGTTTGCGATAGCAAGAGACCTCATCGCAATGATCATAAGCAGAGCCTTATTGTTTGCAGTAGCAAGAGACCTCATCGCAATGATCATAAGCAGAGCCTTATTGTTTGCGGTAGCAAGAGACCTCATCGCAATGATCATAAGCAGAGCCTTATTGTTTGCGGTAGCAAGAGACCTCATCGCAATGATCATAAGCAAAGCCTTACTGTTTGCAGTAGCAAGAGACCTCATCGCAATGATCATGAGCAGAGGCTTATTGTTTGCAGTAGCAAGAGACCTCATCGCAATGATCATGAGCAGAGCCTTATTGTTTGCAGTAGCAAGAGACCTCATCGCAATGATCATAAGCAGAGCCTTATTGTTTGCAGTAGCAAGAGACCTCATCGCAATGATCATAAGTAGAGCCTTATTCTTTGCAGTAGCAAGAGAACTCATCAGTCACGCTTCCAAAGAATGAATATTTCAATATACAAGTCGTACGTACAGTCTGAAAAAAATGTTTTCTGAATTACTCCAGATTTGCAGCGTTTTATTGCTATAAAGTAAGACTATGCCATATGTTAACAATTGTAGGTTGGCTGTAGACATGCATCAGAAACTAGCTAATTTAAAATTAATAATTTATTTGTAGCCTTTCTGATAATATGCATACAAAAAAAAGGACCGTCTTGCTGGCAAATGCTTCAAACTTCAACAAGATGGCGTAAATGGTCATTACTCATACATTACCATGAATCAGGCTTGATCCCACTGTTATCAGAAGAATTGTTACAAAAAGGCTTCCAGCTAGTATCACTCCATAATAGCTTCTTTTATTTGGCCATAAAATTTGATCTGTATCATATAAACAGTAACAAAGGAAAAAGAGATGTCAGAAATGTTTATGAAGGTGGGAAACATCTAATACATTTATGTTCACACTGAGCTCTAGACAATCTAAACTCTGTTCAAAGTGAAGTCAGACAATGAGAGGGAAACAAATCGTTGACAGGATACCGTGATAGCCTGGTAATTGCAATGTCTTTATGGAGGAATGAGCCGGAAGACTCTGGAATCTGATCAGTACAGTTTGCTACAACTTAATAGTATAAATAGAGAATTTATGGACATATTTATTTACGCATTTGTTTGTTTGTTGAGCTCTAGCTTGTAACAGGAATCACTTTGTAGTGCTGTTTGGGCATTGTAAAGAGTTCTTGGGAAACTCTGACCCCTTCAGCAGAGATCATTGGGATAGTTGTATGTTGAGGGTGTGTCAACCTGTTAGTTTCTCAGTTTCTGGAACTCATCAATTCATTTTGAGTTCTTTGGGGCTTTGTCCTTGGGAAAGAGGAGATAGTCCTGGTGGCTGTAGGGAAAGATGATTGATCTTCCTTGATAAAAGCAGATGTTCGTTTTTTAGTGAATACAGCCTGCTTGTGAAGGGTTCTATGGTCTGAGCGCGTGGTATTCCAGAGCTAGGAGCCCAGTGCACGAATCATGTGCAACCTCAGAAGAAAACTAACCCCTTTATAGGGATAGTGTAACCCCTGTCTGAGCAAATCCTCCCCACTAAATGACACCCCATGGACTTTTTTAACTAGGATTTCAAAAAGTTAAAAAAAGGTTACTAGTGTGATAAGGTTAAGCTGAAGTAGGGGAGGGATTTTTTTAAATGATACAAAAGTGGTGTGATTTCTGTTTTGACTGAAAATATTCTTGAATTTAAATCACTATTTTGTGATTGAGTCATCTACAACTCTGAATTATGGGTGGTGAGTTTAGCGATATATGCATGCTAATAATAGGAAAATCTGCATTAAAAGGGTACAATTGTAAACTACTACACTTGGGAAGTGGTTGTTAAGTACTCCCTCCTAGTGGGCTCACTTCTATTTCAAGTATTATTGTCTGTTGGTGTATTCTACACCGTGCCATGACAGGTCTGCATGGTGGTCTTCATCCTGTCGATGTCATTGGAAAAATATTTATGGGTCACAAGATTAGGTGCCCTTTTATGCTAGTTGGAAATGTAAAGTCCTTATACTTTCCAAAAGTGTGCAGATGATCTTTTTCCTGTTTTCGATCCTTGGATTGGTATTCCACAGTAACACTTTAATATCAATACATCAGCCTGACTGCTATGCGAACGTGGACCTGAAGCGTCCCGGGTAGTAGTGAAAACAAAAAGCTTTAATGAGCCTTTGGTAGTTAAAGATGTGGTTTAAATCCGAGGCTTTCAATGCGGTCCCATGAGCAGGGCCGGATAGGCCTTTTATTCCCCTGGGCATTTCCCCATTGGACTGGAGCCCTTGGGGGTGCGTTTTGAAAGGCTAAGGCAGCTCCTGGTGCCACTGAATCTTTCCCCTGCTCTTTGAGGTTAAGTGCAGCGGGCACCGGAAAGGGGGGCGGGGGAAGAGCTTCAAGAGAGAGAGAGAGAGAAAGAGATGGGTAGAGAGAAAGCAATTAGAGAGGCAGAAAGAGAAGAGAGAAGGAGAGGAAGAATGGATGGATGGAAAGGGAGAAACAGCTCAAGATGAAAGGAAGGCAGATAGTCTGATCATTTATGTCAGGGCTGCTTTTTGTTCCCCAGTCTGGCCCTGTCCACGAGGGCTAGCTAGAGTCAAGCCAGATTTTCAGGGTAAGCAATGTCTATGCAAATGACCCCCATCTGGATTTGTTGTATGTAAATCTATCTTGTGGATATTTTTAGATGCAGATATGGCCCTGGCCCGCAAACATCAGTCTTAGATGCCACTTGTTCGAGCCGGTTATGCAGTCAATCTAGGGTACCAGCAAGATGGGGACACAAGATCACCCATACAGGAGTAAACTATGGCCCATTGATGGGGAGGGAAGCTGATATAATATCACTTCCCTAAAGATGACAAAAATTCTTGCAGCTGCCCTGACTCTTCAATAGATATTTGGATAGTTAGGTGCCTGGCCATCACCTACCAGGTACAATATATGCAGGAGCCAATATAGTCTTTCAGCTTTGGTTGCATGCTATCTCAGAATTTCAATTTCGTCTTTAGTTTCTGGGCATTGTGTTGCATATTTAGTGATATTTTAGAAACCTTCTGCCTCAACGAGTTACATTAACAAGTCTGGACCATACTACTGCTGCAATTCTGAAGACCGTCATGAAATTGCCATTGATAATAATGGTCAGAGAATTTTGTTCCATCAAAGGGGCAGATTTATCAAGACTTTGTGCTGGTGCAAAATCACACAAAGTGACACAAATAGCACAAAGTCTATAAAAAAGTATTTAGTTTCCAGAGTAAAACTTTTTTTGTGCTAGAAAGATGCCCTAAAAGTAATGCAAATAGCACTTTGTGTCGCTGTGAATTACTTTGCTTCAAGGGGCATCCTAAAGGTAGCAAATGTGCATTCCCATGCTACCACCAATGGTTTATGATGCAAAGCCCTATCTATTGAAGTTGGTAGACAGGGCTTTGTGCAAAAGATAATGTCACATGAGGCAGGAATTAACAATGGGAAATGCTTTCATTTCTCCTAAGTTTTCACAATTTTATGTGTGGGGCACTGTTGCTGCCCTGCGCTGCATGAAAGGGGGAGAGCAGAAATGCTCCATATTTACAAAGATATGGAACATTTCTGCTCGCTCCTTTCGCTGGCGCACTGCGTGCTGTATGAACTGTGCCAACACAGGCCCACTTGCACCATAGTGCAAGGATGTCTGCAGTACACACAGGATTGTGTTTGAACAGGAAGGGACACCTTCCTGCACGAAAACTGTCCTTAGAGGCATTTTCCGCTCTATGTGTTAAGCTGAATTCATTATGCATAGAAAGAGAAAGTAAAAAGAACAAATGAAGATATCTCTCCTCTTTACTCCTCACTGGGGAAGGCGTAGCATTTTGATGCATTCCCAGGTTTGCTAGCTTTAGTAAATATGGTAATGTGGCGAAATCCATGGGCGGATGCATGGGAATGCCAATGCTCCACCCATAGAATGCCTCCCAGACTGAAATGTAACATAACGCAGCACTAGCCGCTGCGCTGCAATCCATTTCTTTACAAAGTCAAGGTGGCTGCATAAATATCACTGAAGTGTCAGAAGTTTTAAAGTTAGTCTAGGGTTATATTTTTTTGTACTGGAAGGGTACTTTTCCAGTACAAACCCTCTGCAAGACATCACCCACACACCTATGGTGCACATATATGTGCATGTCACCAGGCAGCCTGTCTGTATACCAGTGCTGAGGGAGAAAGCAGCAGCTCCATATCTTAGTAGACATGGCTCTGCGCTGCTCTCTCTCTCTGGCACAACGCAGCGCAGTTTGGTCGCTTTACTGCATTGCGCTATTTTTCAGTAATGATGCATTGTCCACTAAATCCATCAATTTTCCCAACGTTTTTGGCTGCAGGATGATTTTTATATACAAAGAACTGGGTGTAGCTTGGATTCTTCCTAAACAATTATTGTAATTTAAAGCTATTTATTTAGTAACAGTTGATTTGGGCCTTCTATCCACATGTTAGGTTCTCATCTTCCCCTGCCTTCGAGTTTTTCTTTCTTCCATCAGTGAATTTTGGTGTTGTCCACATACATGCTAAATATCAATCTGTAGGAGCGTATGAGATTACCAGATGATCTTGGATATTGATTCCAAAGGACTGTCGACGTGGTTGGGCACTTGGGTAGAATGGAATTGACTATTTATGTTTCCTGCCATCTACCAGTGAGAAAGGTAACCTAACAAGAAACTGTTTTATAAAACACGTGTACACGAGACTACTTGGTATGGTAAGGTCAGTGGCATCGGAAGCTGCAGCTACATCTTGTAACATTCAAATAATCTAATGCCTATGTCATTTATTTAGGAACGAAAATATACCCATTACGTCCATATGGCGGGGATCATAGTTTAGGCTAATTTTTGATCATTCTAATTGGGCATAGTTTAGCTAGTCCAATGCTTCATTTTACTTAAAGAAGTGGTGTGTAGGAAATCCAGTGGAAATTTGTTTGATGCATACATGCAACATAAATTTCTGCTCTGTTGCTGTATGTATTATCCTTAAAAATAACTAGCAGGGGCTACTCGGGAATTGTAGCTGCCCACTGGCGCACCTTATTCTTTCACGACTTTAAACAGTTTTGAAGAAGAGTGGGTAGGTGCTTCTGGGCTATGTGTCTAACAGGCTCTTTTCCTTCTCCTGATGTTGCTAGCATAGCCTTAATTAAGGATGCAGAACATAATGAGATATTTCGTCTGTAGATTCATGCCATTGTTTTAATCACCTTTTTGCAAATTCCTATTGTTTTATATGTTTATGGTGGTGTGTTGCCACAAGGCTCTGGATGGCGAGTTACTGCATGACTGGACCTTCCGCCTGATGCTCAGTCAGATCTATGGCCATGGAAACAATAACTGATACAGAATGGATGTGAGGAGTTATATTGGTGGTGCTGGATATGGGGTGTGTGTGTGCTTGTCTCCTTGGTGTAGCTGATCTTGGAAATAGACTAAAGTGTGAAGTGTTGGTTGGATGTGTCCTTTTTGAATTTGTTTTATTTTATAGTGCACTTCTTTTATGTTAGTGTTGAGTGTTCTGGTCATTTTTAGGGTGGTGCTGGGCAAGTAATAATGAATTTAAGGAATGGGTTTTGAATACAAGAATGCCAGTGTAAGCGATGTGCAGATGTGTGCAGAAGGGATGCAGGCCTACAGCAGTAAAAAGGGAGCTACCTGTCCCGGTGTGATGGCCTTTTGCACTCTGGTGATTGTAGTACCTGCTTTGAGGCAATACAGAATGATTTGTGATTAGCAACATGGGTCCATCCTAAAATGCATGTCAAAGGTCATCAGATGCTAAAGAAGTGTAACTGTAAGTGCTGTGAGTGTGTGAAACATTCTAATAATTGCCTTTGCTGCTCTGGTGGTTGTCTGGTGTTTATAACAAGAAAACCCTTGCCAAGCGCTCAACGCTGTCTCTACATGACCAAAGAAGGTCCTTAGGATTTTTAGGTCATGCAATGGTAGTCCTGAAAGCGAGCAAAAAATTTGCTTGCGCAGATCTATGTGTAGAAACTCCATATTGCCTGTAAGTGAACATTTCGGAAGATTACTGTTGAGATCTGCACTGACTTCGCCTGCCCATAAAAATGCATTTTGGTTGACTCTTAATTATAAAGTGTATAGTCTCATCCTCAGTACCCTCTGGGACAAAATACATTGTAGCATTATTCTTGCCCTCTTCCAAGGGCAGCAGGTCTTGCAGGATTTAACCAGAGGCTGGATTCTCACAAAAAACAGTTGCCTCCAGAGTAGCACAGGCTTTGTCTCAGATCAATCATGCAATTCCTATCAAGTCACCCATGTGGAATGCTATACATATCATTTTTCGTACTGGGAATGGTTGCAGCCAGAAGTTCCTTTTTCTTGGAACATGTTAAGGCTCTCACATTCCTCAGTAGTCCATATCTTCATTTAACAATGAACTGAATGCATCTTTCTAAGCACCCAACATTATTTTATCTTTGGACTGCAACGAGGTTGAGATATCAGACTAAATCAATTGGGAGTCTTTAAGGAATGACACAAATATCCCAACAATTCTTTTGAATTGCTACTGCAACATTAAATATTTAATAACACAAAATCATAAAAGGTGTTTAGGTAAAGAGGGGAAGAAAGAAAAAACATAAATATTGCTGGACATGTTTTTATGTAAAATCAACTCCCACATTCTGTCGTGTAGTTCCTATATAACCTATACAGGATCTGCGCGTTTGGATAACATAAACTGTGAGACTGGTGGCAGACTGATTCCGTGCACCCCCACCAGATACGTTAGCCTATCTGTATTAGCTAGCTCACAGTGCCACTATAAACTCCTCTTACCAAGGAGAGAACAGATTCTGGCAAGCTCAGAACATGACAACCCTGATCCCTCAGAATCGTGGAAACAATATACTACCTTTCGCTCAGTCACTCGTGCTTACTTAGTTTGTCTCAGAGAGTTACACAGAATAAACAGGCTGGGCGTTTTCAATAAGTATTTATTGAACAGTTGTTAATCTAGTGTAGAATAGATGAGCTGCAACAACCATTAGACAGCAGCAGCGATATATGATTAGCAATACTACGAAAGTAAAGAGATGGTATAGTTCTACCATCTTGCAGAAATCATGAATATATACAAGTACATAAAACACATGATGAAAAAGGTGCGTACTCCTACGATGCCTCCCTAACTAGATGTACCTAAATGTACCTAGCATCTGTGTAGGTGTTATGCCAAGAATCCCTCTAGGATAAAGTCAACCCCATTACCTGAGAATGAGAGAATATGGGACCCCGTCCTGGTCTCGAGTTGGACACCCCACGAGGGATGTTAGACCACTGCGAGGTGGAGTGTCTGCATGCAGGAACCTCAGCGTCTCTGGTCAGTGTGTCAGCCAGGAAGTCTCGGTCTCCTCTGTCTTTCTAAGCAAGATGTGATGTATATATACCCATAGGTCTCCCCAGGGGTCCTACCTTGCTGTGTTACTGTGTCGGCCTAAAGGATGACGTTGGGCCTGAACTTTATACAGAGATATTATACAGGAGATGTTAGTCCTGCTGTGCTTCCAAGAAGCCTCATGCATAATGTATGAGATTCGAACTAGGGGGAAACCCGCGTTCTGAATGCATTGTCGTATCTGGGTGAAAGGTCAGTCCCTAAGAACTGTTATGTATGTAATGTAGGGAAGAATATAGGTGAAAGGTTGCAATGTTACCTGCGCCTATATAGGGTACCTATATGGAATATAACAATTCTAAGAGGCATTAATGGGCCCAGGGAAGGCACTGGTGGAAATTTGGGTCCAAATTGAGGGGAGGGAACTTATTTAAAGAGTAAATTGAGCAGCAGTAGCAGAGCTTGTGGTTGTTTGTCTGAACCATTATAACCATATGATATCTAGTTTGAAGACCCTCAACCTGTAAACGAAAAAGCAAATCTAAAGCATTACTGTAACAAAGCTTTACATGAACAATCACGGAGTAGTTGGCTAAATTGTTCATCCCTTATCATCTTTCTAAGAGATTAAGATCTGCAAACCTCATCCTATTGGTTCAGTCAGCCATTCCACTATAAGAAATTTGATGGTAGGACCATTCATGAGCAATGATCATCTCTACTGAACTAATTTGGAATACATCATAGGAAGAAAACTGACGTTCTTCGATTTGGAGGTTTGTTAAAAAGGTTATGGTTAGCCATTCTCGTGAGCTGGCTGCCCTAGTCTTGTGCCACCTGGCGAGATGCCTAAAACCAGCATGTGCCTACCTTTCTAGGCCAACTCTGAGACTCTGTTAAAACTTTTCCAAGGCTTTACCATCTTGCTATTAGCATACAAGGGCAATGGTTCTAGTTGTCAACCATTTACTTGTAGATGTATTGCTGTACCATCTGGCCCAATGCACTCAGAGGCTACCGTGTGGTGACTTGAACTGCTTCATAAAAATCCTAATAAAATAAATGGGTAGTGACAGTTGGATAGGGGCCATGAGTACCTTAGGGCAATCAACAGTGGTAAGACGAGACACATTTATATTATTGTTAAGTCCATAGTGAGTTTTCCATCATTTAAATATTTTTGCAGTTCTATATTGCAAACTTGGCCAGAGGGCATTAGTATGCTTTACAAGAGAACCAGATTACATTACATATTTTTGAGGCACAGGCGATTATGTCATTTTCCCAGAATTACAGGATTTTCAGCTGAGGCCGAGATTTAAACCTGGTTCCTCAGTTCCAAATCCAACAGCTGTAGCCGCTAGGCCACATCTCCTGCCCCATATATGCATAAATCAAGAAGTTCGAAAGTCAAGGGGCTTGAGGAGCATGAGTAGAAAGGGTCAACTGAGCCCAGAGGGTACACAGAGGGTGTTAGCGTAGGGACATCAAAAGGACTTCAGAAAAGCAAAGCTTACCTCTCCTGAAACACGGATCTGGATTCTAGCCTACAGATATGGCTTGTAACCTTGTTTAACCAAGGTACCTATGAGTCAGAGACCTGCATGTCCTGGCCATGTGAATTGCTAGAAGTTGCACAGAGCAGTCATCTGGTTTCAGAATGAAGAAATCCATTAAAATATTATTATGTTCCCAGGTTAGGGCCATGTAGTGAAGCTGCTTGTTTCTTACATTGTCCTCTTTTTCACAATAACATTTCTGCTGTGAACTTTTGCACATATTTGCATGTACAACAATGTTGGATTAGTTTCTCTGAAACTACTTTGTTTACACATCTAGTTTCCCACATTACCACCAAGCTTCGAACATCATGTACAAGGCCTCTTTACACACTATGTACAAATGTCGTTCTATCTTCATCCACGGGTGACAGAGCTATCTACATATCCATAACATCACTAATCTACAACATAGAACGCAAGGCTGCTTTCTATTATATATAATGAGCATCCCGATAGATTAGCAGAGCAGGCACTTCAGCTGACACCGAGGGTCCCTGCATGCTGAGACTTCACCATGCATCGGTCTGACATCTCCGTGGGGGGTGTCCAGTTTATGACCAAAACGGGGTCCTTCATTCTGTCCCGCCAGGTAATGGGGTTGGATAGTCCCTTGGGGAGATTTTTAGCTTTACACCCACACACCCTCTAGGTACACTTAGAGTAGGGTTTTGCATAGTAGAGTATGCTTGATTACTGCGTTATTTATATGCCTGCATATATACACTGCTTTAGCACCATGGTAGAGCGGTACCTACTATTTACTCTTTAGGTGCTCGTAATCACTTTCATCAGCTTCTGTCTACTGATTATCGCAGCACATGTATTCTATACAATAATAACGTTGGTTCAATAAATATATTGAAAACGTCCCACTGTGTATTCTGTATATTTTCTCTGAGCACACGTAAGCACGAGTGACTGAGCGAAAGGTTCGGATCTGTTTCCATGATCTCTGAGGGGTCAGGGATGTCATGTTCAGTGGCTGCCAGTAACCATTCACTCCCTGGTATGGTTAGGGGGGCTTGCTGTGGCACTGTGAGCTAGCTGGTCTATAGGCCAACATATCCTGCGGGGGTGCCCGGTATCAGTCTAGGCACCTCACCCAAAGTTTATATTGTCCAAACAAAAGCACAGGTCCTACGGATTAGAGGGAACTACACAACAATATTTTATTAAGTACTATGTCATTGGCCCACTGTTGATATACCATTAAATGGAAGACATTCAAAGAGCCTCCAATTATTGTACTCTCAAAATACTGGTACTCATCAGAGAAGCCATGACATTTAGGTGCTACTTTCTACTTTCTATCAAATCAATCAATCAAATAGCATTTATACAGCGCACAGCTGCTTCATAACAGGCATCCCGGCGTTATCTGCAAGAGAGACTGACCTAAACGGTAGGAGTACAGTAGGATCTAGGCCTTATCAGAAAGGAAGTTTAAAAAAAAAAAATTTAAGATAGGCACAGAAGAAGCCCTACGGAGGCTAACAGGTAATGCATTCCACAGTTTGGATGTCAAAAATGCTAAAGATTTTCCCCCTCGTCTGGCCTTTAAGATCTTTGGGACTTGCAGAAGTCGGAAATTGTTTAACCTGAGAGATCTGCATTGCAAATAAGGATGTAGTCTTTTTCTCAGATAGTAAGAGCCATCAGCATGAGAGTGCCCTAAAAGTACAAGTAAGTGCTTTACATTTACCGCGTTGGCTATTGACAGCCAATGTAAATGCTTCAGATAAGGCGAGATGGGTTGCAGATAAGGAATTCTCAGAAGCAATCTTGCTGCCACATTTAACTCTAGCTGGAGTCTTCCGATTAAAAAAGCAGGAAGGCCCAAATAAAGACTATTCACATCGTCTAATCTAGACGTTACCATGGTGTGAACAATCATTTTTCACGTGTCCTCTGAAACCAATTGCAGCATTTTCTTCAAGGATTTGAGATTCGCAAAGCAGATTGCCGATACTTGTTGAATTTGCGCTGAAAATTTGAGGTTCAAATCAAATATTATTCACAAATTTATGGTCGAGGAGTTGGGAACGGGGGGAAGATTGAGTTCCTCCGGCCACTAAGTACTAGGGGTAGGCAGACAACTAAGTCCAAAGAAAAGGATTTTTATTTTATCCAAATTTAATATAAGAAAGTTGGCATCCATTCAACCAGCAACTCTTTGAAAATAGTAAGGGCATTATCATTATTAAAAGACTAAAGGAGCTTGGTGTCATCCGCATAAGACACCACCTGCACACACCAGGAATCAATCAGGTGTGCCAGCAGTGCTAGATATAAATTGAAAAGAGTGGGGCTCAGAGCTGAACCCTGCGGTACTCCGTACTGAAGAGGTTTAGGGTAAAGAGTGAATGGGTGGGTTTAAACCATCTGCGATCCATCCTCCCAAAAAGATTTTAGCCACATAAAAACCTTGCTTACCGCCTGCCACGCTAATTCTATGCAAAATAGTGCCATGCGAGACTGTATCAAATGCAGCTGATAGATGAAGCAAAACTACCATGGCTGATCGCCCACAATCCAAACTCTCTTTGATGAATTCTGTAAGGCAGATACAGTCCTGAAACCTGACTGAAAACCAGATTGAGAGTCATGCAGCAGGTTACAGGATTCCATAAAAGAAGTTAGCTGTCTATTTATCAGTTGCTCCATAATTTTTGCAGCCGCCGGTAGGAGAGAAATTGATCTAAAATTATTCAGTAAAGCCGGGTCCGCATTAGGAGGAAATGCTTGCTTCCAAGCAGAGGGAAATAGTCTGTCTTCAAGTGAAACATTTAAAATTTTGTTGAGCACCGGATTAATGTTAGAGGAAACCATCCTTAGAATTCGTGAAGGACAAAGGTCTCCCAGGGTTCCTCATTTACATTTCTCAAGTTCCTTCAGAGAGACCTCCTCTGAAATAAAAATGAGATTTAGAAGTCGAGGACCTCAAATTAGCATGGGTTCCGCTTGCACATTAAACAGGGTTCCTATAGAGAAAGTTCAGTAAATCTTCTGGATTCTCTCATGAATAACTTGTGATAAATCATTACAGGGTTCAAGGGATAGGCAAAATCTGCTTTTTGAAGCCTCAGGGAATGAAAAAAATGAACAATTTCTGACACTTCACGCGTAGTGTTGGAAGCCGCTGAGATTAAAGAAGAGAAATACTCTCTCTGAGCTCTGCGAATAGATTTGCGGATATTTTCTAAAGCTAATTTATATGTTGCTTTAGCATCAGGGCAGTAGGACTTTCTCCATTAACGCTACAATTTTTACATTGGCCTTTTTCTTCCTTTAAGGAGGATGAGAACCAAGGGGCCGAAGGTTGTGACCTTTTTGCGGCCTGGAACTTTAATAGAGCCTTAAGATCAAGGGCTTTAATAAGCCATTTGTTTAAAATTTGCCACATCCATATCTAGAGTACTAGTTAGGAAAGGGGTAGAGGATTGTAGCTTTTGTGAGAGAGGCTCCTCAGAAATGTTATGCCATACTCTAGAAAGAGTTGGGGGCATATCTAATTACTTCTGCCGCTACTTGCGCTCAAGTGAGAAGGGAAATAAAAAGTGATCTGACCAGACAGGAATATCTGCAGAAAATGCTTGCAGATCAGGGGGGGGGGGTGGAAAAAATCAAATCAAGAGTGTACCCCGCATTATGCGTGGGAGTCGTGACCAGCTGCTGGAGGTTCATTCCAGCCAAGGTGAGACTAAACTGTACGGCCTGAAGACATTTGGGATCATCCATGGGCAAATTAAAATCGCCTAAGACTATAGAATTTGAATACTGCAGGGAAAGTTGAGTAATTGTATAAGGCAATTGTGGGAGACTGCTATTAGAGCAGTCTGGGGGTCTATATATCAAAATATATGAAAAGGAGAATGATGGAGTCAGTTTGAACGTAAAGAAAGACCCTCAGTGTTCTCTACGTGCATCAATGAGGTGGAGGAGCACATAAATGAATCCCTGAAAATTACAGCAATGCCACCTCCCATTTTCCCCCCTCACGCTCAACATACTGGATATGCAAGCTGGGGGGGCATAGCAAATGCAACGTCTGGAGCAGACGTTTCCTTCAACCATGTCTCAGTAAGAAACATTAAATCCCATTTATTATCTAAAAGAAGATTGAACACATCAAGGGAGTGCTTAGGTAGGGATCCTCTATTAATAAGGCAAGCCCTGTATGAGGAGCGCTCATAACGAGGGTCTACTGTGGGTTTGTTATAAAGGTAGCTCAAATTGCTGACAGTATCGGGAACCACAGACAAACCCAACGGGGGCGGTTCAGGGCAACCCCACAACATCAAGATAAACAAATTAACCACGGAGTACTCAGGATCTAAAGGAGCATAAGGGTAACAGTCTCCATTTTTAATATCAGAAGCTTCTCTCTCTAGAGTATGACCTCACCTGGGGCAACAGCATTGTCAAACAAGCAGCATGGCTGGTGCTGGACACGCTCTGGACACGGACGGACACCAATGGGCTTGCCTTTGTCTCACCTTTGGTGCACCAGCAGCGCACCTGCTGCGCGCGTCTGCCTCACATCCGCGGCATAGGAGTCTTTACATGGAGGGAAAAGGAGGAAGGCCACTGATAAGCCATCCGCTAGAGGATTAACCTTCTATAAATTGGGTCTCTGTGGTGGCCCACTACAACGAATAAAAAACGGCAGCCACTCCAAACTTCCTCCCATTAAATCCAGGAAGAGAAATATCAAAATCAAGTAACAAAAACTGCCAAAAAAGGAGTCATTAGCTAAATAATACAGATGATTCCACCCACTCATTAAGAATCTCCCCACAAACAACAACTACGATGAAAAGCTCACACCAGATAGTCAGTATACTGTGTAGTGTTGATGTATATCACTGACCTAAAATGAGTCACTGGTACAGCCTGTTCTCTTGGGTTAGAGGCGGGGTAGAGCTAATTGTCATCGCCTTAAAGGAGGCAGTTTACCGCCAGCTGGAGAAATGCCCCAATGACAGCACAGTAATTATATCAGATTATAGGATTCTCCTACACACTAGCATCAGAACATAGCATGTAAAATAAAATTAATACTTCCAGGGATTGTTAGGTAGGGTGCTCCCAAAGGAAGGGGCACAGTTGTATTGGGCTCTATATCACAGACTGATTAATTATGAAGACCAGAATTATTAATAAAACACATCGACACATCTAGACACAGCTAAAGTCTCACAGTCTTGCTTTCTCGACTAATCCAATCTAGACTGTCACATATTCCATGTTAACCTGTGATTATCAAAAATAATTACGTATTTTCAAAAGAACAAAATTAGCTCAATAAGGGATAGATATATTTCTTAAATATCACAAATAATCAAAAGGTATATTGCACAAAACAATACTTGTGGCATTTCCTTCTATTAAATAACTACTAGTCCATAGAGCTGCATTCTAATAATTAAGGCAACATATTAACTGTGCTATTTCACTTTGCTGCAATAAACGTTTTTGACAGTGTTGCATTTAAATATAGTTCACAATAATCTTCATCAGGACAAACATTTAACATGCAATATAAAAAATATGAGCTGTATGTTCTCCAGACATACATCTTTCTAATTAGCTGTACTCAAGGTCTCCTTATTGGTGGCGAATAATTAAAATTAATGTTTATCCCCTGCATCTCAGTTGTTAAAACTACCTACTTTATCACATGGGTGCCACTGCCATCGAATATGCTCCGGCTGTGTTCAGTCTGCCAGGGATATTAACTCATGCTCAATCAGGCCAAGATAGATCTCTGTGCAGGACGGCGATGGGGGCTTCTCAATCTTCATTTTCATTTTTGATAATTTGTAGAGCACATTAAACCAGAGGGTAAGAGCAACTACAGGAGATAACAGGACCTATCCATCTAGACAGGGAGAAGATCCAGGTTTTCAAGTGCTTACGAAAAGCAGTATTGGAGGAAAGTCTTGCAATGTGGGAGGGAAGAGTGTTCCATAACTTGGCAACAGCAACCCGAAAGGAGCACCCCCCACCTTGCTTTTCCAAATCTCGGTACCTCCACCTTCCCAAGAGAGGCAGACCTCAACTGTCTATTGCAGATATACCAGTGGAAGGCTGTTCTCAAATACATCAGACCCTGACAATGGAGGATAGTGTGGACAAGACATAGGGCTTTGAAAGTCACATGCTTCTCAACCAGCAGCCAGTGCAGACAGCGAATTCTCTTTCTGACTTACAGACAGATGTTTCGGGACGTCCAGGACAAGATGGGCAGCCGCATTCTGGTTAGTCTGGCATCTATTCAGAGTGCCTTTATTAATATTAAGCTACAGGGCATTCTAGTAGTCAATGCGCGAAGTAATGAGCGTGATGACCACTACAACTCTGAGCTCAGCTGGAATGAAAGGACAAACCTTTCTTAAAGTATTGATGATATAGAAGCAGGAGCTCACAGTCCTTCGCTTGAGTATCACAAGAAAGGGAGGTGTTGAAGACCACTGCTGAATTTTTTGCCTCAGTGACAGGAAGAGAACTCTGGCCACCACAATTCTGACCATATCGACTTTTGCTCTCCAAAAATCAAAGATCTCAGTCTTGTCAACATTCAGTTTCAGGCAATTCTCTTTCATCCAGTTGTTTATGTCAGTCATACAGTGTTGGAACCTTTCAGCCACCACCAGAATATTGTCAGATGTTGATACAATGATTTGTGTATCATCCACATAAGATAGTACTTGGAAACCGAAGAACCTAATCAGCTTGGCCGTGGGGGCCACATACAGATTTGGGCTAAGAGAAGAAACCTGTGTCACCCTAAAAGGTAGCCAGAAAGAGCCAGCCCTAAAGTGACCACAACTCACTGTGTGAGATCAGTTGGTAAGAAAGGAATCCATCAGGGCTAGAGCGGTGTCCCTCAACCCAGCCTGGAGAAGTCTGTTAACCAGGCGGGAGGGACTCCATATCGAACGCCGCTGGAAGGTCCAACAGCACCAAGATGGCCGATCCACCCTGGTCAACTGATCATGAATGGCATCAGTGGCGACCAGCAGAATGGATTCCGTACTGTGGCCACTCTGAAACCCATTCTGTGAAAGATCTAAAAGATCCTGGGGGGGCTATGAATGCTACCAGTTCCTGATTCACATATTTTTCCAATATCTTAGTAGGCACAGGAAGAAGTGATATAGGGTGTAGATTACTCATATCTTCAGGGTCACCATTAGGTTTCTTTTAAGGAGGAAAACTATGGCCTCCTTCCAGGATTGGGGAAAAATACCTGTTAAAAGAATATTATTGTTAGACTTTTTGAGAAAGAGTGACATTTTATTCGATACTAACTGCAAGATGCAGGAAGGACATGGATCATCTGGGGAGCCGGATTTCAAATGTGGAAGAAGCTGCTTAACGTCTGTAGACAAAACAGGGGGGAAGACAGATGGTGTAGCAGTGGGGATGCAGTTAGTAGCCTCCTTATCTATATCTGAGGGGGCAGTCCTCATTATTATTGAAACAAGCAACAATCTTCAGAATTTTGTCCCTAAAGTAAGCTGCCACTCTATTACAGAAGCCCTAGGAACATTCAGTGGCTTGCTAGTGATGGAGCAAGGTTTCATAAATGAAACTTGCTTGGATTCAATCTTCCTCATAGTATTAATATTAAAACTTGTATTGTCTGTATTAATCCTTGCATACACTACAAGAATAGTAAGGATGCTTGCCTATGTGTTTTACTAACGAATAACGCTTGTTCCTAAACTAAAATGGCTGCTTAGCGCGGGAACTTCTCTGCGCATGTCGCATCCTGATCACATGGTGTGACGTCTTTCTTTGCTTGGTGGGAAATTTCTGCTACTGTGCAGTGTGTCTTAAAATGGCTGCTCAATGTTTTCACATGCTTCAGCTTGCTCTTGTGTCATTACTAATTTGTCGTTTCTTAACGCTATTAATGCGGGATAGGATTTATAATTAAATGGGATTAGAAGTAAGGAAAGTGGGTATACAGTGAAACGTTTTATTTGTGATTTTAATATTTTCTTCTTGCACTTTTAGTAATTCGTAATCTTGGGCCTGGGTTGGTGACTTGAAACTCGAGAAGCAGAAGGTTCTGCGCATGTGTCCTGAATGACTGCCAAAATGAAGTCAACTTGGACGTCTCACAAGGCCGTGACCTGATGGCCAAAGATGTTATAACTACTGTATTTCCTGCCACGCATAGATACATTGTCTATGAAAATTGGTGTACATTTGTCATGAGACGGGTGGGAAATAAAGCGAATGTATTAATTTGAAGGGTGGGAACGTAAAGACAATAGGCTTTACAATTTAGGCCAAATCTGTCATAGTGCGAGAATCCACCCCCTGTCCCTGCCCAATCAGAAGTAGTGGTCCCATATTTTAGCAACATTAAGGGGAGGTACATGGGCGTAGAAGGGTATAATAGTATATAGCATTAGTAAATTAGTCAGAGCAAGAGAGCACAGAGAGACCAGATGATACAGAAGGCAGAGCAGAGACTCTCAGAACATACAGAAGAGCTCCAGGCTGCTATGCTGACCGATTGCTGATCGAATCCCTGTCCTGAAGAGGTACTGAAGCGGGGGCGGCAGAGTCCATTAGACGGGGAAATCGAGGAGAAGTCGAGTGCCAGAGAGGGGAACGGCGCAGGCGTCGTTGTAGAGATCCTGATCCTGAAGGAGGTCCTTGCTCTTCATCCTTCCAGGGTCCTATTCTTTCCAACTCCTTGGCTAAGGGGCTTGGTTCTCGCACTTAGGTAACTATAATGCAACCTTTAGTTGCGCTGCTGTTTCTATCCTCTCTTTCTTAAACACCGTCATTTTTTAGCAATAATTATTCTAAGCTTTCACATGGGTGTTCTGATCAAATACCGTGTCTTTTCCTGTATTTTACTCTGCTAAAACTATTAGATAAACATTTTAAAACTTCCTGATTCTGTGGTTATTTCAGGATTATGTATTATAGTGAATGTCACTCATTTTAAACTTCCCAATTAGCAAGGGGATCCATTGATAAGTTATTACTCTTCAATCAGAAGGTAATTGGTAGCAGGGATTTTTGATATAAGAGTATATCTGACACCCAGCGTAAGTATTAGCGTAGTGTGAATGTATGGGCCCAAGTGAGTATATGGTGTATGAATGCTGTTTGCTAATATCGCGCTGGATCAGTTTTCTGGTAAGCAGAGGACGGTTAGTGTTACTCTTTGTTAATGAGATTTTTTCTTTGTATTTTTTTGAACTAACATTCGTTATTCTTGAGTATTGTGTTTTTGTTGTCCAGAATACCCCGGGGTAGGGAAAAGAATAGTGGGTGGCAAGTGGAAGCCATACTGCAGTGAGGTTATCTGTCAGGCAGAAATAGTACTGAAAAGTTAAGCAGGACTTCAAGTACTTGTTAGGGACTCTATGCGTGTGAGTAATAGCAAAAAGGGTACACTGATAAAAATCTGATGTTATATCACCTAGTAAGGGTAACATTGGAGAAGTAACAGGTACTTCTGGAGCTTGTGTGAAGAGTAGACGGAAGTGTTTTACTCGTAGTGTATGTCTAGTAAACAGGAAGGGTTTTACTAAGTGTGTGAGAGAAACTATCTTTTCCGAATTAGAGAAACTGACACGATAGCGAATGTTTTATGTTGTTACTGAATTTTAATTAAGAACTATAGAAGAAATAAGTTTTGCGTAAGATTTTTGTAAAGGGAGGGTCAGTTGCCGGAGAGGGAACTGATGTCACAAAACGCCGCGCTGGGATTGGTTGGATTCGCGGGCGTGGGAAAACTCTTGTAAAGGAGGGGTCAGTAGTCAGGAGTAGTACTGACGTCACAGGTGCCGCGCTAGGATTGGTTGAATCAGCGTGGGAACAGAAAAGAGCAGATTGTAAAGGAGGGGTTGATAGAGAAACGTCACCAAAAAGGCCGCGCAAGGATTGGCTTAGAATTAAAAGTTAGCAGACATTTGATTGGTTGAGATTTTAGAAGCAAAATTCTAAGTGGATAAGGATTGCATGTTAAAACGCGATCCGACTTTAACAGGGAATCGTCCAGATAGGAGATTTCTAGGATTTACAGAATATAATTTTATCAATCAATCAATCAATCACAGAATTTGTAGAGCGCACTACTTACCCGCGAGGGTCTCAAGGCGCTGGGGAGAGAAAGGGGGGGGGGTGCTGCTACTGGTCGAACAGCCAGGTCTTGAGTAGCCTCCTGAAGGTCAGCAGGTCTTGGGTCTGTCGTAGGCTTAGTGGAAGGGTGTTCCAGGTCTTGGCGGCTAGGTGTGAGAAGGATCTGCCGCCGGTGGTTGTTCTTCGAATGCGAGGGACGGTGGCGAGGGAGAGGTCGGCGGAGCGGAGCTGGCAGTTGGGGACGTAGAAGAAGAGTCGTCTGTTGAGGTAGGCTGGGCCAGTCTTGTGGAGTGCCTTGTGTGCGTGGATGAGGAGTTTGAAGGAGATTCTCCTGTTGACGGGGAGCCAGTGCAGGTTCCTCAGGTGGGGGGTGATGTGGCTGTGGCGTGGTACGTCGAGGATCAGGCGTGCGGAGGCGTTTTGTATGCGTTGCAGTCGCTTGATGAGCTTGGCCGGGGCTCCCGCGTAGAGGGCGTTCCCATAGTCGAGTCTGCTACTGACGAGGGCCTGGGTGACTGTTCTTCTTGTATCTGTCGGGATCCACCTGTAGATCTTGCGAAGCATGCGGAGGGTGTTGAAGCAGGAGGAGGAGACTGCGTTGACTTGCTTGGTCATGGAGAGCGTTGAGTCGAGGATGACTCCCAGGTTGCGTGCGTGGTCGGTGGGTGTCGGGGCTGCTCCCAGCATCGTTGGCCACCAGGAGTCGTCCCAGGCTGAGGGGTTGGAGCCGAGGATGAGGACCTCTGTCTTGTCCGTGTTCAGCTTTAGTCGGCTGATCTTCATCCAATCGGCGACGGCCTTCATTCCTTCATGGAGATTGGATTTGGCGGCGAAGGGGTCCTTGGTGAGGGAGAGGATCAGTTGAGTGTCGTCGGCGTAGGAGATAATGTTGAGGTCGTGCTGTCTGGCGATGCGTGCGAGCGGGGCCATGTAGATGTTGAACAGCGTTGGGCTGAGGGAAGATCCCTGGGGTACGCCGCAGATGATCTCGCAGGCTTCGGATCGGAAAGGTGGGAGGTGGACTCTCTGGGTTCTGCCGTCGAAGAAGGAGGTGGTCCATTCCAGGGCCTTGTCTCGGATCCCTGCGTCGTGGAGGCATGCGCGTAGAGTGTGGTGGCAGACAGTGTCGAAGGCGGCGGTAAATGTACGGAGAAAAGAAAAAGATGTCAGTCTTACAAAAGATTAAGAATTATTTCAAAAAGGACAAACCAATCAAGACTAGGGAGGGAATTATTATTCCCCCAGCCAAAACGCCCGCATCATTCATGATGATGGAGAGAGGTTATCATACTTGTGTATGGATAGAGAATTGGAGAGAATATACCAAAAATGATGGGATACTAGTATTTCCTGAGAATGGCACGTTCAATGGGCGAATTCTTCAAAATTTGAGACAAAGGATGAACGATTTAGAACCTAGACCCAGATTAACTCAATACGAAGCTTTAGAAGAGTGGGAAACTGAGGCATTTGAGCGTGATCGATCTCGAAGTAATGGGAGGTATCCAGGATTTTTTCCCAGATATTTACGTGAAACTAGGGAAGGTCAGATGAAGCAATGGAGAAGGGCAATGCTTGTTGAGGGATTATATCCATTATTCACAGAAGGAGAGAAATCAGGAGGCAAGTGTACAGAAAAGACCAAACATTTAATGAGAAATGAGGAGTCAGAAGATGAGTTTATGGAAGAAATGTTAAGAAATCCCCCACCGTAACAGGAAGGGTCAAGTGGACTCCCTCCTACTGCACCACCACAAACTCCAATGGTACCCCAGGTACTGCATGAATTCACCCCGAATAGAATACTTCATGACAAAGAAAAAGAAGCGTTAGAAAAGACCAGAGCAGAATTAGTACGGAAAATATCCCAGATAAAAACGCATCCTGATTCATTGACTATTCCTGTAACAATTGGTCCAGTAGTGCCATTATATGGTACGCAAGGAAATTGTCCTCCTTTAATACCCGTACCTTCTCCTATGAATACTCCTGTAAATCCTTCCCAACATGAAACTCCAGTAATAATTGAAGATCAATTTAGTGATTGTGATTCCACAATATCACTCATGGACTTGCCTATGAGAGATCCAGTAAAGGGCACTCCTAGGAAAGAGGTACCTGAAGGTTCAAAGGATGTGAGTTTAATAACTTCATCAGGGGCAAAGAGTGCTACCATAGTAACACCTGAAGACCTAGAGAGATGGGTACAAGGGTCAGTCAAACAGTGCACACCTCCAAAAGTACTGGATATCCATAAATTAAAAGTGGAATTAGAAGAAATAATAGCAGGAAATGTAGGAGTAGAACGCTTAAATTCCTATGATGAAGAAGAATTATTATTCCTGTGTAGGAGTATCACTAGAAATGTGAGGATATTTCATGAAAAACTGTCAAATCTAGCACTACAGATGGGAATCGAAATAGAGAGATCCAAAGTCTTACAGAAACCCTATAGAGCAGAATTTTCAGACAAAGATTTAGAAAATATGAATGCATCTGGAAGAAGACTGCAAATAAGAGAATTAATGCTAGTTTTGCAAAAATGGGGAGATCTAGATAAATGGAAATCTAGGTGGGCCAAGAAAAAGGAAGAAGCACGAACAAGTAGAACAGCATCTGAATATGTGATGAAAGAAGTGGGAAAAGCAGATCAAATGTATCCCATGCGAGAAGTAGCGGGAGGAGGATATGTACATGTCCCATGGAGCAGACAGGATATTTTATCATTTACAAATGATTTTCCAAAGCTGAGGGAAAAGCCAATTGAATGGTACAAGCAGGTTGAGAGGTTTGTGAAAGTATCAAAGGTATTGTTGAAGGATTTGGATGGTCTGTTTGACATAGTGGTACCTGCCGATTTATGGACAGATTGTAAGATCACAGTCGATTGGCCAAGTGATGAGTATCCCAGAGATCCAAAGACAGGTGCCCCGGCAAGTGAGGTGATGAAAAAGTATCAGCAGGTGATAACATACCTGAAAGGAAAGATACCCCCGAAAGAAACAGATTGGGTAAAAATAGATCGAACCACTCAAGAAGCCAGTGAAACAGTTCATTCGTATTATGAGCGCCTCTTACAGGTGTTCAAACAGTACAGTGGGTTTGAGGACATTGGAGACAAAAACATGAGTCAGTTTGTATACCGATTCGTGTATGGTCTGAAGCCCGAGATTTGCCAGATGATTAAGCAGCATATGCTTTGCTGGCAAGGGAAACCTATTGATGAGATTCTGAAATATGCAAAATATTGTGGGGATGATATCGAAGACAGACACAAGAAATTACAAGAAAAAGTAATGTGGGCACAAGTGAAAATGGCTGAGAAACAGGGAATTAACTTAGATAATCCTAATGAAACTCAGGGAAAAGACTCTGGAACGAATGGTGATTCTGGAAATGGTGGAAGAATGAAAGGACGAATGAGTAGAGAAGAGGCTAAAAAGAAATTTCCTTGTCATAGATGCGGAAAATTGGGGCATTGGACGTACGAGTGTAAAAAGATTCGAAATAATAATGGCCCAAATCAAAATTTTAATTCACAGACGCAGAATGACTCACAGCAGGGGTAAATCCTCAGAGTCAGTTACCATCTCCACCTGTTCAGGGTAATGTAAGCAGAGCAAAGCACGGTACAGACATCGGATACCCAGGAGGAAGTGGTAAGAATGATTATATGACCTCACAATTTCTTTTGCAGGATGACTTTTGCAGGTTTGATGCATGACGGTGCCTAGGAGAGGGGAGCAGGAGTGCGTACTTGGCGCATCCTTGCAGGTAGATCAGTCAGGTCCATATGTTGAAGGAAAAGTGAGAGGTAATGATATTACTTTTCTTTTGGACACTGGTGCTACCAGGTCTACTGTAAGAACAGCAGATGTTCCAAACCTTCCTCTCTCTGGTGAAGATATCCAAGTGGTAGGTGTTGCTAACCAAAGAATTAGAACACCTCTTACCGAACCAATGGAAGTTAAAATCGGAAATTTCAGAGAAATGCATCAATTTGTAGTGTGTGATTCTAGCCCAGTGAACTTACTAGGTAGGGATTTATTGTGTAAGATGAATTGCACAATTTTCTGCACACCGGATGGTGTGGCAGTACAAACCCCAGACGAAGATCATGTATATAAAATTATGGTTGCAAAACAAGGTACAGAAGTAGATGAAATGTTTTCAGTATTAACAAAGGATGAGTTGCCAGAAGAATTAAAAGGTACAGTAAACCCCATAGTATGGGATTTCACAGGAAAAGAAGTAGGACTCATGGTTAAAATAGACCCAGTTAAAATCACTGTAAAAGAAGGTGCGATTTTCCCAAATACAAAACAGTACAAAATGAGTGCAGAAGTTAAAGCAGGTGTTATTGAAGAAATCAACCGGATGGTTGAGCAAAACATACTGAAAGAAGTGATGAGTAGCCCATGTAATTCACCAATAATGGGTTTGAAGAAACCTAGTGGAAAATATAGGATTGTTCAGGATTTGAGGAAAATTAACAAAATTGTGGAACCATGTTGTCCTATAGTGCCAAATCCTGCAGTAATTCTGTACCAGATTCCTTGGAGTGCAGGATGGTTTACAGTAATTGATTTATGTCAAGCATTCTTTTCAATTCCGTTGCACCCAGACAGCAAATATTTATTTTCCTTTAAATTCGAAAACAAAGTCTATGTGTGGAATCGTGTTCCTCAGGGGTACACAGAAAGTCCTTCCATTTTTAATCAGATATTAAAAAAGTGCCTTGAAAAATTAGTGATGCCAGGAAGCTCAGTTTTAGTACAATATATTGACGACTTATTAGTCGCGTCAAACACCAGAGAGGACTGTGTTATTGATTCCATAGCACTTTTAAACCTTTTGGCAGAGGAAGGGCATAAAGTCTCACCTGAGAAATTACAGTTCTGTACCACAGCTGTTAAATATCTGGGACACCAAATTGAGAGGGGAAAAAGAAGAGTAACCTCTGAAAGAGTAGCATTAATAAAAAGAATGCAAATGCCTGTAACACAAAGACAAGTAAGAATGTTCCTAGGAATAGTAGGTTACTGTCGACAATGGATACCAAGTTTTTCCATGTTGGCTAAACCTTTGATTAACATGACCAAAAAGAAAGCAAAGGACCCTGTGGAGTGGGAAGATGAAAGTGTAGAAGCCTTTGTAAAATTGAGAAATGCTCTTTGTTCAGCACCTGCCTTAGGCATGCCTGATTATAAAAGAGAATTCGCCCTATTCTGTCATGAGAGAGAAAATTGTGCACTGTCTGTCCTGACTCAGAGACACGGACTGGACAGACGTCCTATAGCATATTTTTCTGCTACATTGGATCCAGTAGCATCTGCATTGCCAGGATGCTTAAAAGCAGTGGCTGCAACTTGTTTGAGCATTGAACAAAGTGAGTCAATTGTGATGGGACATCCTGTAAAAGTCTATGTTCCACATGCAGTTGTGATTCTGTTGACAAGAACCCGAACTCAGCATCTTACTCCTAGTCGGCTGACTAAGTATGAAAGAATAATAATGGGTGCTGAGAATGTGACCATGATAAGGTGTACAATAATAAATCCAGCAACCTTACTACCAGAACCATATCATGAGACAAATAAAGATGACGAAGAAGATGAACATGATTGTGTACAGATTACAGAATTGTGCACAAAACCTCACCCAGATATAGAGGAACAGCCTCTTAAAAAGCCAGACAAGGAGCTATTTGTTGATGGTTCATGTCAGAGATATGAAGACGGTAAACTAACTGCTGCATATGCAGTATGCGAATTGACTGGAATAGTCGAAGCATCCTATTTACCAGGAGTAAAATCTGCACAAGTAGCTGAATTGATTGCACTAATAAAAGCATGCAAAATTGGGAGGAATCAGAGAATAACCATATTCACTGACAGTCAATATGGTTATGGGGTAGTGCATGATTTTGGCCAATTATGGATGCAGAGGGATTTCATGACTTCTTCAGGATCCCCCATTAAAAATGGATAATTTGTAAGGGAATTGCTAGAAGCAATACAATCACCAAAAGAATTGGCTGTGGTGAAGTGTGCCGCACATCAGTCAGGAGATGACTGGGTGGTAGTCGGCAACAGATATGCGGATCTGGTGGCTCAATATTGTGCAAAGACCAGAACGTCAGTCAATAAGAGGGTGGAAAGAATGGGAATCAGCTGCCAACTCATGCTGTTTATGCCACCTGAAACTTGGAATGAAGTGAAAAGATTGCAAGATGAGGTTGATGTAGTTGAAAGAAATTTGTGGATCAAAGTGGGTTGTTCTCAAAGAAGAGAGGATGAAGTATGGGTCAGTACAGATGGCAGACCAGTCATGCCAGATTGTTTACTCTCACAAATGGCCAGGATGTATCATGGAGACACCCACATAGGGAGAGATGCAATGATTAGATTGTTCAGACAAAATTGGTACAATCCCAAATTCAGAGCGGTTACAGAGAGTCTTTGCCAGAGATGTCTAATTTGCCAAATGCACAACACAGGCAGGAAAACGATAATTGGATTTGGGAAAATTGGGAAAGCAGAGGGTCCATTCATAAGACTCCAGTTTGACTTCATACAGTTACCACCATGCAGAGGGTTGAAATATGTACCAGTCATAGTATGTCTGTTTTCAAAGTGGGTGGAGGCTTATCCAACTAGGAGAAATGACAGCATCACAGTTGCAAAACTGTTACTAAGAGAGCTCATACCTAGGTTTGGTTTCCCAGTATCTTTGGAATCAGATAGAGGAAAACACTTTAACAATGAAGTGATCCTGATAATCTGTGAAGCATTTCAAATCAAACAGAAACTGCATTGTGCATATCGTCCAGAGGCTTCTGGAGTGGTTGAACAGTTGAATGGCACTATAAAATCGAGGTTGGGAAAAATGTGTGCATCGACATCATTGGAGTGGCCTGATGCATTGCCACTTGTTCTGATGGGACTCAGAAGCATACCTGACAGAACGACAGGATTGAGCCCACACGAAATTATGATGGGAAGAGCAATGAGACAAACACATGTTCCCACAAACAAACTGGTGAATATATCTGATGATATGGTGCTGGACTATTGTAAAGGATTGGCTGACCTAGTGCGTTCTGTCTCTCACCAGGTTGGAGAAGACGCAGTTTCCAGGCAGCCTGAACTAGAACATGATCTGAATCCTGGTGATTGGGTGGTAGTGAAGAATCACACCAGAGAAACGTGTCTATCACCCAGGTGGAGCAGACCTTGTCAAGTCATATTGACCACCAATACAGCAGCGAAGTGTGCAGGATTTCCGAATTGGATTCACGTAAGCCACACAAAGAGAGTACCAGACCCTGAAGAAGAGAACCCTCAGACAACGCCAATCACTGAAGAAGCTGAAGGTTGCCCAGCTGAAGAATCTCAGGCTCGAGGTTTGAGAGAAGCTGACGGAGAACAACCGAGCACAAGTCAGGATTGGATACCAGTAGTCGAAGTTCCTGAGGTTTTCCACCAAACAAGAAGTCAAAAGAAATTAAGAGCAATTGAAGAAGATCAGATAGGTGAAGAAGAAGGGGTTCAGGATCAAGAAGACAAGCTAGTAAACGACCCTGAACCAAATCAGATAGGGAAAGAAAACTGGACTGAAAACAGTGAAAATTTAATAGAGTTTGAACAGGGAGAGACAGGTTTAGAAGAAGCAGGTCAGGCTGCAGAAGTACACAGTGCAATAAGCCCTGATCAGAAGCAGTTAGGTCAAGAAGAATATACAAAAGAAAAAGAGACTGATAAAAATGAACATGAAGAATTAAACACAGAACAAAGTGAACTATTGGAAACTCACAGTGGTGCTGTTACAGAGAAACCAATCAGACCTGAAAAAGAACAAACAAAAGAAGCAGTAAATAAAGAAAATAAAGAATTACAAAGCAGTAAAAATAACGAGATCACTAAAGACGAAGACAGAGAAACAGTGTCAACAAAGAAAACAAGAAAAGGAGATCATTGGCCAAGTGTCATCAAAAGAGTAAAATACCACATAACTACCAGAAGTGAAGATCCAGATCAAGTACCTGAAGTAACAAGTCAAACTGAACAAGAGAAAAAGTCTGGGAAAAGAAAAAGTAAAGATTGAGACTCGTGAATAACAAATTCAAGGGTCTTGACTGGACTTATATCATTCTTGAAGACTTTGAAAGCTCAGAATCAAGTGACAGTGGTGGTGAAGGAACAAGTGCAGAACTAATCTACGAAAAAGAAACAAGACCACCCTGACTAAGCAAAAGAATCCGCTGAAGAAAAGGAATAGAGATAAGAAGAGCAATCTTCCTTGTCGAAAAATGCCTGATGATAGAGTTACTGGGAGACCAAAGCGAAAATGTTGTAGAAGATGCTGTGCAATTTGCATATGTAGTCTAGTATTGGTGCTTATAGTATGGTTAGTCCTGATTGTAGCAGTCCCTTACCTGATGATAATAGATAAAAAGAACAATAATGAAACTATAGGGAGGACAGCAAACATGAAGGGCAATAGAGTAGAGCTAATGGCAGAAGATGAGGCAGAAATTCATCATGAGATAGCTGATAATGACACTAGTTTAAATGTTTTCACAAAGTTATTGTTTCAGTATGTAGACACCATGGAAGTTAGTAATTGTTATGTCTGTATGAAGTTACCTGAATCAGTAGCAGAAGGATTAACATACCATCACTTACCATTGACATATGGCATTTCATGTAGTGTATTAACAAGTTTATTTTATAGTACAGGTAGATTACAATATTACTATTCGAATATAGATGTGATATTTTCTGAGGTTCCGACTCGCAAGAGTATGAACCCAGTTCTTAGCGCTTTAGATGCACAGTTTATGGGAGAATTTTTCTTAACAATGAAATCAATAGACATAACACATGCACGTAGACACAATCTAACATGTTCTTTACTAGAAGAAGAGAAAATATTTTTGAATTTAGTAGAAGATAGAAGACAGGATTTTCAAAAGAAAGCTTCTGAGCATAAGGCTCATTTACCACCTTGGGCAGAGAAAGAGGGTAGTTACACATCTGGCAAGGCTCAAGCTGCTATGGCTCTGGATTTTGTAAAGACAGGGAAAATATGTATTCATAGGTTAAAGACTGACTATAACAATGTTTTCATCGGTACCAGTGAATGTGAACACAATTTTTTAATTCTGGGAGTTTGGGGACTCAAAGGAGGAACAGATTCCGTTTTTCCTGGAATCTATTATGTCTGCGGGAATAAGGCTTACTTTAGGCTTCCTGCACGGTGGTATGGAAGTTGTTATTTTGGAATAGTTTTTCCAAAAATATACCACGTAAAAAGAAACACTGGAAGCAATGAAAATAATAGTGAATTAATACGTAATAAAAGAGCTAGTTTTTCTGAAATAATAGGTGATATATTTGGTGCATTGATACCTTCAGTGGGAATAATTCTGAACTCAAGGAAAATATGTAAATTGTCTACAGTGGTTGATCGTTTATCAACAGATACTGCTGGAGGTTTTCAATGATTAATGCGGAGATGGTTGCGATTAGGTCTATGGTAATGCAAAATCGACTTGCTCTTGACATTCTATTGGCAAAAGAGGGCGGAGTCTGTAAATTATTGAAGACGAAACATTGTTGCACTTATATTCCTGATAAGAGTGCAGAGATTGGAACATATATTCAAAACATAACTAAACTTGAGAAAGAACTTAAACCACTGGAAGTTGATAGTGTATGGGAAAGATTGACAAATAGTATATCGTCAATTGGAACCTGGTTTGCTAATATAGGTAAAGGACTTATAGGTCAAATACTAGTTCCCTTAGCAGGGATAGCTATAATAGTTCTGACAATAGTATTTTGGTGCCAATGTTGTAGAAAGAATGGAACGTATAAAGTGACAGAAAAAGGGAAGAAGAGAAAGAGGGACGAAATCGAACTCGAAGAATGGAGAAGTGAACTGTACAAAAAGCTGAAAGTAGATTGTAAAAGTAGAAAAGCTAAAAATGAAAATGAGAATGAAGTGATTTGCTAGAAGTTGGCATCTGATTGAGGGTAGTTTTGTGATGGCTCAGAAACGCCATCAGAGAGGGATTGATGGAGCAAGGTTTCATAAATGAAACTTGCTTGGATTCAATCTTCCTCATAGTATTAATATTAAAACTTGTATTGTCTGTATTAATCCTTGCATACACTACACGAATAGTAAGGATGCTTTCCTATGTGTTTTACTAACGAATAACGCTTGTTCCTAATCTAAAATGGCCGCTTAAGCGCGGGAACTTCTCTGCGCATGTCGCAACCTGAGTCACATGGTGTGACGTCTTTCTTTGCTTGGTGGGAAATTTCTGCTACTGCGCAGTGTGTCTTAAAATGGCTGCTCAATGTTTTCACATGCTTCAGCTTGCTCTTGTGTCATTACTAATTTGTCGTTTCTTAACGCTATTAATGCGGGATAGGATTTATAATTAAATGGGATTAGAAGTAAGGAAAGTGGGTATACAGTGAAACGTTTTATTTGTGATTTTAATATTTTCTTCTTGCACTTTTAGTAATTCGTAATCTTGGGCCTGGGTTGGTGACTTGAAACTCGAGAAGCAGAAGGTTCTGCGCATGTGTCCTGAATGACTGCCAAAATGAAGTCAACTTGGACGTCTCACAAGGCCGTGACCTGATGGCCAAAGATGTTATAACTACTGTATTTCCTGCCACGCATAGATACATTGTCTATGAAAATTGGTGTACATTTGTCATGAGACGGGTGGGAAATAAAGCGAATGTATTAATTTGAAGGGTGGGAACGTAAAGACAATAGGCTTTACAATTTAGGCCAAATCTGTCATAGTGCGAGAATCCACCCCCTGTCCCTGCCCAATCAGAAGTAGTGGTCCCATATTTTAGCAACATTAAGGGGAGGTACATGGGCGTAGAAGGGTATAATAGTATATAGCATTAGTAAATTAGTCAGAGCAAGAGAGCACAGAGAGACCAGATGATACAGAAGGCAGAGCAGAGACTCTCAGAACATACAGAAGAGCTCCAGGCTGCTATGCTGACCGATTGCTGATCGAATCCCTGTCCTGAAGAGGTACTGAAGCGGGGGCGGCAGAGTCCATTAGACGGGGAAATCGAGGAGAAGTCGAGTGCCAGAGAGGGAACGGCGCAGGCGTCGTTGTAGAGAGGTCACCAGTCCTGTCCTGATCCTGAAGGAGGTCCTTGCTCTTCATCCTTCCAGGTCCTATTCTTTCCAACTCCTTGGCTAAGGGGCTTGGTTCTCGCACTTAGGTAACTATAATGCAACCTTTAGTTGCGCTGCTGTTTCTATCCTCTCTTTCTTAAACACCGTCATTTATTAGCAATAATTATTCTAAGCTTTCACATGGGTGTTCTGATCAAATACTGTGTCTTTTCCTGTATTTTACTCTGCTAAAACTATTAGATAAACATTTTAAAACTTCCTGATTCTGTGGTTATTTCAGGATTATGTATTATAACGAATGTCACTCATGTTAAACTTCCCAATTAGCAAGGGGATCCATTGATAAGTTATTACTCTTCAATCAGAAGGTAATTGGTAGCAGGGATTTTTGATATAAGAGTATATCTGACACCCAGCGTAAGTATTAGCGTAGTGTGAATGTATGGGCCCAAGTGAGTATTTGGTGTATGAATGCTGTTTTCTAATATCGCGCTGGATCACTAGGCTAGTGGAGTGGAAAGATTTTTAATCACCTTAAAATTTCATTAGAGGCATTAGTGTCCGACCTTATTTTTGTAGAGAAGTAGGAAGACTTAGCTCATATGATAGCATGTTTATAACTGTGCATCAATTCTTTGTTCTTAACTTTATCTACTGTAGTGGAAGTAAGCCTCCACCTCTGTTCTTGTTTCCTGCATAGACGTCTGAGCTCTTAAAAGCCTCTGAGAACCAAGGCACAGATGCTCTGGTGATAGGCCTTGGATATAAATATAGAGGGGAATCCAAGTCTCAACAAGTTACCAAACAGGCCAGACATAAAAGAGAGTAACACCCAAAATTGGTAATAGTTGCAAAGCTAGTCAATGGCAACATATCTTTATTTGATGTTTGATGAAGAAACAGTTAATTTAATATCTGAATCGAGCAATTACCTGGGACCAGTCACTGTGAGTGCTGCTATCAGTGGTGGCTCCTCCGCTAAGGCTGCGAAGCATCGCCCCACTGCTTTCAAGCAGTGTAAATAAAGGAAAGATAAAATGACAATAACTCAAAATTATCATCATTTTATGTTTCCGTGCTGCTTTGCGAGTGGGGCTACTCTGCTCTCAGAGCAGAGAAGGAGTGGTTTGCCCCCTTCAAGTGCGCAATGACTGTTTGGCCAGCCCTCTGGGGCCGGTTAAACAGTAATGCGCACTTCACATGTTCTCCATACAGGCTGCTTACAGTCTGTGTGGAGAACATGCCCAGGCCCCTAGTCCCCGTCTGAGCGCTGAACCACGGCGCTCAGATCAATCGTAATTGGTCAGGGGAGCCTGGGTGCTTACCAATCACAGCGCTGCATTGCAGCGTTGATTGTCCAGGGGAGCCTGGGTGCTTCCTGTTCAGAGGAGTCCTGACACGGAGGAGAGACGCGGCGGCAATAAGGTAACATATTTTTATTTTTATTTTTTTTACATAGCCCCTGCCCCGCCCACCACCCCCGATCGGTGCCAGCCGCCCCTGGCTGCTATGGTTCAGACCTCCTTAAATTCTGTGAGCATTTGTTGCAGTGCAAATGTAAAAGGTTACCTGATAGGATAAATGTCGCTGTTGTGTTCTGTTGAAGCTCTTTATTCCAAAAAATGCAGTGGAAGGTGCCGTTCTTACTTCCCTTGATGCGAAGCACACTGGTGACATTGTGAAGAAGGTCAGAGCTAACTGTGTAGGTGGTGGTGGCCTTTTCACTGACATACTCCTGCTCATGGAGCCAGATGACTTCCACCTTTGGGTAACCTTGCGATTGGCATTCCATCTCTCTTTCCTGCATGCCGGAGTCCATCAGAATGGCATTTATCCTTGTATTTATGTTGCTGTAAGGGGCTACAAGAAAACAACAGAGTGAGATGTCCAACCATTGCTACACATGAAAACGTAAGAACAAATAACAGCTGAGGATCCATTTTATAAAAGTTTGAAATGCACAGATGTATAATTGCACAAAGTGGAAGTATATAATTTAGACATTTCATGAGCTACAGTGAGTCACAAACTGAAAAATTATGCAGATGTACGTTACATCATAACCGTGCAGAACTTCTGTCACAACCAGGAACATAATGCAGTCTAAATTTACAAAAGAGTGTTAAAAAGTTGGTTTTTTTAGAGATGGGTTGTAAAAATTTGAAATTACCATTGCTAAATCAGAGTGTCAAGAAAGAGACAAAAGTAAAGTAATGCCATGGTTAGGCAATGTACAAACAGTCATTGGTAAATGAGTCAGAAGTGGAGGTGAGTCACAAAACCTAAAACACACACTGTAGGAATTTCCACCCACCCATGGTGTTCCCCTGGTCTTATCAATTTCTAAACCTATGGATTTGTGACATCATCTGTGGTATAAGGCTTAGAGAATATGTGTTAGCTTTTCCTTTCACACTCTGTGTACCCCAGCAAGATTGTCACATAATTCACGTTACTTTTCTTTCTCTGGCTGCAAACTGAGAGGAGCTTGTGAACAGCAATCCCCATGTTAAAAAAATAAGCAGCAATTTGTCAGAAGACATACCCTGACATTTGACCTCTGTCTTTGAAGTGCATCAAATGTGACAAGATAAATACAGAATTTAAAGGCATCTTTATTTATTGCTTGGACTTTCGCAACCCATCAAACATCTGCTTGTGATAGCCCACAGTTTGGGAAACACTGATTCAGGGAATAATCCCATCTCTGGGCTGGCTGGAAAGTCCAATAAAGATATGCAGGCGACTCATCAGGCAAACTGTTTTGCTCATGTTTCACGTATGTCTGGTTAATAGAGAGATTAAAAGGTATGCATTTCCAAGTTTAATTTGCATGGTACTGTCAAGTAGCTGTGAACTGGAATTTATTTTCGACTCTTCTTCAAGATGGCCACCTCCCTATCCTTTAGAAACAACATGAATAATGTCTTCTTTAAGAGAGGGTTCATGCCTCCAGCAGTGCCTTGACTCTGCAAGAGAGGCATCAGCCATCTTGGATTTTTCAACAGGTGTTCTGCAGGATTTCTATACCATATGTGAAGTTTACCAAGCTAGGATTACATTAAGTGACAGTACTTTTAGAAGTGGGTCGCATGAAGGACAGCAAAGGTTTGGTTTAGGATACCCATATTCTACCACTTCAAGAACCAATGATAAATCCACGGCTTATTAACTCAAACCTGCCCTGTAAACGAAAAAAGGGGGAATGTGTGCTATGACTGAAGCAGGATTATTCCTATCTCTTCCATCCAGAAGGCATACCAGAAGAATTATTCTAATATCCACAGGCATCTCTGCCTGCAAGTCCTTGTTCTGTGTCTGAGAAGACAGCATCTTTAACAGATTCCAGGGTTACACTTCTGAGTATTTAAGTCTTGCTCTGGAAAACCTGAAACCTGCTGTGGGGGGTAGCCTACTGACCCATAAGGTGGTGCCGGAGGAATGATAGTTAACTGATGGAACACTGGGCAGACTTGGGCATCCATTGCCTAGCTTCTGTGAGTAAACACCTACCACCCCTGACTCCTCTCTGTATCTAGTCTGAATCCTATGGGGTTCAATGCAACCACCTCTGAAGAATCTAGAAGTAAATTCAACTTAGAATACTGTCTCTACCTGTTTTTAGGTCTCGCCTACGCAGCGTGCATGCGTTGCGTAGGAGAGACCTTTAGAAATCGGCACAGCTTTCCCTGCAAAAACGTGCACGCGTTGCATTGCATCCAATGGCAACGCGTGCACGTCTGGCGATTCACTTGCGGGAGCGAGCAGCTGGCGCCATATGTTAATTATCGCGCCTTGTTAGGTCTCGCCTACGCAGCGCGCATGCGCTGCGTAGGAGAGACCTTTAGAAATCGGCACAGCTTTCCCTGCAAAAACGTGCACGCGTTGCATTGCTTCCAATGGCAACGCGTGCACGTCTGGCGATTCACTTGCGGGAGCGAGCAGCTGGCGCCATATGTTAATTATCGCGCCTTGCCGCTCGCTCCCGCAAGGGAATCGCGCTGGCCCCCTCCTTTCGCCCCTCCCTCTGCTGACGCGCGAGGCGCGCGCTTGTGCTTGTTTAAAATGTCAAAGTCTCGAATCGCTATTCACAGTGCATGGGTGCCCAAAAATCCAGATTTTCTAGTCCTCACATATTTCCAACTACGGCGCTAGTCATGTTCATCAGGGTTGTAGCTTTACTTGCTGTTCTCTATTACCTCTGTACTTCCAAGCGCCAAACAAATCAACAATGCTGTTTCAATACAACATGATAGTTTGCAGTTATGTGCGTCCCACACCTCATGATATTTTAAATATTTACTCTCCACAGATGTCACTTACCATTACAAGGCCGTACGTAATGTTCCTCCTGCGGCAGTGCTAAATCAGCACGCCATCCTTAATGTGATAATTCTTCCGTTCTTGTAAATTAGCCGCCAAAATACTGGAGAGTTGATTGGTGGTGCTGGAGATCATGTCAACGCAGCTGAAATGCTGCTGGCTCCTCTACCAATTGCATCAATTACAACAGCGAGCTTCGCCTGCAGCCTCAGGTGCCTTACGACGCCTCGGCCGCAGAAAGCCTGCAGTGCTTATCGATAACAGCTCGGGGAACTCATTTCATATAATCTTTACTTTTTAGGTCTTGGCCTGCACCAGCGCTTGCGCTGGTCTGGCCGAGAGTTTTAGTAAGCGGGATTTGGAAGTGCAAACACTGGCTTTCGGCTGGCGACCAGCTTGAGTTCACGATGGCGTGCACGCGCAGCTGGCATCTGGGTTTCCTATCTCTTCATTTCCTCGTCATGGCTCATTAACTCTCTGGACTCTGATGTTTCAATCGCAGCAGCAGCTCACATTACCAACTGAGGGCCCTGGACTACAGTCACATGAAAAACAACAGCGAATTAGCATTGAAATGCAAGCTTTTTTTTGTCTAGTTAGAAATCTTGCTTCGGTGGGTTGATTTCACCTTATATCGCTATTTGTTTTATATTGGGAGTCAAAGCCTAATTACCAGTATTTTTGAATCTCACTGTTTTTAAAAAAAATATTTATTCGCGCAAAGCACAAAGCTATATTTAAGGTTACTTTTTCCGCGTCACTTCTTCACTCTATTTAAACTCTATTTAAACCCCCCACTCTTATTGTCTCTCTCCTTCTCTCTCTCTCCCCTCTCTAATTCTCTCTACTTAATTAACTCTCCCTTCTCTATCTTTTTAGCCTTTCATTCTCTCTCACCCCTTTATCTGTTTCTCTTTCAAACTCCTTCATTCACTCTCTCTCCCCTTCTTTCTCTCTCTCTATCCCGCTCCACTCTTTATTCTATGTACACCCTTTCTCTCTCTTTCTCTCTCACCACCCTCTCTAATTGGGCATTATATCTTCACTCTATCTCTCACTCGGCAATACCACAGCATCACTCGGCAATACCACAGCATCAATCAGAGCCAGCACAGCATCAATCAGAGCCAGCACAGCATCACTCAGCACCAGCACAGCATCACTCAGCACCAACACAACATCTCTCAACGCCATCACAGCATCACTCAACGCCATCACAGCATCACTCAGTGCAACCACAGCATCACTCAGTGCAACCACAGCATCACTCAGCACAACCACAGCATTACTCAGCAGAACCACAGCATCACTTAGCGCCACAACAGCATCACTCAGCGCCACCACAACATCACTCCGCGCCACAACAGCATCACTCAGCACCACCATAGCTTTACTCAGCGACACCACATCATCACTCAGGGCCAACACATCATCACTCAGGGCCAACACAGCATCACTCAGCACCACCACAGGATGACTCAGCACCACCACAGCATCGCTCAGCGCCACCACAGCATCGCTCAGCGCCACAACAGCATCGCTCAGCGCTACCACAGCATCGCTCAGCGCCACCACAGCATCGCTCAGCGCCACCACAGCATCCCTCAGCGCCACCACAGCATCGCTCAGCGCCACCACAGCATCGCTCAGCGCCACCACAGCATCGCTCAGTGCCACCACAGCATCGCTCAGCACCGCCACAGCATCGCTCAGCACCGCCACAGCATCGCTCAGCACCACCACCACAGCATCACTCAGCGCCGCCACAGCATCACTCAGCGTCGCCACAGCATCACTCAGGGCCGCCACAGCATCACTCAGCACCACCACAGCATCACTCAGCGCCAAGACAATATCACTCAGCACCCCCACAGCAGTATCACTCAGCAACACCTGAGTATCATTCAGCATCACCTCAGCATCGTCTCCGCAACAGTCACCACCACCAACACTACCACCTCAGCATCACTCAGCACCACCTCAGCCTGCTCTCGGAATCTGGCATCTGTTGATTCTCCCTAGCGTCTGGCCGCTGCTAGTGTTATAATACAGGTACTAGTTCCCAACCTTCACCCTCCGATTGTTTATGCCCCCTCAAAAAAAAAGCTTTAACAAACAACCATTGCAATAGGCAGAAACAAGTTGCCAGCATTGCAAGAACAAAAGAAAACTGAGGAAATTTTTTATTGTAAATACTTTTTTTAATATGGTCGTTCAGTTTTACATAATGCCTTCTTGGTCATATATAAAGTAACAAAAATGCTTCTGACACTTTTTTATTATAACTTTTCAGCATGCCGCACAGCAGCCACACTTCTCTACAGCACAGCTTGAAGACATTGGCAAAGTCAATAGCTCTGGCTAAACACTTATAAGGCCCCAAAGGCGAGACCTATTGGCTATGCCAATGCTTGTTCTCATTTGCAGGAAACTATATATTTTGCATGCAAAACCTTCAGCTCTTACTGCTACACTTTTTGTGAATTACCAAGGGGCAGGCAGCATAAACCTGAAAAGTTGGCCCCCTCTTCAATAGACAAAGAGCAGTGTCCCCCATATTCATTTTCGGGAAAACTGCAGAACGAGATCTTGAATGGTGAGCATGCGGCATCGATATCTCCTGACCAGATACATTCTTCACGTTCACCCCACTCGACCGAAATGACTTCAAAAATGTGTTTAATTCAGAATGTACAAACTCTGACCACCCCGACCTCTTTCTAATCAACTGTGAGCACACTGAGCTTTTACAAGGGGAATTTGTTATTTTTTCAAGATTTCTACAGCTTGAAATAGAAACCACTCCTGTTGATTTGCAATAAAACTGTTCAACTATTCCATTGTTTCCCATGCATCTAATTCTAATTTTCTTCACGTTTGTCACATCTTAGCTATTCCATGTTTATCAACCTAATATAACTTAGTTTGGACATTTGCATTGCTCTTTATTTATTTACATAGCTGTTTGATCATTTTTCAGATTACCTCGCACACATTTCTCTGAAGTGTTACCTCGCTGCGTGGTTCAAGCTACAACGGATGAGCCAACGATACTTTTATGGAAGAACTGGTCTATCACTGTCTTCCATTTTGTTTACGCAATAGGAACGCTCAGGTACAGAGAGGGTATTCAGACCATGCCTCAGACTCTGTAGTGTGGAAAATGAAGAGGTGGTGTGGAGATATCACTTTTCACATTCTGTGATCCTGTTTTTTCTAAGGTATAGGGAGCGGGAGTTCACATCACTAACAGACTGTGCCCACGCAAACCCTACCCATGTTAACTACATTCACCGGAATGCTTTTAGAAGATGAGTGAGGTAACAGCAGGCAATACTTAGGCTAGTTAATATTAATATCCTTGCCAGGGATGTACTTCACTAGACAAAGCAGGACACAGCAGTTCTATTCCGTGGCACTGAACTTCACACATGTAGCTCTATAGCCACCTTGGCCAACTGAACATCTGGCTCTTCAATTGTAACATCTGGCATTTAGCCAATGTACAAGTTATCTGTGAAGCCAGTGGCATACCATTCATGCCATGCCAATTCTCCTGGTGCAACAATTAGCAACTTCATCGTTGATTTGGGTAGTCAGAAATTGCTGTCAAATATGCAGGACCCTGCTGACAGTAACTGTGGGCAAACACATACTGTTTGATCATCCCTATGGCTAAGTGTATTTGAATGAATTTCTAAACACTCAGGGAAATGGCTGCATATGTTGCCATGCCACAGACCGCGATCAGATACCCTAGCCATGGAGGCGGTCAACCTCTTTTGTGGAAAAAAAAACTTGCTACACTGTTTTGCATCTCTACTTCTGGTGACTGGCTACTAAACGTCAAACGACGGCCTAAGTCAGGTTCCTCGTGGAATGATTTTCAAGTTAAATTTCTTTAACAGTTCTTTCCAGTAGCCGGCCCGGCCCATCTTCATATTGTTTCTTTTTACTGCACAAAGGTAGGTTCCGAGCAGCCAGTAAACCACTGTTACATTGGTCATTACCTTTACTACTGATAGAGTAGAAGTGTTACCTCTCATCTATTTATGACAATTTTACACAGAAGTGGTTTGTGACACTATTTTACATGGAATGACAAAAATGTGTATTAGGCTCTTTTAAGAAACTCATGAATGAAGTTCTGATTTAGATACTGTATCGTAAAAGCATGCAGAATGTTAGAATTCGTTTTCTGATAACACATAACAGTCAATAAGTAGATGTGAAATCTGACATTTTAGTGGCATGTGTTTTTATATTTAGATAAACGTGATAAATAAACAATAACCCAGAAAACGTTTACATCAGAATTAAATGCTTCAAGTGTTAGATAATGGATAACAATATTAGAATGTATAACATGAGCACTGACAATGACAAGAAAGAGTAGGTACTACACGAAGTTATGTTAAGATTTCATTTCGTATAGTTTATCATTGATGTGCCTTTAAACCTTGTATGCTGTATTAACATATAAAGTGCAAAAGAGACTTACAAAATTATATGTGAAGTGAGAGTGATTTCTTAAAAATTTGATGGGTACTTTATACTTACGTAGATTAATTGCAATTCATATTGGAGTGATATTACTACGCTTAATTGAAGAACTAATGCACTATTCTATGTAACGTGATATTATGAGGGTGATGGATCAGCCCCTTCATCCTCTTCATCTTCTTATTTCATCTGCCCAGGTGTCATCCCTGCCCCCACCTCTATCAACATAACAGCGCTCAATGTATTCGTAGGGTTTCAGGCTTGATAACAGCAACTATTAATAACTAGACCTATTGAAATTACTCCTGTCCATTTACAAACATGGCCGTCAGGAGGCCTCTGGATTTAGAAAGATTTGATCACATTTCCACTCACCCCATTTGACTCCCAGTTTGAAATAGGGTTACCTTCAAGGTCCAGGAATCAGCAGCAATATGGATAACATTACTTTTCTAGTCTGGATGCAGCTTTGAAGAATAAGAATCCATTGTGCTTTGTAACTGCTTTGAAACTTACTCGTCCTCAGTTTTGGCAAAGACTAAGCTCATTTTCATTTGCTAGTTTTTTAGTTGTGTATATCTTGGAGGTGGTGCACACATGCTCCCTAAGAAATACCACACATTGTAAAATATGCTGCTAAATGGACCTCGGTTCCTGAGGACACTGTGGACCTAAATGAAGCTGGTGACTGTATTCTGACGTCAGTCATGTATATCAACATCTCACCTTTCCTTACCTACTCCACATGTGCGTATACTTGCGGCCCCTGCACCAGCAGCATCTATACCACGTGTCTCCCATTCAGTTATATACTGCAGTCTGCGGTCAGTGGGCATTTGTTTTTCTGCAATCTGTCATGTGACTAAGGTCGGTGGCCAGCACAGAAAGATGTGCCTGAGATCCCCCTTCTGCTATTTCAATGAGCCATAGACTCTGGTTTATTACTATTTATGGCCTTTGGGTCACTGCAGATAGCTGTGTGGATATATGGGTGTGTGAAAGCTGCACGTGTATGTGTGTGCGCGTGCATGCATGACATGTGTGTATGTGTATGCATGGGAGTAAACATCTCCCACGTGTCAGTTGTTATGGAGTAGATGCATGTTTTTCTACATTACATGGATTAATCACAGATTTAGACATTGATGGACATTAAGATTTATGCGCCATACATTAGGCACACTACACTTATGTATAATTAGCAACAGGTGGCTTTAGTTATGAGTGCATTGCATGGTTAAACGTGTAGTAAGTTTTGCATTTTTTCTTTGTACATAGGTGCTTTCATGGAACTGATGAGCAAGCTTAGGTGGATGTCTAAACTTGTGCCCAATTTTTCTTTGTGATTTGTTCGCTGTGAGCCCATCGTTTGTCTACTCGTTTGTATACCGGGCCATTGTCTGTCAAAATGTTGTACCTTAAGAGATAAAGAGTAGGCAAATTGAATTTAAACATAATGATATTTTACTCGAAAATGTGAATCTCTATGTATTGTGGGGTGGTAAATTTTCTCCTACTGTTGATTGTTTCCATTGGGTTAACTCCTGGAGATCTCCTTCTTTTCTACCACAATATCATCTGCTGTTCACAGTTTTCACCTTGTGCAACACAGGTTCTGGTCTGCACTCAGGTCCTGCATCTAAACCACTAGGCAACCTTTGCCACTACTCACAGCAAGGCGTGGCCTCAGATCCTGGCCTGAGGCCAGACCCTGCTCCCAACCCACTGTCCAGCCAACGCACGCTGCTCAGAGCCTCAGTCTCAACACATAAGTATTCTGCTGCAGGCCTGTCCTGGGGTGAGGCCCTACAATGCCCAAACACAAGGCAGACAATCCTCATTGTACATAGCCTTGGGCCTGTGGCTGGGCCCTCTCCGCAAACCACCATGCATCAACCCATGCTGCTCACGGTCTCCCTCAGTGTACAACATTGTTTGACTGGTGGACCTGTATTGCAGCTCGGCCCTGCAGTAAACACTGCTGCGTCCAGTCTCTGGGAGCTTCTTCAAACTAACAACCCAGAATAAATATGCATAAATGCTAACTTGTTTAATATGGCCCCATATTGCCATCTCGGGTCTGGTACCATTTACACGATAATAGGTGCTACCAGACCCCCTGATGGAAATATAGTGTCATTTTACACTGGTACCCATTATGTATCCTCTATACATGATCACACTAAAAAACTGCGCATAATCCCAACGTTTGGTACTTTCAGCAGAATTTTTTTTAGGATAAACTGAGCAATTTCAGAACAAATTTGTGCATTAGACTCCGCAGAAGTGAAGCAATTTTGTAAAAAGCAGCAAGAAGCAAGTGAATCAGAATGTTCCACCTAAGGAGTAATCCTCACCTTCCACCAGCAGGTCGATGTGCTTGTAGTCAGCCCCCCCGTACCCGATCAGGCACTGGTACCTTCCTCTGTCCGAGAGCCGTACATTGGAGATCTCAAGCAGAGCCCGGCCTGTCGACAGCGTGTCCTTGACCAAGGTCACTCGTCCTTTGTAGCTGCTCTCTTGCTTAGAAAGGTCTTCCTTGCCGTTGTGAAAAACGTAAACTTCCTGCTGGTCTGTGTCCGGCGCCCTTCTCCAAAGCCAGGTGATCATTAAATCCTTCATTCTTAAAGTGTCATTAACCGGGAAGCTGCATTCCAAAGCCACCGTTTCCCCTATTTGGACCCTGTAAGAGGACTCTGGGGCTTTCACTGAAAAGAGGGCTAAAAAAGAAAATCTACAGTCAGACAGCAGATTTTGAGAATTCATTCAAATTTGGCAATTACACCGGTAGTAATGGTATTATGAATATCACAAGTATTGACTTTAAGTTGTTCCTTAACTGCTATTAGCTTTTATCAGAGTTTTTTTAAATTTCTATTTATAAAGTGCTCACATATCCATAGGCTTCAGAGTGCTAAGAAAACTATACCCAGAAAGAAAACGGAAATAGGCAGCAGGATATTGACCCGTGACAGCAAGTAGGCAAGTCTTCAGTTCCTTAAGGGTAATTTACTACACATATTGCTGTCTACGGTGCAGAAGCAGGGAATTCCAGTTTTGCTGCCTGCACCCTTAAAACCCGCCCCCTGTTTGGACCTTGCTGAAGAAGGATAAAGCAATGACCACTGAAAAGTGCTAGCCTGGAAATCGTGGCCTACACCTTGGCATGCTTTATGCGAAAGTAATATGTAGCTTGCTACAAGAAGTGGTTGCTCTTTGAGAGTTAGGATAAGATGCACCGCATACCTTAAGCTGAAAGTAGGTGGGCAGTTCAGTGGATCTGCTCATAGAAAAACAGTTCTTCCTCGGGCATGACCCTGAGATTACTGAAAACTAAGACAGGTTTAGTGAGGGTCCATTGTGAGTCAGGCCAGAAGACTAGGCCCCAAAGAGATTAGCACCACAGATAAAGACCTCTTTCAAAGAGTTGAAGCAAAAAACTCGTAATCAGCCTGGCCAGAAGGGTCTCATATTTGTTGAACAACAGGGGGGGCTATGTGATGAACCCTGGGGAATATCGACAACCTCCCTCCTAATCCCAGGTGAGACAGCGAGGAGCATTCACCTACTGTGTTTGATCTGACGAGAATGACGCGATCTAATCGACGACAATACCTTTGCAACGTGCTTACCTTTGGTGGCATACCTGGAGGTCCTGTCTGCTATGTCAGATGGTATTGAGATGTCAGGTAGAATTACCTGGGAGGCATTTCCATTGTTGGGAATCATATGCAGGTCATCAGTAAATGCATGTAATATGGTTTTGGTGCTCCTGCCTTGTCTGAGGCCTGGAGTGGGCTAAGATAGTCGCCGCTTCCAAGGAATGGTTGGAGTTGGTTTGTCACATTGATCGCCGTAGTTTGCTGGGAGGATCAAGTAGGAAATTGGATGAATGTTCTCTAATAGTCTAGGTTTCAGAAAGGGCTTATTTAGCAGCGGAGGCACGATTGCCCTACTGAGCAGCAAAAGGATCTGACCTGAGTCATGTGAAGAGTTAATAAAAGCAGTAATAATGGATGCAAAACTTGAGGAATTTTCTTTAATAGATTGCTGGGACACAAATCAGACAAGAAACCTGTGTCCTAGCCTTTGTCTAAAGGAGCCAATAGTTTCAAAGGTCTGGAATGGACAAAACTAACTGCACAAAAACAGGATGGCCACCAAGCCACTCCGGTGGTGAACGCGTCAAGGGTTGCTCTTGGTAGCGGAGTCTTGGTCTTACTTTGATGAAGATATGGCCTGCTGTTCGCATGTGCTATGCTGCCACCCAGAAGTCCTGATTGGTAACAAGGACTTCCAAGGTGAGGGATAGAGCAAGGATCCGATAAATCCAATCATCCAGAGGAAAAACCTGGGAAATAGGAAGAAAAAACGCCAAGAAAAGTGATGTTTCATACAGTGCGTTAGATGGGAGTTAGCGGTAGCAGCAATTATTATTGGTCCTGCAGGTTATCAAACTGGAGGCAGGTAGAATTGTCACTGAAAAACACAACCGCAAGAACTGGGGACATGCAGGTAGCTAGAGTCATTAAGAGTGAGAAACCGATCAGAAAGCTGCAGTAAGAAGTATCCACAAATAAAATCACAGTCAGGCTAAGGAAAGTAAAATTTCTTCCAAAAAAGATTGCATGCTCAAGGTGGGCACCGCTGAGGAAGGATGTCAGGAAACATCCACACAGGACAAGCACTGAGGAGCTGGCTACCACCCACAGAGCGGAGAACTACCTGTGGCACAAATAGGCTGCTCTTAGGCTGCAGAGAGAAAGAATTTCCCCATTAAATGGTTGTACTCTCCTTCCTGGCAAATACCACAATGCGGCTAAACATGCAGAGCACTGAAAATCCATGGCAGCACCCAGAAATTGGGTTAAAAGAGCAGTTAGGATGAACTTGATTTCTGGTAAGAAAAGTTTTGGCATTTGATGTTCAAAAAAGGGGCTGCTTAATCTTCAGTTGTTTGTGTACCCTCGCTTTAGCATTTGTCACAAGGAGACGAAACAGTGCAAAATAGTTTGGCAGATTTTGGTGGATTTAGTGATGAAGTATTTACTCAACTCATCAGACAACACTTGAGAAGGTGCATCTGAAGGATCTGCATCTGCTGGAGAAGTTGGCTGTTTGCATATGCAAATGTGGGAAAGATGGCATCTGGTACTTTATTGAAAGTGAGATTCATACCTGAGAAGTAACCTAACAATGCAGCTGACCCAAGTCAGGTGATAAAGCTGGGGTGTCACATTTCTCTGTTGAAGTTGGCCAGTAGGTTGCAATCACAGGGAAGGGAAGAATGAAGGATGAAATTAAAAAGATGGGAGATGGAATAGTTTTGAGGGCAGTAGGTGATGGAATGGGATTTAGGGCCAGATATACTATTTACTGCTTGCAAAATAGTGGTTGCAATTTGCAACTAGTATATTTACGACCATTGAAGAATCTTAAGAACTGATGATGTACTACAAGGTTGGTTCTTAAAATTACAAATTGTAATGGGTCACAATCTGACCTACCTCATGAATATTAATCAGGTAGGTCACAAATTGTGACTCACTAGGATTGGAGGCTATCGCAGGGATGGTGACATCCTAGGGTCAGCAGATCACCATGTCTGTGATCACCTTTATGTGAGGCAAACTCTTTTTCTTAAATACAGCCCGTTTTTCTTAAAGAAAACAGTGCTGCGTTTAAAAAGAGAAGGAAGACTGGACCTGCATGCCTTTAATCCAGGCTTCCCAAAAGTGACTCCCAGGGTCAGTTGGCTGACCTCCTGTTTGAGCTACCGGAACACAACAAGCTTCCAGAGGCCACCCGGAAACTGCCCAGCTGACCAGCATCACCTGGACCTGCCTGAGCCCTGCTGCTTGAATCTTCTGGAGTGTGTCCTGATCCCCAGTAGGTGCCTCCTAAGTACTGGGCCCTTGTTTGGCATCAGAATGTACTCCTCTTGCCTCAAAACAGAACTCCAAGTCAAAAGCCAGTCGTTTTTGATTCCTCGCGACCACAAGCAGACTCTTTGTGTCAAGAAATGACTGTCTACGACACCTGCCAATCCAAAGCTCCTGTGACAACCTGCTATTCGAGCGAGCTATGACCGTCGCATCGCAATGACTGGTGGTTCTCCCACCACCTGCACTACATGACAAACAGCGACCACCTGCATCAACCGCCAATGCGTAACTTCAGCAGTCACCTGCTCATTGCGCGGACAATGGACTCCTTTCGGCCTCCATCAACGTAAAGCTCAGGCTGAGGCTCTCCATATCGGACTTGGACTGTGAGAAGTTAGACTCTTTACTGAGGCAAATGTGGTCCCTGTATGAGACCCACACCCCATTGCGGTCTCCCTGAACTTGTGACTTTGACTTGGTTCAACACGGCCTGATAAACGCATGTGGTCCTTTGTGCTTTTTGGCGCGATTTTTGTCTAAAACCCAAAAAATGTATCACTCCAATTCTATTAATTGGATTTTGTTGTTTAGGTGTCATTTTATTTATTAGACTTTCTTGCATTTGTCTAAATTTGTTGATTTTTCTTATGTTGTATTTTCACTTTAATACTGTGTTAGTGGTACATAAATACTTTATACATTGCTTCTAAGTTAAGCCTGACTTATTTTGTACCGAGCTACCAGAGGGTTAAGCACAAGTTTATCTAGTGACTTTTATGGTTCACCCTGACAGGATTTGTGTTTAATATTTCAGTGGGGCTTCCACTCCACTCAACTAATAACCCAATTTCTTACATACTCCCTGATGAGAACGCCTGAGAGCTCTCTTCAATGAGCATAAGCATCTGCGAGCGCATTCTAACGATTAGAACGCCCATACGAAAAACCACCTGAGAGCACTATTGAATGCATACCAACATCTGAGAGGGTGTTATAATGATTAGCCCACTCACAAGAAATGCCAAACTGGGCTCTGTTTTATCTACGTATAGGAAATTTATGTACATATAAGGTAGGATATCACGAGGAAAGCAGAATTTCAGCCCTATATCCCACCATTGCCAATATCGAAAGAACATTTTTATCTTATTTTCCTACCGCTGGATATATATTCTGTAGTTATTTGAATTTGCAATTAGATATTACTTTTTTTCTCTACATTTATACTTATCTAAATGAAAGATTCAAGAGTTTGACTGTGATACATATGTTTATTGTTTGTAATAGACCTTTTCTCAAATTTGGATATTTTAAAGACCATATGTCATTAATGATGCGAATCTATGGGACTTTAACATGATTTATTGAATATATATATATGTTTGCCGCTAATACAAGTGCCCATATATGTAATATGTTATATGATGTCTGGTCTCTATTTGTTTCAGATTTACTTTTCCCGAAAGAAGTGCTTAGAAAGGCACAAAATATATTAAGATCAAAATAGCTTTGTGTTGGAATTTTGACCTTTCTGCAGTGTTATCCCAACTTTTTTGCTTTTTGCTGAACCCATTTTTATTGGCTGTAGAATCCGGTGCTCTTTACCCCTGCTAACCAGTGGTGAAGTGCTGGTGATGCTCCTTTCAATATGGTACAATTGGTATACTCCTGATTGGCATATTTAACTTACCTTTAAGTCCTTAGTATATGATACCAAGGTGCACCCTGGGCCTGTATGTGAAATGTGAACTGAACTGCAGCACCCATTGTGCCATCTACTACAGTGATAATTAATAAATAACTGCAAGGCCTGCCATCAGTAGTCTGGCTGTGCAGGTTTTAACTGCAAATTCGACATGTCAAAATAAACCCTTTTGACAGGCCTAAACCTTTCTTTTAAATATCTATAAGTCACCAATAAGTAGGCCTTATTCACCATAAAGGCAGGGTGCATGGTATTTAAAAGAAAGACATGTAAAGGTTTACTGTTAAACATGTCCTTACAGTGAAAATGCCCTCAAAGCTATTTTCACTGCAGCAGGTTCGGCTGTTCCGTAGGAAAAAACTGAGATGCAATATTAAATACTATTTATGTATCTCAGGAATAGGACTAGTTAGAAAAATAGTTAAACAACAATTTTTATAGTTCTTAAACCCTAATTTAATGATCAAGTCAGATATGCCCTAAATATCATGAAAAAGCAACTTTTAAAAATTACCTTTGCCCTGCCTAAACCCCCTAAACGCTAAATATACATATTGTTCTCCCACTTCGGCCAGTCAGTTATTCACATTTAAATAGGGGTGAACAAGTTGTGAACTTGATCCCAGGGCAAAGCAATATGTTGACATGAATGGGCAAAGAGGACCCATTTGAACCTAACAGAATATTGAAGGGGGTTGGGAGGTTCCTTTTTGACATTAAAGTGTCAAGTCTTGCTTGAATGCCATATCCTGCTTGACAGGTCTCATGGGCCTTTTCATGTGACACTTGGGGCACACTTCAAAGAGGCCTCCCCTCTCACAGGCAAATGTTAGCAGACACTTGGGCAGGGCCCTTCTGTTGTCTTACCAGGTAGTCAGGCCACAAGCTCAGTGGGACTTTCTTTGAAATTACAGTGTCACAGTCTGTTTGACAGTCCTACTCGCTTTGCATATAACATTTGGGGCACACTTTGAAGGAGGTAAATAGAATGCTAAAACACTTTGTGTGATCCAATGTCTGGTTGCTGAAAGTTCAGCTTTGATTTTACCAGACTTCTGTCTTTGAGTTTGTTGGGGGGGACAGAGATTGCCTAACACTTGATTTTAGTGGTAGATGTGGTAGGAGACCAGGCTTACTATAGTACACTCCCCACACACCACCTCAGCCTTCAGGAGCCTAGGTTTATTGTGGTTGAAGACTTGTCCATCTTGAAAATGCCCAAAGTAGGTAGGGTTAGTGCTGGCAACCTTTACACTATTGGCTCGAGCGCCGCAGCGGTCATTGCCACCCACTAGCTTGTGCCAGGCATAAATATGGCTGCTCCAGGCACCCACTTCACAACACCCCTGTGTCTGTGGACGATCAGAAAGGGAGTGAACCATCTGTTTGAGACCTGAGAAGGGCCTAGAAGACTGGACTTGCTTTCTCTCTCTCTTGTACCGAGGACAAAGAGGTGGTCTCCAAGGGTCACAAGGCTGACTTCTTGGTAAAGCTACACAGACACAACACAATACAATAGGTCTTTTCCTGCAACCGTTCAGTTGACCAGTGGCTAATGGACCTGAACTAGACATTCCTGTTGGCCTCTGCCTGCCACCCTTTGAGTTTCTAAGTGCCTCCCCTTAGGTCTTGTGGGACTTTAGAAGTGTACTCCTGTGGTGAATTGAGACTTAAAGGACTAAGATCAGAAAGTAAAATCTTTGACCAGGATTACCATGGTTAGTGTATCCAGCCCTTGCTCTATCACAGTTAACATCAAATTGTGCCTCGGTTCTGCTCTACCATGACCATTGATTATCATTGGCATTTTGTGCTTCTTAGCGCCATCTTTACTCAAAAGGTTAAAAAGTAATATCTCCAGTTCCTCTTATTGGATTTTTGTCATTTTGGTGTCATTTTGTTTATTATATTTTGTTATATTCTTCTAATTCATTTTGGAATGTTTATTGTTTTCATTTCAACTGTTTTAATACTGTAGAAATGCTTGCACATTGCCTCTAAGTTAAGTCTCTCTTCTCTGTGCCATAGCTACCAGGGTGTTGATCTCAAATTTATTTAGTGACTTTAGTGGTTCACCCTGAGAAGCAGTGTGATTATTACTTGACATGGGCACTTACCCCCTCAACTAATAACCCAATTTCTAACACCTTAAATATTTCTTAAATACTGGGATAGCATTTGGGTGTGAGTCAAAGATTGATAAAATTGATTTGTTAACTAGTATAAATAAAGGATTGATGAGTGCTGATGATTTATGGGGCAAAATATCTCACACAGACCCCTAGTTCAGGGTATCACTCTTTCCTTTCAGTGTGGTGTTCGCAGAGGACATGACAAACTTAAAAGTTTAATCTAGTTAATGATGTCATAATATCTCTTAACCAAAGCTGTTGACATCAAACAAAAGAACATTCTAGAATTCTTATTGTTCATGATTGTTAGTCATGCAGGACTAAGTAAGGGGAACTAGTTTTTTCTCCTCACCGGGTGGCCCCGTAAAAGCTCTGGGAGCCTGGTTGTTGTATATGTGTCTTTAATTGAATAAGCTTGTTTTGGAATGTATTGTTGGTTACCCTAGAGATAGAATGTAGGGGATGTTTCCAGGTGATGTGAGTATTCCAGCCAGTACTGTTGCTGCTACTGGAAGAGACACACCTGTTTCCTGTAGGAGAAATAAAGGATACTTTACTGCTACCTTCTCCTGATTGATTTATACTACAATTTGTGGCGACGAGCTGGAGGACATCAACCCAACCTTGGACTACAAGAATTTCGGGAATCCTTCGCGGAGGATACAATTTTGGACTACAGTGTCTAAAACCGTTAATAGAGAAATAAAAGATTTGAGCACTGCAAGAAGCTGTCAACGACGGAAACTCAAGAAAAAGGTAAAACCTTCTTACCGAAGGATTATTTATTGTGGTTATTCAGCGTGGGATTTCCGATCCGCTGCAACTCTGAAACCGTTGAGGGATCCGGCATCTTTTGGATGTAGCGCAAGATTCTATCGGCGCTCGCGCTCCCTGCAGTCTCGCTGTAGGCAGTGACGTGAGTGGGTGATTGTGCGCACTAGAAAGAGTGTCCCTCTACGTGCGTACGCGACGCGACGTAATTAACGAGATCACGCAGCGTGACCCACAACGGAGGCGATTTTACAACTTAAGAGTCAGTTTCTAGTCGAGTGAAAGTGTGAAGTCAGTTTCGAGTCGAGTGAGAGCGTACTTTACATGCTTAAGAGCGAACAACCTCTTTAGGGATCGCTTTTCAACAGGAAACAGGTGGGAAAGTCTATTACCTATGTGAATACATATATTTTAACTAATTAACGTATTTTTATGTGAAAGTTTTTTTTTTTATTGTTTTTTTTTCCTGTAAAAAAAAAAAAAAAAAGGAAGAGATACAATGGCACAGCAAAATTTCACGATTAATCCACCTCACAATTTTTGGATTTCTGGTCGTGAACCATCAATGAATTGGTCTGAGTGGAAAGAATACTTTGAAAATTACATTGCAGCAATAGATGAAGATAAAAAATGTCTGCAGACCAGAAAAAAGAATTCTTTTACTTTCCTTAGGACACATAGGGCTGAAAACTTATAATAGAATGCCGAAAAGCACTATTGCAGGTGACGCAAATGCATTTTTAATAGCCTTACAAGATCTTGACAAATACTTCACACCCAAAGTGTGCATTGGTATCACAAGATATAAATTTTTCCAACGTAAACAACTCAAAGGAGAAGCTGTTGATGATTATATTGCAGAATTAAAAAAATTAGCCATTGATTGTAAATTCGGAACTAACCATGATGACTTTATTAGGGATCAATTAGTTATGCACAGTAATAATAGCACGATTCAAGATCGACTGTGGATTAATGGTGACTCACCTCTAGAAGAAGTTGTCAACATAGTAAGGAAAGCAGAAATGTTGGGAAGATGCGCAACAGAGTTACAACATCCTGAAAAAGAGAATTCATGTGTTTGCAAGGTTAATAGTAAAAAGTTGATTACAGTAAAAAAGCTGAGCAAAAGGGAAATCATATAACACTGATTGGAAAAATAATAAATCTGATTGGAAATGCTATCGATGTGGCAGTAAGGACCATTTAGCCTACAGCAAAACTTGTCCTGCCATCAGACAAAAGTGCATGATCTGTGGATTAATAGGTCACTTTTCAAAGTTCTGCCGGAGAAAGAACGTTAAAGTCAAATGCGTTCATGATAATAGAAGTTCAAATAGTAGTGAAGAAGAAGAAAACAAAGATGAACATGGGAGTGTTTTAAATCTTACTGAAAAGAAAAGATTAGTACTCAATATTGTCGATGAGAACTGTAGAGGGAAACCAGAGTGCAATATGTACATTGGTGGAGTTAGAGTAAAAATTTATGCAGATTCTGGTTCACCCTTTACTATTGTAAATGAAGGAATCTGGAGAGATAATTTCATACCAAAAATAGGAGAACTTTTATCACCTCCTGACATTAATCCAGAAAGTTTTACAGGTGAAAAGATTGAGGTTATTGGCTACAGATGGTTATCTTTTGCATTCAAGGGTAGACGTGCAAGAGGAAAGTTATATGTGGCAAAAAATGGACCATCAGTGCTAGGCTGGCATGACCAAGGAAATTTACATATTATTTTAGACCCAAACAGTGTAGACCAAGTTCTATTGATGGATGAAGGTATCTCTATGGGCAAAGAAATGGAAAAGAAATTTCCAAATGTTTTTAAAGAACAGTTAGGTGCATTGGACGGTTTTGAACATAAGATCGTTCTGAAACAAGATGCTAAACCTAAAATACATAAAATGAGGATGGTACCTATGATGATACGAGAGGACGTTTCAAAAGAACTAGAGCGATTGAGAAGCATGGATGTTATAGAACCAGTGGAGAGCTCGGACTGGATTTCTCCGGTCGTAGTAGCAAGACGGAGCAACAGGAAGATCCGTTTGTGTGTTGACTTACGTTATGTAAATAACAATATACTTATTGACCGTTTTCCCTTGCCCAAAATCACAGAAATGGTTTCATCCCTTAAAGGTGCTTCTTGGTTCTCAACTATAGACCTTTCAAATGCATACCACCAGATACTTTTAGCAGAAGAGTCCAGGAGATTCACAGCTTTTATTACACCATTTGGGTGCTTCCAGTACAAACGCATGCCATTTGGTTTGGCCTCAGCCGCGGCCGTATTTCAAAGGCTGATGCATAATTTATTTGGCAAAGAAAAAGGGGTGTTATTCTTCCAAGACGATATTTTGATTTTTGGGAATGAAAGGGATCAGCATGATGAGAGGTTACAGAATGTCTTAGAAATCTTAAACAAGAAAGGTTTGACAATTGAATTGAGTAAATGCAAATTTTCAGAAAGAAATGTGTCATATTTAGGCCACATTATAAGTGGAGAAGGTGTTAAGCCAAAACCAGCTTTAATTGACACTATTGCAGGTCTTCCGTCTCCCACTAGTAAAGATGAAGTACGATCTTTTTGGGAATGGCGGAATACTGTGCAAAATTTATTCCAAGTTTTGCGGGTAAGGTTTTTAACATTAGACAACTTTTTAAAAAACATGTCAAGTTTTGCTGGGATTCACTATGTGAAGAGGAATTCCAATACATTAAGGAATCTTTAGAAAAAGTACCTCATTTCAAAAGTTTTGATCCTAATTTGAATTCCTATGTTACCGTAGATGCAAGTAATAAAGGCCTAGGAGCAGTTCTTTCTCAAAAAGATAGCCAGGGAAAAGAGAACATTGTTTTATTTGCATCAAGGTCGATTTCTCCCACTGAGGAAAAATACCCCATAATAGAAAGGAAGCTTTAGCGTGTGCCTGGGCACTAGACCACTTTAGAGCATTTATCTGGGGAAAACCAGTTGTGGTTTGTAGTGATCACAAACCATTGATTAAATTACTCTCCACAGAAGGTATTTCATCTGCATCATCCAGATTAGCGAGATTGTCCATGAGAATGAAGGATTATATATACACAATGGTTTATCTTCCGGGTAAAGAAAATTTAATTGCGGATTGTCTTTCTAGGTTACCCAATCCATTAGAGACATGTGAGGATGATACGTTGGAGTGATTATAAAATTGCTTTAATACATGATTCTGGTTTTTCTGCCTTAGACCGTAAGGATTGGAGTGAGAAACACTTGTTAGACAAAGTATTATTAGATGTTGTCAAATTCATGTCTGAAGGATGGCCTAAAAAGAATTTCTATCCAAAGATTGTAGAGCATTTTGGGATGTTAGGTCAGAGCTATCTGTAGATAACAACATAGTTTTCAGAGGTTATAAAGTTATTCCACCTGTGGGCATGAGGAATTGGGTTTTGAGTTTATGCCATGAGGGACATTTTGGAGTGGTAAGGACAAAGAACATAGTAAAAGAAAAGTTTTGGTGGCCTTCCATAGACAAAGCTGTAGAAACTTTTGTAGATAACTGTGTTGTATGTTCTGCAGCAGATAAAACTTTCAACACTTTGAGACCCCCATGTCTATAGGTGACGTGCCCAATCAACCGTGGGATAATGTTGCAATTGACATAATGGGTCCTATTGGTGAGTTAAAGGAATATATTATTGTCTTAATGGATCTTTTCACCAAATGGCCTATTATAGAAATTGTGAGTAGGGCTGATACAGATACTGTTTTAGAATTCCTTGATAGTTCATTTTTATCAGAGGGTATCCCTATCACACTGTTAAGTGATAATGGGGTACAATTCATGTCTTCTTCAGCCAAAACATATTTTTCTAGAATTGGTTTGAGACATAAAACAACTGCACTTTACAACCCAAGTGGTAATGGAACTGTTGAAAGATTCAACAGAGTGTTAAAAGGAGCCATTCAGGGTGCAATATCAGAAGGAACTGATTGGAAGTTAGCTATCAAAAAAGCTGTGTGGGCATATAGAATTACAAAAATGATGTGGCTGGATTATCCCCTTTTATAATGATGAGAGGAAGATCGCCCAGATGTAAATTTAGTCCAGATTGGTTAACTGATAGTACAGTTTTAGAGTGGTCCCCTATTGTTGTCAAGGAAAGGCTTCTTGATAATCAAAGAAAAAGTAAAACGTATTATGATGCACGCAATAATGTGAAAATGGTATATGTTAAAGTGGGTGATTGGGTAAGAATAAAAAACCTACTATGGTTAAAAAAGGTATGAGCAAATATTACGAACCTGAGAGAGTCATTAAAGTTTTAGGAATGCAGTACAATTATCAAATGGTAAAGTATGGAATTTAAAACGAGTTGTACTATGTAAAAAGGACATTCAAATGTAAAAAGCAACAGTAAATCTGTAGTGGACCCATTATGGTCTACTGATATTAGTAATTCAAGTTACCAGGAGTTAGATGCATCTAGTAGCCATAATGCATCTAGTAGCCATAATGCCAGTAATGAGAGATCTGAAATGGTTGAGGAAAAGGGTGGAAGGAAAAGGAATTTACCTTCTTGGTTGAAGGATTTTGTTGTTGGTTAAATTGGAATCTTGCAATATGTGTACACTGTTTTTTTATTAATTATTTTATTTTTATTTTTTATTTTTTTCTTGTAGGGAAGAGTGGTGGTAAGTTTGTATCTATTGTTATTCAATATATAAAATAGGGGGATGTGTTGTATATGTGTCTTTAATTGAATAAGCTTGTTTTGGAATGTATTGTTGGTTACCCTAGAGATAGAATGTAGGGGATGTTTCCAGGTGATGTGAGTATTCCAGCCAGTACTGTTGCTGCTGCTGGAAGAGACACACCTGTTTCCTGTAGGAGAAATAAAGGATACTTTACTGCTACCTTCTCCTGATTGATTTATACTACACTGGTGTTGGGATACAAATGTAATGATGAATTGCTTGATTCATGAGGCTTTCCCGTGCATATGTAAGATTAAGTATGGGAAAAGTCATATCTTCCACATGCAAAACCTACAGCAAATGCTATTTTCTATGCCAGAAAGGTACAGTGTGCAGAGGTTCCATTTATATGTATTAAAGTTGCCTGACGTTAGTGTAACTTCCCTGGAGTTTTGAGAGGGAATAACTGTGTTTAAAATGTCCTCAAGAGTTCGGTACCCAAATATCTATATTTGCCTTTGTGAATTGAATCAGCGATATTTCAAAACCTAGCAGGTATGCTTAAGGGGCTACACTCAGGGACTGGCAACAGCAGGAGACTGAAAAGGAACAACAATAATTAAATAGAGAAAGTGTTACAAGGAAGAGAGGGCACAGACCTCATTTCTTTTGACTAGTCAGCCATATTTAAAGTGCGGATTCAAGCAATATCCAATGGACAACTGGCATGAGAATGTAACACGAGTGACTGGCCATACAGCTAAAGATATATGCATGCATAGAGGCTTATAGTAATGGCTTACCATTTATGAAATTCCATTTGAATATACAAGTAAAGACAAGAAAAGTCTTCTCCATCTCCTCATTGGCGCCTGAAATAGAACAGATAGGTTAGCTATTGGATAATTCTGGGCATAAAACAAAATTTGGATCACATAGAACATGGCAGTCAGATTAAATCAAAATGGATGGAGTGCTAGGGCAGTTTTAGAAGAGGACATGTCGCCTTACTTCAAAGTTCAGAATGACAGCATTGGTTGAGTTATTACCAGATCTGCTCTGTGAAACTTGTAATTTCTGTACGGGCATTTAAAGTTATTGTGGGATTGTGTCTTGCTTATGGAGTAGAAGAGCATGCATATTGCATTTTCCATTTACGAAGACAGAAACTGGCATGATCACAAAGCATATGACGATCCTGAACTCTATCACATTAATAACACTAATCCTCTATGGGTCCCGGAGTAGCGTGCTACTCGCCGAAAAAGCGCTTCGACGCCTCGTCAGGGGTAGTAAGCGCTATATAAATGCAATTACAATACAATACAATTACATGCACTAAGCCACACCCCCTGATCACTACATTTTATTTATTGTAGCTTTAGTTCATGTTCTCACCTTAAATGCTAGGGATGTTTTAGTGTTAAATCTTCCCGCATTTACATGTTTGAGAGACAGCTACATCCTTCTAAGATGTCCCAATGAAACAAGGCTTCAAGGATTTGCTTATACTCCGTAGGCAAAGCGCCCAATTCACAAAACCATTTTCAGCCATAAAACGACATTTTCACAAACGGCTTAATTTATGACTGCCAGGAATTTATAGACTTCTCAACTGGAATACGTGCATTCACTACTGTGGGTTGATCGAGGCGTGAGTTGCCCTAAATGTTTGTGAACGCCCACAAACCTGTAAGTTTTTTAAAAATTCGATTGGAAAAGGAAATGGATCACCTTTAAACTTAGAGTGGGTTAATAGGGAATGTATTTTTCCCAGGAAAAAAAAAGTGTTTTTTCTTGTGGAGAAATTAAAGAAACGAAACAAATGTGCATTTGCACACAGTGCACCATTTCCACACTTTTTTTTTTTAAGTTGGCATGCAGTGAATTCTAATGCATGGAGTGGGGTCTGACACATGATGCCATCCCTTCATTTGCAGACAATTACAGGGAGTCACAAAAGGACTACTGCAGCATACATATCAACGAGGCACCTTTTTTCTACAACTACCTGTAAACAGATATTTTGCGATGTGACTTATCAGTACATCAGCTGCCTAATAAAGTGAGGGTGGGGTTGTGTGAGAAAGTGGTTTATTAGTTGAGGTGGATTGCTTTCTACTACAAGCTATAAAGTCACTATCTTGTTAGATCCAGAAAAAGGAGCAAGTAATTTAAACCTGAGCTCAAAATCTGGTAGTAGTGGCACAGAGCAGGCAGACATAATGTAGAGAAAATCTGCATAGCATTTATGAGAACAAACCCAGAAAAATGCAATATTCAAAATGACCCCATAATGACAAAAATCCAAAACAGGGAACTGGAGATATGAATTTTCAAAGATTAAATGAACTAAGAACAGCAAAAAGTTTAGTCAATGGTCGCAGCAGACCAGGACCTAGATGCGATTTGAGGGCCAACTGCGCTTTAGTGCGAGTCAGATGCACCATGTAGATCGGTCCTGCTAGAGAGTGGAAGTAGGGAAGTTAAAAAAAGTCGCAATCTGAAAAGGGACTTTGTTGTTTTTCTGAGAAAAACTCTTCCCCGCATGGTACAAATCTGAAATTCAGTCCAACACTGTGGAACTGCCAGTCAGTTTCTTTTCGTGGTCGGCCCCCTTAGAGCTCTGGACTCTGGTGCAAAAGTTTTGAAAAAGTTCTCTGACTTCTTTTGGTGTCTAAACAACTATAAGTGTATACTACGAATGGCCCCCAAGGCCTCAAGGGGAGGACTTAGAGACCCTCAGGGTGTCAGGCAGAGGGCAACCACAAAGTCCAGTTCAGGTCCAGTTGCCACTGGTCAGCTGGGATTCTTCAAAGGAGTGCCCTCTTCAAATTTGTTATGCTCCTGCAGTCACCCAGACAATCAGCCATATGATGCTTGGAGATCTTTTCTGTCCTTGGATTTCAAGTGAAAGAGGGAACCTCCTCAGGGCCTTCTCACTGGTTACAGATGTCAAGTACAGCAGGGTGAGTCCGTTTGACATCCTTTTGCAAGCCTTGCTATGTTTTGAGGAAGGCTGGGTGAGGGTCCAGCTTTGTAGGATTCACCAGTCTGTGAGAGTAGACACTATAAAACACTTCTAGTTTCTTTCTAACCAATGTAGTAATTGTTATCATGCCACGGCCTACCTATTTGTTCCGTAGTTCCTGTTTGCTTTACTGTAAGCAGGCCCACACTGCAATGTGCCCGGGCAAAGCCAAGATAACAAAGTTCTTCGCCCACACTAAACTTGGGCTCTGAGGCTGGGGGTTTGAGTGACCTCCCACATCTAACACTAAAATGCACTTTGAAGTAGGCACTGTACCTGCAACAAACGCAAAGACAGAAGTGTGGTAGGAAAAATGCATGGCCCTCCAGCAACCAGACATAGGATAAAGAAGAATTGTCCTGGCATCCTGTTCTCTTACTTTCAAGTTCGCCAGTGTATTTCCTGTGGTCAACAAATTTGTCAGACAGGATTGGACACTGTGTGTCAACAGAATGTCCACAGACACCCACCCTGCATATTCGATTGACCTCAGAGGAGTCATATCTGCACATTCAGTTCAGTGTATTATGTGCTCCCGGAAAAAACCTCTTTTACATCTCTTCCCAAGCCGAGGACAAGCTAGGAGGTGGCAGGGGCAACTTTCTAAAAATTGCATTTCCTTAATATTTTCACCATTGAATTGGATTTTATCATGTGTTATAAATTTATCATTTTTCTAGCTGTTCCCATTCCCAAGATACAGTATTAGTTTTTTAATCTATACTCTGGTTTTCTTCACAAGGCAGGTAGGCCCACCAGAGTGAAAATAGCTTTTAGGGCCTTGTCACTGTAAGGACAGATTAACATTACTTTTCTACATGTCCCACTTTTAAATACCATGCATCCTACCTAATGGGCTACAAGGCTTACATAAGGGTGGCTTACTAATATTTAAAAGGAAGGTTTACCTGTTAGAAAGGTTTTTTTGTTTTTTTAAAACAGGTCACACTGCAGGTTTTTCTCTGCAGCAGTTCAGCTACAATGGTATGCCTGAAGCCATGTTTTCCTTTGTCACGCTAGTGAATAACGCAGTAAGTGCTGATGTCCAAAAATGACATTTTAACTTTCTATGCCATACATGTATTTTTTGTACCACATGATATGGCTTCACAAGAAAGTTAAATAATGCAATCAAGGATTAGCTCCTTTCTACATGTTTTAGAGGGCAGAGCACATACACCAAGCACTAGACAGCAGTGCTCCAATGTACAGCATCTAAAAACCAGCAATACAATTTTGTGGAAAAGGGGGTGACCATACAAAAAGAGGCCCTTTCTCACAGGTCACAAACCAGTTATGCAAATACACCAACTGGTTTGCGACCCCACCTTAACACATTAAGACCTTAGTTTTCTACTTGCCTTCTTCATTTCAGCATGAATTGTGTATTATACTATTTCCTCTATTACCCCAAACCTTCACATCTTCCTTTATGATCCTCAAAGAAAATACATTTTGCAAACCAGGGACCCTGTATACCAAAGAATAATATGAAAAAACTCAAAGTATAATATAAGTACTGACAAAAATGCGAATGGGCTAGGTCATTTCTATTAAAGTATGGCAGGTAGCTTTTGATTACCTTACAAAAATACAATTGAGATGAAAGTCCCTGCTATTTTATCACATGGAGGTCAATGCTGAGGTGTTGAAGGTGCCTTCACTCTGGAACAGATAGATTATCGAATCTGGAAAGCATTACTGAAACTGACACCTTCTACTCCTAACTAAGTACTGAGGGTGTAAGAGTAAGAAAAGGAATCTGAAAAAATTATGTAGCACCTGAATCCATCACTGGCATGCTTTATTTCATCAGTTCTTATTTGTTTATTTAATTATTTATTGCAGCAACAAACCCATTTCAACAAGAAATGCTGTAGGTAGCAACATCCAAATGGTACATAAGCATTTGTCATTTAGGATGACAACACACAGAGGAACTTAGAGGGTTGTTGGGTGGTGGATGTCTAACATAGGCAGGGCAACAAGCGCAAATAACCAATAGGCAGAAAAGTGGGTGAATTGCCATCAAAATATTCAGAGCAAACTTCTATTAATGACTATTGCTAGCACTGTGACCATTCAGCTATAGAGATAAGAGGTAGAATCCCTTGGGCAACTAGACCTGCAATAGCCATTCCATCAAAATTTGCATTTTTAAAAAGTATGTGCATGTGGCTTAAACAAGGACCTAGATTTGTGTAAGAAAAACCACAGAGTAAAATCAATGCTTCAAACTGTAAGCCAAACCATCCCAGAAAAAGATATTTTGTTGTCTCACTGTTAGAAATTGGCTTTTTGGTTGGTAGAGGCGTGCACCTTGTCCAAGCAAGAACCACAATCCTAGTCAGGGTAAGTCAGATACACACTATAAGTTAATCTGTGCTCACCTTCTAGAAGCTTGGCACAGAGCAGTCAGGCTTAATTTAAGAGGCAATGTGTAAAGTATTTGTGCAACACTTCAAACACTAACACAGTGAAAACACCACAAAAACACTTCACACCAGTTAATAAAAATAGCTTATATTTTTATGAACAAAACAAGACCAAAAAGACAATAAGTATAACCTGAGTTATGATTTGTTTAAAGATTAAATGAAATTGTAGAGCTTAAAACCTTAAAGCACCAACCGGGGCTATCTGGTCACGCTAGACAGAGGTAAATTCAAAGGTTCAGGCCGACCGCGATGGAATGCGGGTTGGATACAGGGAGCAGCCTTGGCCGCTGAAAAATACCTTAGATACGTAGTCTGCGGAGTCGAGATGCTGGAAGCAAAGAGGCAATCCGTCGCTGTCAGCCGCAGTATTGAAGGCGATACATTGTCGCCAAGCCACACAAAGTCGGAAATGCATCTGAACCTGGAGACGAAGCGCCACGCAGTTGACAATGCGATTTCCACGATCCTCACAGCAGTGGCGATGCCAGTTCTGATCGGTGCAACGTCGTCGATGTGTGGATTCTGGTAGAAGCAGCACTTTATACCCACTTCCAAGTGATCAGGACTGGGCTGGCACCACTTGGCAGGGCAAGACTTGCAGCAAGCAAAGTCTAGTTGCTGTTGGAGGATGATTTTAAGTCTTTGATGTCCCTGAGACTTAAAACTGGGCAAGCCAGCATGCCCTTGGAGTCACTCTGGGTTCAAGTGAGATGGGTCCAGTCCATCCTCAGTCAGGGTAGAGGGCAGCAGGCAGCAGGGCACCACAGCACAGCAGAAAAGCAGTTCTCCAATGCAGCAGTTCAACAGAGTGGCAGTTCTTGTAGCAGCACCGCAGTCCATCCTTCTGGCAGAGTTCTTCACAGGTTCAGCAGTGTACTGAAATGGTAGGGTGAGAAGTCCAGTTTTTAATCCCAGTATTGCCTTTCAAGTTGGGGTTACTTCAAAGAAGGGCTTTGTGGTCCACAAAGGTCCTCACCCCCAGCTCTGGCTCCAGATTCACCCGGGGGGGGGTATATAGCCCTCTGTGTGGGGACAGGGCTCAGCCTATTATGGTGTAAATGTCAGCTCCTCCGTCCAATCCTGCCCAGGTTGACCCATCAGGATGTGGATGGCCACTCAGTTACACCTAACCTCTCTTTGTGTGTGGCTGTCTAGAGGGAATGCCCAAAGTCCAACTGTCACCCACCCCTGACGTGTATTGGAGACAGGGTGCATGCACACAGTGCTAAGAGCAAAAAAATTGCATCTTTCTAAAAGTGGCATTTTTAAAAGGGTAATGATAAATTTGACTTTACCATAAAGAGGTTTTATCAGTACCATTCCAATGATATTAAACATGACAGATTTACTCCTTCTTAATCAGAAATTACAGCTTAAAGTGTAATACGGAATTCCCAATGTTAACCTATGCGAGGGTTAGGCCTTACAGCAGTGAAACAATGAATCTGGGTGTTTTTCACCACCAGGACATGCAAAACTTAAAAGTATATGTCCTACCTTTTGATTACACAGCACCCTGCCCTACGGGCTACCAGGGCCTACCTTAGGGGTGACTTATAAGTGCTCAACAAGACAAGACGCGGAGTGTCCGATGCGTGTTAGTCCTGATAGATGGAAATCCAACAAAAAGTGCCTCCTTGAGTCCCCTTTGCGTCCCAACCTTGGCAACTGAGTATCCATCGGGTCGTAAACAGGAGAACAATGTAACCCGCTCCTCGTAGAATCACGAGCTGCATTTCACAGCGACCCTTATGTCTCTCACTCGTTCAGGCGGGCTGCAGCAATCCAATAACTTGGAAAACACAAGAACTGCCACAGCAGGCACCAGCAGTGCTGCAGCCAACTTGCGGGACGGGGCCTCTAGAACACGCCTCTGGTCGACGTTGAAAAATGCAACAGACCCCCTCCAAATGTAGAGAAGGTAGAGGCCACACGGGGAATAGATTAGGAAGCCTTTTAATTATCACAGCATTTGGCATGATGCATTTCGGCTACAATCAGCCTTCTTCGGATGCCGCTGTACAACAGGATGCTGCCCCACCCACGTTTAAAATAGTCCTGTTCCATCTCATTGGTGGAGGCACTTAACAGTTCCCGATCACATGATCGCGCATCAGAGGCAGTGTTGTGTGCACTGCAACTCCCAGAGTACACCTTACCGGGACAGATGCTGCGTGGGAATGAAGTTCGCAAAAGTAAGTGCTCAACAAGACAAGACGCGGAGTGTCCGATGCGTGTTAGTCCTGATAGATGGAAATCCAACAAAAAGTGCCTCCTTGAGTCCCCTTTGCGTCCCAACCTTGGCAACTGAGTATCCATCGGGTCGTAAACAGGAGAACAATGTATCCCGCTCCTCGTAGAATCACGAGCTGCATTTCACAGCGACCCTTATGTCTCTCACTCGTTCAGGCGGGCTGCAGCAATCCAATAACTTGGAAAACACAAGAACTGCCACAGCAGGCACCAGCAGTGCTGCAGCCAACTTGCGGGACGGGGCCTCTAGAACACGCCTCTGGTCAACGTGGAAAAATGCAACAGACCCCCTCCAAATGTAGAGAAGGTAGAGGCCACACGGGGAATAGATTAGGAAGCCTTTTAATTATCACAGCATTTGGCATGATGCATTTCGGCTACAATCAGCCTTCTTCGGATGCCGCTGTACAACAGGATGCTGCCCCACCCACGTTTAAAATAGTCCTGTTCCATCTCATTGGTGGAGGCACTTAACAGTTCCCGATCACATGATCGCGCATCAGAGGCAGTGTTGTGTGCACTGCAACTCCCAGAGTACACCTTACCGGGACAGATGCTGCGTGGGAATGAAGTTCGCAAAAGTAAGTGCTCAACAAGACAAGACGCGGAGTGTCCGATGCGTGTTAGTCCTGATAGATGGAAATCCAACAAAAAGTGCCTCCTTGAGTCCCCTTTGCGTCCCAACCTTGGCAACTGAGTATCCATCGGGTCGTAAACAGGAGAACAATGTAACCCGCTCCTCGTAGAATCACGAGCTGCATTTCACAGCGACCCTTATGTCTCTCACTCGTTCAGGCGGGCTGCAGCAATCCAATAACTTGGAAAACACAAGAACTGCCACAGCAGGCACCAGCAGTGCTGCAGCCAACTTGCGGGACGGGGCCTCTAGAACATGCCTCTGGTCTACGTGGAAAAATGCAACAGACCCCCTCCAAATGTAGAGAAGGTAGAGGCCACACGGGGAATAGATTAGGAAGCCTTTTAATTATCACAGCATTTGGCATGATGCATTTCGGCTACAATCAGCCTTCTTCGGATGCCGCTGTACAACAGGATGCTGCCCCACCCACGTTTAAAATAGTCCTGCTCCATCTCATTGATGGAGGCACTTAACAGTTCCCGATCACATGATCGCGCATCAGAGGCAGTGTTGTGTGCACTGCAACTCCCAGAGTACACCTTACCGGGACAGATGCTGCGTGGGAATGAAGTTCGCAAAAGTAAGTGCTCAACAAGACAAGACGCGGAGTGTCCGATGCGTGTTAGTCCTGATAGATGGTAATCCAACAAAAAGTGCCTCCTTGAGTCCCCTTTGCATCCCAACCTTGGCAACTGAGTATCCATCGGGTCGTAAACAGGAGAACAATGTAACCCGCTCCTCGTAGAATCACGAGCTGCATTTCACAGTGACCCTTATGTCTCTCACTCGTTCAGGCGGGCTGCAGCAATCCAATAACTTGGAAAACACAAGAACTGCCACAGCAGGCACCAGCAGTGCTGCAGCCAACTTGCGGGACGGGGCCTCTAGAACACGCCTCTGGTCGACGTGGAAAAATGCAACAGACCCCCTCCAAATGTAGAGAAGGTAGAGGCCACACGGGGAATAGATTAGGAAGCCTTTTAATTATCACAGCATTTGGCATGATGCATTTCGGCTACAATCAGCCTTCTTCGGATGCCGCTGTACAACAGGATGCTGCCCCACCCACGTTTAAAATAGTCCTGTTCCATCTCATTGGTGGAGGCACTTAACAGTTCCCGATCACATGATCGCGCATCAGAGGCAGTGTTGTGTGCACTGCAACTCCCAGAGTACACCTTACCGGGACAGATGCTGCGTGGGAATGAAGTTCGCAAAAGTAAGTGCTCAACAAGACAAGACGCGGAGTGTCTGATGCGTGTTAGTCCTGATAGATGGAAATCCAACAAAAAGTGCCTCCTTGAGTCCCCTTTGCGTCCCAACCTTGGCAACTGAGTATCCATCGGATCGTAAACAGGAGAACAATGTAACCCGCTCCTCGTAGAATCACGAGCTGCATTTCACAGCGACCCTTATGTCTCTCACTCATTCAGGCGGGCTGCAGCAATCCATAACTATATATATATATATATATTAATTACCTACTGGCGGTCGCCAGTAGGTAGTTATAGTTAGGACCTAGTTTCCATAGGAAAAGCGCTTTTTGATTTGCCAATATCTTTGGCACCGTTTGACGAATTTTCGCGAAATTGTCAAAACTAATGGGGCACTCCGGTCAGCTCCTGTCTTGAAAGTTTCGGGGTGATTCGTCAAGCGGGGCCGACAAAAAAGGGGGGTCCCAAAACGCGTTTTCTCCATGTTAATTTCCATAGGAACTTTAGACACGGCTACAGCCCGAACTGCTGAACGGAATTACACCAAATTTGGCAAAAAGGTAGGTCTTGGTCCAGAAAGCGACCTTTTTTTTAAATGGTGTAAATCCATCCAGTAGTTCCTGAGAAATTAAAAAAAGAAAAATATCGATATCTGAGCACAGAGGAACCATCCCGGGCACGAGCTTCACTCTGATTGGCTGCCAACACTCCAAACCAGGACGTGTTGGCAGCCATCTTGTGACTCGGTAACCGAGTCACAAGAAAAAAGGGATCAAAATGATTTTAAAAAAAGAAAAGGAGGCAGGGGAGAAACACCCTGACCCCGTAGGCCTGGTCAGGGGGTCCCACAGGGACGCCCAGGGCCTCAAAAAGCATTTTTAAAAAAGAAGGAAAAAAAAATCGGCGGAATTCGCGCTGGGTGCGCGAATCCCGCCAAAAAAATAAAAAATAAACTTTTAGATTTTGAAGCTCACAGACTCAAACCCCTGCACTCAGACCTGAATCTTTCTGTTGTTGTTAAATTAATACCGTCTACACTTCTTCCAGTGTCCCGTGTGAAACTCAGCCTGGGGAGCTCCTAAGAGCTGGCATGGTGAAGAAGGGGGCAGCGGGAGAGACTGGTGAGGCCCGGCCATGGCGGGTTAAAAAATCCAAAAAGTTCAAACCGGTTGAGGAAGAGGATGCGGCCCCGTCAGGACCAGGGTATGCTGTTGGGCAGGTAGCTGGCAGCCTGCGAGGAGCGGCAGATGGAAACAGCCCGGGCCCGTTAGCATCGCTCTTTAGCTCTAGTGTTGCAAACCTCTTTACTCCCATCTATGTGCCGGCGCCGCCCGCTCCAAGAAGGGAGCCAAAATATGCGACCACCCCACATAGTAGGCCAGCTGCGGACGTCCAGAATCCGGCGCCTAAAAAGCCTAAAGTCCTTCCTGCCTCGGAGCTGCTGGTGTCTGCCAGAGAGGGTCCCTTGGAAGAGGCTGATCTCCAGGAGGAGCAGGCGGAAGAACGGGCCGGAGAGCCAGAAGACAAGGTTGAGGGCCCCACGAGGCCACAGCGCACCAGGAACAAGGCAGAGGAGCGGACCAAAGACAAGCGCACGGTCTTTGTGGGCAATCTGCCGGTCTCCTGTACTAAGCAGGCACTGCGGGCTCTCTTTAAAGGTTTCGGGGCCATTGAGTCTGTCCGCTTCCGCTCGGTGGCCCGTGTAGAGCCCACCCTCAACCGCAATGTGGCTGCCATTCAGCACCAGGTGCACCCCAAGCGTAAGAGCATCCGCGCCTATGCTGTTTTCAAGGAGGAGGCAGCAGCCGGTTTGGCCCTAGCCCGCAATGGGGCCCAGGTGGAGGGTGGCTTCAACATCCGAGACTCTGGCAGCCACAGTCACGACAACCGACGCTCAGCCTTTGTGGGCAACCTTCCCTACGATGGAGAGGACCAGGTTCTGCGTGACCATTTTGCTGAGTGCGGGGAGGTAGCGGCTGTGCGGATCATTTGCGACAGGGAGACTGGAGTGGGCATGGGCAAGGGCTTTCGATATGTCCTTTTCGAGGAGGCAGATGGCGCTCAACTGGCCCTAAAGCTGGATGGTTCAGTGCTGAGGGGCAGGAAAGTGCGAGTGAAGCGGTGCGTTCAGAAGGACGGGGCACCTCGTACTGGACCGCAGAATTTCACTGGTGCCAAACACAAGTTCGATCCATCTGCAAAAGACGTAAAAAACGTCCTGCGTTTAACATGCAAAGAAAGTGGGGAGCAGTAAATCCAAAACTGTCGGGCACAAGCGTGTTTCTAAGACAAAATCATAGCTTTATTCGCCACGCTGTTTTAGTCCGATAATCTTCTAACTACTATGATTTTTTTTCCACCGAATAAACGGATATGTAAAGTTAAAAAATACAGTGTACACATGCTGATGAAAAATATCTTATTTACAGCATTCCAAAGCAAACGCTGATGCATTTTTGGCCCGCTGAATAAAAAATACGGTGCTTGTGTAGTGCTTACTGTCGTCGCGTGTGTTTTGAGGAGCTATAAGTAACAGGTGTTATTGATACCCAACTTAACGGCAATAATTTGAAACAACTTGAAAGGGCCAGCGTTTGATCAACCCCTCCGTGAACAAGCCTGAGAACTGCGGAATGTAACACAAATCCCAGGAGCAGGCGCTTTATCCCACGGAGCTTTTTTACCAACAGCAGGAAGATCTGGTGGACTCAGTGAGAGTTGGGCTGTGAAGGCCTCAGTGTGTGTGTTTTGAGTCCTTCACACGTGTACCAGAGGGAAGTCCTCAGCAGAGTTTGGAGTGCCCGGATGAGCGAAGAGGGGAAGAGAATCAACACTACTTCCACTGTTTTCTGCAGGATAAAAGGCCTGCAGGGATTCGAACCCGTGACTCACGAGTCACACACACTCTCCTCAGTAGGCACTCAACACACTTTGCAACCTCACTGTGCTTCAAACACGTGCCCTGCAGTTTTACGGACATCTTAGCAACAGCCGAATTACCCACTGAGCTATCTTCCTGGGACTGGAACCTGCAACATGCAGGCAAATCTCCGAAGCAACATTTTAGTCCACTGCGCAATTTATTTTTTTATTGATCCTCATGGAGCCTGGGATACATTCAGAGCCAGGCAGCAGCCAAATTATTTCAGTATTTTAACAAGCCCAGGGTTGGAAATTGTGATCGAGTAGTCTCCATCTCTTACACACACGCGTGGTCTCCGCTGCAGGGACATTAGCCAACCGAGCTATCTCGCTGAAGAGTAAGTCGATGGCCTTCCTGTTACTATAGACGGAACTCGACAACAGGTGCAATGATCTGCTGAGTTATCTGGTTAGATTTAAACCAGTTGATGGTAAGCATATCCCTGCAGAAGAGAGGTGCACCAACTACGGCGTGTTACAGGCTGTGGTGTCCGTGGCGTAGGCGCCGCAGTAGTGACTTTCAACAGTCATTTGACGGCCTGACAGGGATATTAACCTGTGGCCTGCAGTATTGAGACATCGATGCAGAAGGAACGTTAAGGCACTGATTTTGTAGAGCTTGTCAGTTACACACATTGCCGGTAATAAATAAATAATAATATCCCGGTATTTGTAAAGCGCGAAGAGGTCTCAAGGCGCCGGGGGCCGTCGGGAAGATTAAGCGAGCTATTGCCCAGAGTCACATGGTGCTGGGCTGAGCTGCCGCTGGGGATCATCGAACGTGAGCCCTGACCTCTGCACCACACCTATCCCTGCTGCAGCAAGGTTGTTACAACAATGTCCTATTTTGTGCAGATTGAAACCTGTGTGCATTACATATAGGTCGCCGTAGCAGGTGCTTTAACCCGCCGGGCTGATTGATTCCGATCCTGCAGCTGTGACCGACGGACTACGCAAGTCTGTGTTTTATTCCATTCTCGAAGCGGTGGCTCACCAATTACCAGGGACTCCGCAGCAGCAGCTTTGACCCGCCGAGCTGTCCGTGAAGCCTGTCTCGGATATACCGGGGCAATCTTAACCGGGGTGCTGAAGGGTCTTACATCTCTGAATTAGTTGTAACCCAATCATCTGTGCCGCGCTGCCCACTGGTAATTGGAAATGTTGTCGTGATCTGTAATCGCCAAGCGCGGGATGTCAATAGAGCGCGTGCCGGGTAAACCAAGCCCGCGCACCCGCCCTCCCATTAAAGATTGAGCGAGAAGCTGGGGCACGAGGACGCGCCTGTACCGAGCACCTGCGAACAAACGCGCAGGCCCGGCACATGTCCGTAATGTGTGATGAGGTGCAAAGGGATACCCTGGAAGAGGCGCGCCTCGCGCTGCTTCTCGGGTGACCCTAGTAGCGCTAAAACAGCAGGCTGGTGAGGTAACTCACTGTGTCAATGCGCCTGCTGTGGAGCTGTGTGTGCAACCTGCGGGTCACAAGTTCAACCTTAGGTAGATAGCAGGATGGATTGACGCACCTGATGCAGAGGTGCTGGTCTATGGAACCTGAAGAGTACAGGTTTCAATCCCATCAAGATAGCTCAGTGAATCAATGCACATTCCGCATCTAGCTGTGTTGCCTATAGAGAGGGTCACTAGAATTATGAAGATCCTTGAATTATGAATGTCTGCTGTGGTTTCAGCTTAATTATGGATTTGCTGATCTTGTGACATAATCAACCATTTGCTGCCTAATTTGCAGATTTTAACAAAAACAATTTCCAGTTCAAAAATATCAAAAGTTACTGAAAAAAGTTTCCCATATCATGGGTCAGTGCTGTGGCATAACCGTTGCAAAGGGTAAATGGACAAGCTAAGATGGCTGTATTCAAGTGTTAAACTGGCAGAGATGAGTTAAAATGTTGCCCTTCCTGTAGTCACCTTTTAAGATGACCAAACAGCAAAAAGAATCCTGCCACGGAAAGTGCCCCGTTTATTGTCACGCATGTTAGTCAACTCTGCAGACGTAGTGTGTCTTTCATTGCAACATAATCCAAGTGGCCACGTCTTGAGGCCAACAGGTTCAATTCAAGCAAAGTCAGGGCTTTAAGTGGGATGAAAAAACTGGGGGGGGGGGTCTCTCAAATGGGTGTGGCCAATTTAATTAAGGGCGTGGCTTAAAAACACGTAAGCTAAAAATCTGTGCTTAGCATAGTGTGCCGCCCGACTTGTATTTTGCTGTTTCTGTCATTGCTTCCAGATGTATGATGCAACAAGTAACATAAACCCTACAACAAGTCAGGACTTTTGGCTTTGTCAATGGTTGTTAGTTGCATAAGATAAATAAGCAGCAACTATGGCTTGTACATATTGTTGAAAAAGCTTCCACTTAAAGCCCGGGTGACACCACGACAATGTTGCTGCTCCTGAGTTTCAAAAGAGAAGGGAAACCCAGAGAGAAAATGACTCTCTTTAAAGGATTTCCGATCCCTTACAACGCTCACCTGGCATGACGTCATGCCGTAACTTCCCCACTAGTGAGAAGTGACCAGTGTGAGCAGGCGCACATCGATGTGCCTGCTGTCACTGCAGTCTGGAAAAAAATGGACCGCCTATGCCAGGGCACAAAACAGAGCCCGATAGAGACCCGTTTTGAGGCCCCCTTTAAAAAACTGCCGGTGCTCAGCACGGTGAGACCCGGCCCACTTAAAGCCCTGGGCAAGGTAGTTCAGTGTCATCTGTCTCAGACATATGTGTGCAAGTGTAGGTAACCGGATACCTCAGTGGATTAATGCACCTGTTGCAGAAGGACGTCCATTTCCAGTTCTAGTCAGATAATACTGTAGATCAGTGGTCTTCAAACTTTGGTATGCCAAGCCCCCCCTGAGGAAAATGTTTGGGGGTCGGGCCCCCCCTCAAACATATGAAAGGGCAGATCGAGACAAGGGTAAAAAGGTTAACTAAATCATCAGGATATTGGGATTTCCGCTGGGCAAAAGATCCATCCAGGTCCTCTAACAAAAGCCCCATTCTGATCTTCTCTGCTGCGCACCATCCTGAGCTGTACTTACAACGTCCTATCCTGAAAGCCCTGGAAATTTGCACACAGACCATAGCTGCTAAGTTTTCTGAATGCTTATGTGTCATATTTCCATGGTTTCAGTGTGCTTAGGAGTGACATTCAATGACCAAATGTGCGACACTTAAAGTAAGACTTTCCCATGAACAAAAACAAGCAATGAAGTGCATGGAAAGAGCTAGATCTCAGAAATTGCACCCTTTTAAGTAATGAGAAGCATTAAAAAGTTCTAGAAACTGTTGAAAAACATCTGCAATGGAAGATCACTAACCTACTACCCATTAATTACCCAACCATAACAAAAAATGTAATGACTAATGCATTTTAGTGCCGTGATGTGTACACCAGCACTAAAATGATTTAGTCTAACCACCCATGTGCGGTACTTGACAGGGCAACCAGACTCATTCTCCAGAGTTCTCAATAAGACGTCCTCTAGAAAGCCCACTATGGACCCCCTCTGCAAAGCCATACCTTGATTTTATCTGAAAAGCACTACACAGATCCCACCTGTAAAAGCAGTACTCGGGCCCATTTGTAGAAAGCACAATTCAGACATCCTTTACCAAGCTCCACGCAGAAACCACTTTGTAAGACAACATTCAGCACCCCTTTTCATAACACCACCAGACCTGCTAAAAACCCCAATCTAAAACTCCTCTTCAAATACCCATCCAAAACACTTCTGAAAACTACCACTGGGGTGTCTTTTTAAAACCACAACCAGCCCCCTCTTCTGACTCCCATCCAGACAGTTGAAATTGTAAAGTGCGCAATGCTCAGTCTCCCTGTCCACCCTTCGCTACTCACGATTTTCCAAGGCTGCTCCTGCCTTTCCTTACACGGATCCAAGCCTTTCTCAGTACAAGCCCATCTGCCTTTAAAAATAAGGCCAAAAACGCACAATAACATAAACAGGCTACAAAATGTTTCCATCAATACCACTAGTGAGTGCGTTCTGGGGCTTCTGCTTGCCACTGGGGGGACGTGGACTGGCGCCCCCCTTGAGATGACTCCACGCCCCCCCATGGGGGCACGCCCCACAGTTTGAAGACCACTGCTGTAGATGAATGCGCCTAGTGAAGAGAACTGTGTGTAACCTGCAGACCACAGATTTCACTGCCAGTGACATTCTTCTGTGGGTTCATGCACCTTTTGTGGAGAGAAAAACACTGTGCAACCTGGCGGTTACAGGGTTAAACACCAGTAAAACAATTTAGCTGGTTAAAGCGCCTACAAGTTAAGGATTCCAAGGGCATTGACAGTTTGTGGGCTTAAAGCATCAGTTGTAGACAAGCTTGTGCAACCTACAGCTCACCGATTTCCTAAGATAGCCCAGTGGGTTAATTCACCTGCTGTAAAAAGATGGGTTTAACCTGCACTTCACAAATTTCAAACTCTGTGTACCCATGGAAGAGAAATTTGCGTGTCCTGCTAGTCACATGGCCGAGTCCCAGTTCAATGGTTCAGCTGGTGAATACAATTCCTGCCAATCTCTGTTTCCAACTTAAAGGTTAACGTGTTGATTGCCAGCAAACGTTTATTGAGTTTATTACATTTTGCTGATACATGTTTATGGCCTGCTGATCAAAGGTACCATGCCAAGTGAAAGGCCTCAGTGGGCTAATGCAAAAATGTGTTATATTAATTATTATTGTAAATTAACTTTATACATTTATTTTGAATGCAGGACAAAAGAAAAAAAATGCCACAGCACTTTTATCCTAACTTTACACCAAATCGTTAATTAATTTAAATACATTAAATTTGAATAAAATTATTTTCTGAAGTTTAAATTAAAAACAAAATTCCCTCATAAAGAAAGACAAATTGCATTAATAATTATTGACATTGATGTGTATAATTAATTAAAAATAGTGTCATTATTTTTTAACCACATATTACATTTGTTTATAAATTCAACCAAGGGTGTTACCTATTTTATAATTGAATAATAAATACGTTTTTTTTAGACTTTTGCAAACGTTAAATTATATTTAATTATATATTAAACTATTTTAAATAATTTAATTTATTTTCTGTGGGTTATATTTTAAATCCTCACTTCTTTTATTTTCTATGGGAGGGTGTTCCAGTATCAGTGGTTGACCATGTGTTGTGCTGGACTTACTACTGTTTCTTTTTGGCAGTAGTAACTTACACGCGTAAATTTGACCCATCCCATTTTTCATGGGATTGAGATGGATTCTGTAAATGTAAATGTAAATTACTTACAAGTGTAACTTACCTCCGTGAATAGCCCCGGAAGTGTTACTGAAGTGCAGATCCGCACCTTAATTGTAAGTTTGCAATCCAGTCGCTCTTTTGGGTAGAGTTGAGTTCAGTCACAAGCACTATGGGCAAGATTCACAAAGGTTTAGCATCATGTTAGCGTTACATTTTTAACGCACACCCGACACTAAACCTGTTCCTTCTTTCTGCACTTCTTTTGTTTCTTTCTGCACCCCTCTTGCTTCTTTCTGCACCCCTCTTGCTTCTGTCTGCACCCCTCTTGCTTCTTTCTGTACCTCTGTTCCTTCTTTCTGCTCTTTTGTTTCTTTCTGCACCCCTCTTGCCACTTTCTCCACCCCTGTTCCCCCTTTTTGCATCTCTGTTGCTTCTTTCTGCACTTATCTTGCCTCTTTCTCCACCCATCATCCCTCTTTCTGCACCTCTGTTGCTTCATGCTACACTTCTCTTGCTTCTTTCTGCACCCCGTCCCTTCTTTCTGCAACCCTTGTGCCTCTTTCTGCATCACTCTTCCCTCTTTATGCACCCCTCTTGCCTCTTTCTGCACCGCTGTTCCTTCTTTCTGTACTTCTTTTGTTTCTTTCTGCAATTCTCTTGCTTCTTTCTGCACCCCTCTTGCTTCTTTCTGCACCCCTCATGCCTCTTTCACACACCTCTTCCCTCTTTCTGCACCCCTCTTGCCTCTTTCTGCACCTCTGTTCCTTCTTTCTGCACTTCTTTTGTTTCTTTCTGCACCTCTCTTGTTTCTTTCTGTATCCCTATTGCCTCTTTCTCCACCCCACTTCCCCCTTTCTGCATCTCTGTTGCTTCTTTATGCACTCTTCTTGCTTCTTTCTGCACCTCTCTTGCTTCTTTCTGCACCCCTCGTGCCTCTTTCTGCACCCCTCTTCCCTCTTTCTGCACTCCTCTTGCCTCTTTCTGCACCTCTGTTGCTCCTTTCTGCACTTCTTTTGTTTCTTTCTGCACCCCTCTTGCCTCTTTCTGCACCTCTGTTCCTTCTTTCTGCATTTCTTTTGTTTCTTTCTGCACCTCTCGCTTCTTTCTGCACCCCTTATACCTCTTTCTGCACCCCTCTTGCCTCTTTCTGCATCTCTGTTCCTTCTTTCTGCACTTCTTTTGTTTCTTTCTGCAGCTCTCTAGCTTCTTTCTGCACCCCCTTGCCTCTTTCTCCACCCTTCTTCCCTCTTTCTTCACCCCTGTTGCCTCTTTCTGCACGTCTGTTCCTTCTTTCTGCACTTCTTTTGTTTCTTGCTGCACATCTCTTGTTTCTTTCTGCACCCCTCGTGCCTTTTTCTGCACCCCTCTTCCCTCTTTTTGCACCCCTCTTGCCTCTTTCTGCACATCCGTTGCTTCTTTCTACACTACTCCTGCTTCTTTCTGCACCTTTCTTGCTTCTTTCTGCACCACTCGTGCTTCTTTCTGCACCCTTCTTCCCTCTTTCTGCACCCCTCTTGCCTCTTTCTGCATGTCTGTTCCTTCTTTCTGCTATTCTTATGTTTCTTTCTGCACCCCTTTTGCCAGTTTTTCCACCCCTCTTCCACGTTTTTGCATCTCTGTTGCTTCTTTCTGTACTTCTCTTCCCTCTTTCTCCACCCTTCATCCCTCTTTCTTCACCTGTTGCTTTTTTCTGTACTTCTCTTGCTTTTTTCTGCACCTCTGTCCCTTCTTTATGCAACCCTTGTGCCTCTTTCTGCACCCCTTTTTTCTGCTCCCCTCTTGCCTCCATCTGCACCTCTGTTCCTTCTTTCTGCACTTCTTTTGTTACTTTCTGCAACTCTCTTTCTTCTTTCTGTATCCCTCTTACCTCGTTCTCCACCCCTCATCCCTCTTTCTGCACCTCTGTTGCTTCATGCTGCACTTCTCTTGCTTCTTTCTGCACCCCAGTCCCTTCTTTCTGCAACCATTGTACCTCTTTCTGCATCACTCTTCCCTCTTTATGCACCCCTCTTGCCTCTTTCTGCACCTCTGTTCCTTCTTTCTGCACTTCTTTTTTTCTTTCTGCAACTCTCTTGCTTCTTTCTGCACCCCTCTTGCTTCTTTCTGCACCCCACATGCCTCTTTCACACCCCTCTTCTCTCTTTCTGTACCCCTCTTGCCTCTTTCTTCACCTCTGTTCCTTCTTTCTGCACTTCTTTTGTTTCTTTTTGCACCTCTCTTGTTTCTTTCTGTATCCCTCTTGCCTCTTTCTCCACCCCACTTCCCCCATTCTGCATCTCTGTTGCTTCTTTATGCACTTCTCTTGCTTCTTTCTGCACCTCTCTTGCTTCTTTCTGCACCCCTCGTGCCTCTTTCTGCACCCCTCTTCCCTCTTTCTGCACTCCTCTTGCCTCTTTCTGCACCTCTGTTGCTTCTTTCTGCACTTCTTTTGTTTCTTTCTGCACCTCTCGCTTCTTTCTGCACCCCTAATACCTCTTTCTGCACCCCTCTTGCCTCTTTCTGCACCTCTGTTCCTTCTTTCTGGACTTCTTTTGTTTCTTTCTGCAGCTCTCTAGCTTCTTTCTGCACCCCCTTGCCTCTTTCTCCACCCTTCTTCCCTCTTTCTTCACCCCTGTTGCCTCTTTCTGCACGTCTGTTCCTTCTTTCTGCACTTCTTTTGTTTCTTGCTGCACATCTCTTGTTTCTTTCTGCACCCCTCATGCCTCTTTCGGCACCCCTCTTCCCTCTTTTTGCACCCCTCTTGCCTCTTTCTACACCTTTGTTGCTTCTTTCTGCACTACTCCTGCTTCTTTCTGCACCTCTCTTGCTTCTTTCTGCACCACTCGTGCTTCTTTCTGCACCCTTCTTCCCTCTTTCTGCACCCCTCTTGCCTCTTTCTGCATGTATGTTCCTTCTTTCTGCTATTCTTTTGTTTCTTTCTGCACCCCTCTTGCCTGTTTCTCCACCCCTGTTCCCCGTTTTTGCATCTCTGTTGCTTCTTTCTGCACTTCTCTTGCCTCTTTCTCCACCCTTCACCCCTCTTTCTGTACCTCTGTTGCTTCTTTCTGCACTTCTCTTGCTTCTTTCTGCACTTCTGTCCCTTCTCTGTGCAACCCTTGTGCCTCTTTCTGCACCCCTTTTTTCTGCTCCCCTCTTGCCTCTTTCTGTACCTCTGTTCCGTCTTTCTGCACTTCTTTTGTTTCTTTCTGCAAGTCTCTTGCTTCTTTCTGTATCCCTCTTGCCTCTTTCTCCACCCAACTTCCCCCTTTCTGCATCTCTGTTGCTTCTTTCTGCACCTCTCTTGTTTCTTTCTGCACCCCTCGTGCCTCTTTCTGTACCCCTCTTCCCTCTTTCTGCACTCCTCTTGCCTCTTTCTGCACCTCTGTTGCTTCTTTCTGCACCCCTCTTGCCTCTTTCTCCATTCTCTTCCCCCTTTTTTCATCTCTGTTGCTTCTTTCTGCACTTCGCTTGCCTCTTTCTCCGCCCCTCATCCGTCTTTCTGCACCTCTGTTGCTTCTTTCAGCACTTCTTTTGCTTATTTCTGCACCTCTCTTGCTTCTTTCTGCACCCCTCGTGCCTCTTTCTGCACCCCTCGTGCCTCTTTCTGCACCCCTCTTCCCGCACCCCTCTTGCCTCTTTCTGCACCTCTGTTCCTTCTTTCTGTACTTCTTTTATTTCTTTCTGCACCTCTCTTGCTTCTTTCTGCACCCCTTTTACCTGTTTCTGCACCCCTCTTCCCTCTTTCTGCACCCCTTTTGCCTCTTTCTGCACCTCTGTTCCTTCTTTCTGTACTTCTTTTGTTTCTTTATACAGCTCTCTTGCTTCTTTCTGCAGCCCCTTGCCTCTTTCTCCATCCCTCTTCCCTCTTTCTGCACCCCGGTTGCCTCTTTCTGCACCTCTGTTACTTCTTTCTGCACTTCTTTTGTTTCTTTCTGCACATCTCTTGCTTCTTTCTGTATCCCTCTTGCCTCTTTCTCCACCCAGCTTCCCCCTTTCTGCGTCTCTGTTGCTTCTTTTTGCACTTTTCTTGCTTCTTTCTGCACCTCTCTTGTTTCTTTCTGCACCCCTCATGCCTCTTTCTGTACCCCTCTTCCCTCTTTCTGCACTCCTCTTGCCTCTTTCTGCACCTCTGTTGCTTCTTTCTGCACTTCTTTTGTTTCTTTCTGCACCTCTCTTGCTTCTTTCTGCACCCCTCTTGCCTCTTTCTCCACTTCTCTTCCCCCTTTTTTCATCTCTGTTGCTTCTTTCTGCACTTCGCTTGCCTCTTTCTCCGCCCCTCATCTGTCTTTCTACACCTCTATTGCTTCTTTCAGCACTTCTTTAGCTCATTTCTGCACCTCTCTTGCCTCTTGCTGCACCCCTCTTCCCTCTTTCTGCACCCCTCTTGCCTCTTTCTGCACCTCTGTTCCTTCTTTCTGTACTTCTTTTGTTTCTTTCTGCACCTCTCTTGCTTCTTTCTGCACCCCTTTTACCTGTTTCTGCACTCCTCTTCCCTCTTTCTGCACCCCTTTTGCCTCTTTCTGCACCTCTGTTCCTTTTTCTGCACTTCTTTTGTTTCTTTCTACAGCTCTCTTGCTTCTTTCTGCATCCCCTTGCCTCTCTCTCCACCCCTCTTCCCTCTTTCTGCACCCCTCTTGCCTCTTTCTGCACCTCTGTTACTTCTTTCTGCACTTCTTTTGTTTCTTTCTGCACATCTCTTGCTTCTTTCTGTACTTCCCTCGCCTTTTTCTGTACTCAAATGGGAAGTGCAAGCTGTCAAGTTTAAAGGTCTGCGTGCTCTTGTGACTGAGGTATATGTCTACTTGTATATGTATTCTCACATGTGTTATGCACCTGAAGATGGTAGCTCAAAAAGTGGGTAGCTTCTTCTATAGGTGGTTAAATGTTCTCAGTTCTGCTCTGTCATTCAGTTGCACAGGCAGACATGTCTTATGTATATAGGTGTTATAGAGCCCCTCAAATATACTATTGAATACCCAGGTGCCCTGTATTATGAGCAGAAAGAAATACATACACCTTTTTGTACACATATTTACAGAGTTTGCTGTTTGAAACACAGGTATTCAAGTATTACTATGTTTATTTTTATGTAACATGTCACTCGGTAAAAGCAGAGACACGCATGCATACCTTCACAAACTTGGTCAGACTTACAACAGTGATATGCTTAGGATTGCTGTTTTATATTTGGTAGGTAGGCCTAACATTCTGAGCAGTCGATTAATAGTGAACCTTCAAGAGAAAAGTGAGGTTGAAGACATCTTGGGAGAAGGATTAGTGATTAGGCTACTTTGTATGAGTCTGTTGTAAGGTACAGTCAAAGCAGGCCTGTTTCTGCACCTCTGTTGGTTCTTTCTACACTTCTCTTGCTTCTTTCTGCACCTTTTTTCCTCTTTCTGGACTTCTGTTTCCTTTCTGTACTTCTCTTGCTTCTTTCTGCGCCTTTCTTCCTCTTTCTGCACATGTCCTACCTATATAGGCATATTTAGAAATTAGCATTTAAAAAACCTTAGAAATTCACTGAAAAAAACAGAGGTTTCAGGGACATTATAGTTAGGAATTAGCATTTAAAAAACCTTTGAAATTCACTAAAAAAAACATAGGTGTCAGGGACGGTATAGTTAGTTGGACATTTCACCCGTACAAAACCAGAGAAATTCGTCCGTTATAGTTAGTTGAGCTAACTATAACTTGCACCCCCGCAATGCACTGCTGATGATGTCACATATTACATCACTCATGACATGGTCAGTGACATCACTGATGACATCACTGATGACATCTCAAATGACATCACTGATGACACCACTGATGACATCATCCCCTTAATATCTGACGCACCTCCTCACACCCTAATATAACCTTTCATACACCCACTCTAAAATACAGACTACCATTCTCGAAACCATAGACACACCAATACCAGTACGTACATACCCACTCACTGATTGATAGGTCCACATACACATACACATCCACTCACTCACTCATACAGCCAGTCGCTCATCAATACAGCCACTATTATATGCACTCATACACCCATACAGACACACACCGCCACTCACCCATAGAGTTACTCAGACACCTAGTCAGTCACCCAAAGAGTCAATCACACTGCCATTTATTCACCTATACAGTTATATACACCCCACCTCACTTATTCATACAGATACTAACACATACTTACTCTCTTATACAATCACTGACACAAGCACACACTCATCCATACAGCCACTCTCACAATCACTCACTCTCACATATAGTCAGTTATATACTCCAACACTCACATATACTGCCTTTCACATATGTAGTTACTCACACATATACCACTGAGACATCCATTCACTCACCAACACAGCCATAAGAACACTCAATCACCCATACAGCCCCTCGCAGACGCACTCATGAACCCATACACCCACTGAATCACCCAGTCACACATCAATGCAGGGAGTTACACCCCCCCACCCACCCACACAGACACTCAAGCACCCATACAGGTACTCAGACAACCAATCATTAACCCATATAGACACTCATGTAGCTTCTCACCAACCCATGCAGCCACTTACATACCAACTGACAGACTGATACGGACATTCACACTGATTAATCATTCACCCATGCATTCACTAAGACATGTTTAATCACTCACTTTTACAGTCAGTCATGCACCCACTAAATCATTCATTCAGACACTCATACACCCACTCATTCTTCAATACACCTTTGCATATTTATATATAACATTCTTAAACTTTTAAAAATCACCCTTTCTGGATGATGTCATCAGTGATGTCATTTGAGATGTCATCAGTGATGTCATCAGTGATGTCACTGACCATGTCATGAGTGATGTAATATGTGACATCATCAGCAGTGCATTGCGGGGGCGCAAGTTACAGTTAGCTCAACTAACTATAACGGCCGAATTTCTCTGGTTTTGTACGGGTGAAATGTCCAACTAACTATAACGTCCCTGAAACCTATATTTTTTTTTAGTGAATATATATTGTAAATGGTATTTAAATAACTGCCTAGGCTATCAGCGCGTCATGTGATCAAGTCCCCCAGAGGGACGAAACGCGTCATGGCAGCAGCATTGTTTGGGGAGCACAAATAAATACTGCAAATTGAAGATTGGTGAGGTCCGCGCTCTTTCTTTGTGTTTGGTGAAGCTGACAAGCGGTGAAGGAGTTTGGTGAATATATATATATATATATATATTTCTCAACCCTCTTTCACAGAAGAACGGAGCGCACTCACGGGTGAAGATGGAAATGAATTTGCGTTATAATTAATTCCAACATCGCATGAAAAATACTGTGATTCACCTTTAATTTGTTATAGAATCTAATCATGTAAAAGAAAGGGTGTAGTGAAAATGAAATATCTTTCACATCCTTTTGAGTGAAGAAAAAAACGGGATGCTTTTTCAATTATTTGAGTCAAAACTACATGTCCCAGAAGGCATAGGAAATGATAGGAAGTCACATGACCATGTATTTGAATTTAACAAGCATTACGAGACCGCGAAATTCAACCGTGATCAAGGTCTCAGGGAGATCGAAACGCGTTGGTTGGTTGGCGGATTTATGCCTGTGAAAATGACTTTATGGAATAAATAAAGCTGGAAAACTTCACCCGTGAGTGCGCTCCGTTCTTCTGTGAAAGAGGGTTGAGAAATATAATACGGCTTGGTTCCGCCGTGGATTGTGCACCGCTTGAAGAAGCAAAAGACACACATTTGATGGACGGAATGCAGAACAAATCAAAACATTCACCCCCAGTCAATAGATCTGTGTTAAATCCATAATTCTTTTGCTCACCATGCCACCCCAGTTTAGATCTGGCCATATGCAAATCAGTCTTGACCCCGTGCCTCATGGGAACAGTCCAGCCCGAACTGCCAAGCCAGGTCCTCCCTGGACCGGAAACAAGCATCCTAGGACCGGTTTCGGGGTTTCACCCCTCTTCAGCCAGGATAGCTTGATTCCAGTGGCACAGTGAGCCCGGGACCCACGTCTGGGCATACCCGGCGCACTTAGGGCAAGGAAGCAAAAGACACACACTTGATGGACGGAATGCAGAACAAATCAAAACATTCACCCCCAGTCAATAGATCTGGGTTAAATCCATAATTCTTTTGCTCACCATGCCACCCCAGTTTAGACCTGGCCATATGCAAATCAGTCTTCACCCTGTGCCTCATGGGAACAGTCCAGCCCGAACTGCCTAGCCAGGTCCTCCCTGGACCGGAAACAAGCATCCTAGAACCGGTTTTGGGGTTTCACCTCTCTTCAGCCAGGATAGCTTGATTCCAGTGGCACAGTGAGCCCGGGACCCACGTCTGGGCATACCCGGCGTACTTAAGGCGAGGAAGCAAAAGACACACATTTGATGGATGGAATACAGAACAAATCAAAACATTCACCCCCAGTCAATAGATCTGGGTTAAATCCATCATTCTTTTGTTCACCATGCCACCCCAGTTTAGATCTGGCCATATGCAAATCAGTCTTGACCCCGTGCCTCATGGGAACAGTCCAGCCCGAACTGCCAAGCCAGGTCCTCCCTGGACCGGAAACAAGCATCCTAGGACCAGTTTCGGGGCTCTTCAGCCAGGATAGCTTGATTCCAGTGGCACAGTGAGCCCGGGACCCACATCTGGGCATACCCGGTGCACTTAGGGTGAGGAAGCAAAAGACACACACTTGATGGACGGAATGCAGAACAAATCAAAACATTCACCCCAGTCAATAGATCTGGGTTAAATCCATCATTCTTTTTCTCACCATGCCACCCCAGTTTAGACCTGGCCATATGCAAATCAGTCTTGACCCTCTGCCTCATGGGAACAGTCCAGCCCGAACTGCCAAGCCAGGTCCTCCCTGGACCAGAAATAAGCATCCTAGGACCGGTTTTGGGGTTTCACCTCTCTTCAGCCAGGATAGCTTGATTCCAGTGGCACAGTGAGCCCGGGACCCACGTCTGGGCATACCCGGCGTACTTAAGGCGAGGAAGCAAAAGACACACATTTGATGGATGGAAGGCAGAACAAATCAAAACATTCACCCCCAGTCAATAGATCTGGGTTAAATCCATCATTATTTTGCTCACCATGCCACCCCAGTTTAGACCTGGCCATATGCAAATCAGTCTTGACCCTGTGCCTCATGGGAACAGTCCAGCCCGAACTGCCAAGCCAGGTCCTCCCTGGACCGGAAACAAGCATCCTAGGACCGGATTCGGGGTTTCACCCCTCTTCAGCCAGGATAGCTTGATTCCAGTGGCACAGTGAGCCCGGGACCCATGTCTGGGCATACCCGGCGCACTTAGGGCGAGGAAGCAAAAGACACACATTTGATGGACGGAATGCAGAACAAATCAAAACATTCACGCCGAGTCAATAGATCTGGGTTAAATCCATCATTCTTTTGCTCACCATGCCACCCCAGTTTACACCTGGCCATATGCAAATCAGTCTTGATCCTGTGCCTCATGGGAACAGTCCAGCCCGAACTGCCAAGCCAGGTCCTCCCTGGACCGGAAACAAGCATCCTAGGACCGGTTTCTGGGTTTCACCCCTCTTCAGCCAGGATAGCTTGATTCCAGTGGCACAGTGAGCCCGGGACCCACGTCTGGGCATACCCGGCACACTTAGGGCAAGGAAGCAAAAGACACACATTTGATGGACGGAATGCAGAACAAATCAAAATATTCACCCCCAGTTAATAGATCTGGGTTAAATCCATCATTCTTTTGCTCACTATGCCACCCCAGTTTAGACCTGGCCATATGCAAATCAGTCTTGACCCTGTGCCTCATGGGAACAGTCCAGCCCGAACTGCCAAGCCAGGTCCTTACTGGACCGGAAACAAGCATCCTAGGACCGGTTTTGGGGTTTCACCTCTCTTCAGCCAGGATAGCTTGATTCCAGTGGCACAGTGAGCCCGGGACCCATGTCTGGGCATACCCGGCGCACTTAGGGTGAGGAAGCAAAAGACACACATTTGATGGACGGAATGCAGAACAAATCAAAACATTCACCCCCAGTCAATAGATCTGGGTTAAATCCATCATTCTTTTGCTCACCATGCCACCCCAGTTTAGACCTGGCCATATGCAAATCAGTCTTGATCCTGTGTCTCATGGGAACAGTCCAGCCCGAACTGCCAAGCCAGGTCCTCCCTGGACCGGAAACAAGCATCCTAGGACCGGTTTCGGGGTTTCACCCCTCTTCAGCCAGGATAGCTTGATTCCAGTGGCACAGTGAGCCCGGGACCCATGTCTGGGCATACCCGGCGCACTTAGGGCGAGGAAGCAAAAGACACACATTTGATGGACGGAATGCAGAACAAATCAAAACATTCACCCCCAGTCCATCATCTCCTTGTGTTTGCTTTTTCGCCCTAAGTTGGCAGGGTATGCCCAGACGTGGGTCCCTTGCTCACTTTGCCACTGGATTGAAGCTAGCCTGGCTGAAGAGGGGTGTTACCCCGAAACCGGTCCCAGGATGCTTGTTTCCGGTTCAGGAAAGACCTGGCTTGGCAGTTCGGTCTGGACTGTTCCCATGAGGCACAGGGTCAAGACAGATTTGCATATAGCTGGGTCTGAACTGAGGTGGTGAAGTGAGCTAAAGAACGATGATGGATTCAACCCAGATCTGTGACTGGGGGTGAGTGTCTGAAAAGTTTCAGCACACCGACCATCATCTCCTTGTGTTTGCTTGAGGAAGCGCCAAGGTATCCAGCGAAAGAGAGCTGACACATATATATATATATATTCACTGAAAAAACCACAGGTTTCAGGGACGTTATAGTTAGTTGGACATTTCACTCGTACAAAACCAGAGAAATTCGGCCGTTATAGTTAGTTGAGCTAACTATAACTCGCGCCCCCGCAATGCACTGTTGATGATGTCACATATTACATCATTCATGACATGGTCAGTGACATCACTGATGACCTCACCCACATCTCAAATGACATCACTTATGACATCACTGATGACATCATCCACGTGATAATCTGATACACCTCCTCACACCCTAATATAACCTTTGATACACCCACTCTAAAATACAGACTACCATTTTCGAAACCATAGACACACCAATACCAGTTACTACATACCCACTCACTGATTCCTATGTCTACACACACATCCACCCATACAGTCACTCATACATGCAGTCACTCATCAATACAGCACTATCATATGCACTCATACACCTATACAGACACTCACACACCACCACTCATCTATAGAGTTACTCACACACCTAGTCAGTCATGCAAAGAGTCAATCACACTCCCATTTACTCACCTACACAGTTATACACACATCACCTCACTTATTCAAACAGATACTAACACATACTTACTCTCTTATATAATCACTGATATAAGCACACACTTATCCATACAGCTACTCTCACAATCACTCTCTCTCACATATAATCATTTATATACTCCAACACTCACATATACTGCCTTTCACATATGTAGTTACTCACACAATGATCACTGAGACATCCATTCACTCACCAACACACCCATACACACACTCACCCACCCATACAGCCCTTCACAGATACACTCTTGAACCCATACACCCAGTGAATCACACACTCACACATCTATGCACAGAGTCACACACCCCCTACCCACCCACACAGACACTCAGGCACCCATACAGATACTCAGACAACCAATCAATAACCCATATAGACACTCATGTAGCTACTCACCAACCCATGCAGCCGCTTACACACCAACTGACAGACTGATACAGACATTCACACAGTTTAGTCACTAACCCATGCATTCAGTAAGACATGTTTAATCACTCACTTATACAGTCAGTTACGCACCTACTAAATCATCCATTCAGACACTTATATACCCACTCATTCTTCAATACACCTTGGCATATATAAATATATAAAACTTATTTAAACTTTACAGAAACACACAGTCACTGGATGATGTCATCAGTGATGTCATTTGGGGTGGTAAAGGTAATTTTAGAGTTTAGGGGTGGGTAGTGGTAAAGGGTGGCAAGGGTACCTTTAGGGTTTGGGGGTGGGTAGTGCTAAAGGCAAGTTACAAGTAAAATGTAACAAATGGGATTTGGGGGGGATTCCCCCAATAAAAAATACATTTAAGATTAAAATAAAATTATACATATATATATATGATGCTTATACGTATCTTAAATATACTTACCTAGCGTGGTAAAGACATGCGTGGTAAAACCATCTGTGTTGTAAAGACATGTGTGGTGAAGTCATACAAGCTAATACACAGGCATAGAGACAAGAGCAGATGGGACCCTTGAGCTGCTGTTTAAAGCAGGCTCCATCACCAGTGGCCTACGACATGTACTATTTTATATAGGGTACCTTATAAGGGCATTTTTCAAATACGATATATGGTCTCCCTTACATGATGGGTCCAAAGCTAATCAGGAAAGATACATTTGTATTATCTTTTTCTTACAAAAATAACACATGTGCAACAATGTGTGCGTTGGGAAAAGGCTACTATTCTGAAAACAAAACAATGTGCATTCATACGATGTTGCAGAAGGGCAACACCCAGCATATTCAATTGCCAAACATAAATGAAAGTAACTGAGTTATCCAACTCTTTCTAAAGTGTTGAATGTAGTGGAAAGCGCATTCTAAGAGATCAATGGAATGCTTGCGCACAGTACGTAAGTATCCAAGAAAGGCATCCCAATAGAAAACTAAACAGTACTGTTAACTACTGCAACATATCAGTTGATTTCCCAAATGTGAGAAGTTGGCCTGGCATATGCTGTCCACTAATTATAGTGGGCACCTTGCACCAGTCCAAACAACCCCTTATTGGAGATAGGTTAAAGACAACCTTCATTGAAAGCTATCCTAGTGGTAGCTATGGAGAGCAGCCTTCAGGCTAAGTCTTGAAGGAATGTAAAGCAGCTTGTTTTACCAGTCTATAATCTCTTGAGTGACCAAATGAAAGAGGACCACACCAGGTATATATTCAAAATATATGTATTTATTACTAAACACACCCCTCTAGTCTCTTTATGAGGCTAGAGTTCGAAGTACATACGTTACGAGTTAGTTATCTACAGTAATAGCACAAATACACGTTTGAGCCCCAGGGGCGTACCAAACCATATACCAATAAAGTGGTATAAGAACCACGACTGAGCTAGACACAAGGCCTAGAGCCTGTAGAAGTGCTGGGACCACAAGGAACCACCCAAGGCAGTGACACAGGGGACCCACGGGGGACGCGTGAAGGTATGAACACAACCGCGAACCACCGTTAACTTCTATGGGGAAAGTCGCGATTAGAATTTAAAAGAAAAGGGACACTTAGAGGAGGACTTGGAGCAAACCCTTTGAGAACTAGGCTGTTCTAGTGTCAATACCCACGGGAGCACCGGAGTACTCGAGTTACCTCACCCAGGGAAGCCGGGTGCATAGGTGTCTTTCGGGGTCGGGTTTCGTCGTCGCTTTCAATGGCGATCTGCTGCAAAGTACTGCGGGCGACCAAGTCGAAAGTGTTCGGGTGGATCCAAAGGTGGATCGAAGATCTGAAGAACCTGAAAGCAGAGGGGACAGAGTCTGGGTCACTAGCCAGTGACCAGGAAGGCGATGGGCAGCTGCCCACCGATGTTGAGTGCTTCAGGTAGGTTGACAGTCGTCTTGACTCTTCAGCCACGAGGTCCAGGAGGCGTCGACGACAACCAGGAGCTGAATTCGAGCTGTCCCACAACGTCTGTCGATTGCAGGGGTGTCGGCGACCGGATTGGACCCAACAAGCCTTGGCAACGGCAAGTCTCGTGGAAATAGAAGAAGGACGATGTTGCAGACCAGCAAGGTCTGGGGGACTCACCCAGTGAGGATAAGTCAAGTCACACCTGGAGCAACCAAGGAGCCCAAGCAGAAAAAGATTGGCCTTCGGGAGGGCCTACTAGCCAACAGACTAGCGACCGCGAAGGAGCCTCGAGACGATGCACGTGGAGCTGGCTCACAGGACACTCGTGGAGTGGAGGCCAGTGATCTTCCGTGCAGTTGGTGCTGGAGGCTGGGGCTACTCGGAGCCCAAAGCACGACTTCGTGGGAGACCCAGAAGAGGATGCACTTGCAAATGCGTTTGGTGTCCAGGGGTCATGGTTCCACGTTACCCATGACAGCTACGGGCCTCAGCTTTGCTGGGGACTCAGGGCAGCCTCGGGGAAGTCTGGAAATCCACCTCTGGTGATGCAAAGACTTCGGCGTCCGACGGGAGCTTCAGCGATGCAGACCGGACAATTGCTTCTTTGGTGCCTGCCAAGCAGGGGAGTCACTCCTTGACCCCAAGGGAGATTCTTCAGTCCTCTAATCTTAAAGTAGAGCGTCGAAGGTCCAGGATTCTGTATCAGAGTTTCGTCCAGGTAAATCTAAAGTCCTAAGGACTGGGTTCCCCTACTTATACTAAGGTAGGAGGTTGGACATACTCTGTGGCCCCACCTATGGGAGGGCCAGGGCAGAGGGGTGGTTACACCCCTTTCCCTTTGTCCAGTTTCGCGCCAGAGCAGGGGCTGGAAGCCCCTGAGCCGGTTTGAACTGGGGTATGCACAGGGACACCAAATGTGCCCCCAGTGCAGGACTTCAAAGCACCAGAGAGTGCTCCCGCCCAGCCCCAATACACACTATCCTGTCTGGGGAGGTGGTCACACCTCCCTGGGACAGGAAACCTATTGTCCAGGCCTCCCCTGCCGGAGTTTCGGTCAGCAGCAGGAGGCCAGACTCGTGTCTGTGGCAGCGGCATCCATTTTGTGATGCCAGGGCTCTGGAAAGTCAGTACCGGGCATACCGGTGTGTACATGTCTTTCCCTCTAGAAGGGTGGAATGCTACCCCCGCCGCCAGAACTGGCGGGGGGGTAGTATTCCAAGATGTTTGACACCAAACACGACATGTTTCCGTGCAGCCATCCCAAAGTTAGCATTTAACGCGAGGTTATAATGCGCTTAAGAGTATATGGTCAGGCTGCACTACAAACAGCATCAGAGAAGGGTCTCCGAACGCTGCAGAGGGGCCCTGCTCATGCAGGGGCACCCTCTCACATAGGAACCACGCACTCTGCCTTCAGGATTGATAAGGCCTGCCATAGGAGTGACTTATAGGTTTATATGTGTGTAGGTATATAGTGATATAGGTAGCCTATATCACAGTAAGGGGTGCATGCACCACCTTACCCAGGCTGCAGTAGCAGACCTGTGGTGTCAGTTTGGATGGCCTTCCAGGGGTGGCACAATACATGCTGCAGCCCCTGGTAGGCCTCTGAGGTACCTATGCCCTGGGTACATAGTATACCATATACTAGGGACTTATAAGGGCACTCCAGATTCCAATCAGAGATGTGCCTAAGGCACATGGAAACCATTTTAGAGAGGAAGCAGCTAGGCTGGGGTTCTGATTAGCAGGGCCCCAGCCAGACTAAGGTCGAAAAACAGTGAAGCATCAGCAAAAAGTGGGGGTACCCATGTGAAGCAGATCCTACTCTCCTACACAACCCCCCAAACGTAGGGACATTAAACTAACCTTGCCCAGTTAAGTCTTCATGTTCTAAGTGGAAGTACCTAGAGAGTCCATCTGCATTGGCATGGTTACTCCCAGGTCTATGTTCCACTGTGAAGTCCATCCCCTGTAGGGAAATGGACCACCTAAGCAGTTTGGGGTTTTCACCCTTCATTTGTTTTAGCCATAAGAGGGGCTTATGGTCTGTTTGAACAAGGAAGTGAGTACCAAACAAGTATGGCCTCAACTTCTTCAGAGCCCAGACCACAGCAAAGGCCTCCCTCTCAATGGCTGACCAACGTTTCTCTCTAGGGGTCAGCCTTCTGCTAATGAAAGCTACTGGCTGATCCTGACCTTCATCATTCAATTGTGACAGTACAGCCCCTACCCCCAATTCAGATGCATCAGTTTGAACAATGAACTTCTTGGAGTAATCAGGACTCTGTAGAATGGGAGCAGTGCACATGGCCTGCTTCAGGTCATCAAATGCCTTTTGACAGCTAACTGTCCACTGAACCTTTTTGGGCATTTTCTTGGAAGTTAAGTCATTCAGGGGTGTCACTATTGATCCATACCCCTTGACAAATCTCCTATAGTACCCAGTCAGGCCTAAGAAGGCTCTCACCTGAGTCTGGGTAGTTGGAGCAGTCCAGTCCATGATGGTCTGGATCTTGCTCTGCAGTGGTTGAACCTGGCCTCCACCCACAAGGTGGCCCAGGTACACAACCTGACTCTGCCCTATCTGGCACTTGGTGGCCTTGATAGTCAGGCCTGCTTTCTGCAGGGCCTGTAAAACATTTCTGAGGTGGACCAGGTGATCCTCCCAGGTGGAGCTAAAGACAGCAATATCATCTAGATATGCTGCACTATAGGCTTCCAGACCTGTAAGGACTGTATTCACCAACCTCTGAAAAGTGGCAGGTGCATTCTTCAGACCAAAGGGCATCACCACAAATTGATAATGCCCACTAGGGGTTGAGAATGCTGGTCTTTGGCTTTGCATCATCAGCTAGTCTGATCTGCCAGTAGCCAGCTGTCAGGTCAAATGTGCTTAGATACTTGGCTGAGGCCAAAGTGTCTATTAGCTCATCTGCCCTAGGTATTGGATGGGCATCAGTCCTAGTGACTGCATTGAGACCCCTGTAGTCCACACAAAACCTCATCTCTCTTTTCCCACCATTGGTGTGAGGTTTTGGCACAAGGACCACTGGACTAGCCCAAGGGCTATCTGAGGGTTCAATAACTCCCAAATCCAACATCTTCTGGACTTCTGTCCTGATACAGTCCCTGACATGGTCAGGTTGCCTATAAATCTTATTTTTAATAGGCAGACTGTCCCCAGTGTCCACTTCATGAGTGCACCAGGTAGTCTGACTGGGTGTCAGTGAGAATATGTGTCTGAACTGATTGAGCACCTGTCTGCAATCAGTCTGCTGCTGGGTAGTGAGGCTGCCTGCCAAGGCTACACCATCCACTGACCCATCACCAGGGTTCTGTGAGAGCAGGTCAGGGAGTGGGTCACTCTCTTCCTCCTGTCCCTCATCAGTAGCCATGAGCAAGCCCATGTCTGCCCTGTCCACATATGGTTTTAACCTGTTGACATGGAGAACCCTGTGGGGACTCCTGGGTGTTCCTAGGTCTACTAAGTAGGTAACCTCACCCTTCTGTTCAACAATGGTGTGGGGTCCACTCCATTTGTCTTGGAGAGCTGCTGGGGCCACTGGCTCCAACACCCACACCTTCTGTCCTGGCTGATAAACAGTCAGTACAGCCTTTTGGTCATGCCAGGCCTTTTGAAGTTCCTGGCTAGCCTCAAGGTTTTTAGTTGCCTTTTTCATATACTCAGCCATCCGGGAGCGGAGACCAAGTACGTAGTCCACTATGTCTTGCTTTGGGGGCTTGAGAGGTAACTCCCATCCTTCCTTCACCAAGCACAGTGGACCCCTGACAGGGTGACCAAACAAAAGTTCAAAAGGGCTGTAGCCAACCCCTTTTGAGGCACCTCCCTGTACGCAAATAAAAGGCAGGGCAAGAGTATGTCCCATCTTCGCCTAAGCTTTTCTGGGAGCCCTTTAATCATGCCCTTCAAGGTTTTGTTGAATCTCTCAACTAAACCATTGCATTGTGGGTGATAGGGTGTGGTGAACTTGTAAGTCACTCCACACTCCTTCCACATTGCCTTTAAGTATCCAGACATAAAGTTTGCATCCCTGTCTGATACAACCTCCTTAGGGAAGCCCACTCTTGAGAAAATTCCCAGGAGGGCCCTTGCCACCACAGGTGCTGTAGTGGTCCTAAGGGGAATAGCCTCTGGGTACCTGGTGGCATGATCCACTACCACCAGGATAAACCTGTGCCCAGATGCTGTTTGGGGATCCATGGGACCAACAATGTCAATCCCCACCCTTTCAAAGGGAACCCCCACCACAGGTAGTGGTATCAGGGGGCCTTTGTAGTGCCACCTGCCTTGCCACTGGCCTGGCAGGTTACACAGGAGCGACAAAACTCCTTGGTGTCTTCAGACATGTGGGGCCAGTGAAAGTGAGGGACAATTCTGTCCCAAGTCTTGTTCTGGCCCAGGTGACCTGCTAAGGGAATATCATGGGCTAGGGTCAATAGGAAGCCCCTGAACTTCAAAGGTATAACCAACCTCCTGGTAGCACCAGGCTTGGGGTCTCTACACTCTGAGTACAAGAGTCCATCATCCCAATACACAGTATGGGGACCACTAGCTTTCCCAGCAGCCTCAGCAGCAGCTTGCTGTCTGAGGGGTTCAAGAGAGGGGCAGCTCTGCTGCTCCTGGCTCAGATCTGCCCTGGAAGGTCCCCCTGTCCCCAAGAACTCAACCTGTTCAGGTTCAAGCTCCTCTGGGACAGTTCCTTCCTCAGGACTGAGATCATCCCCCTCAAGGGACTGATCTTCCTTCTGAGCCAAGGGGGAAGGCACTGCCTTTACCCTACTACTCCTCTTCTTGGAGGGCACTTGGTCCATTATTCCAGAATCCAAGGCCTGTTCAGTGCTAGACATTTTGGCTTGTGACCTGGTCACAGCAAACACATCTGCAGGGATCCCCAGCATTTCTGCATGGGTCCTGAGCTCCACTTCTGCCCAAGCTGAAGTTTCTAAGTCATTGCCAAGCAAGCATTCAACGGGTAGGTCTGCACTTACCACAACCTTCTTAAGGCCAGTTACCCCTCCCCAGGAGAAGTTAACAACTGCCAGAGTATGGTCTGTTCTGACGTTGCTAGCATTGGTCACTTGGTACATTTCACCAAGTATTATCTGCCCAGGATTCACAAGGTCTTGTGTCACCATGGTGACACTTGCCCCTGTGTCCCTAAATGCCAAAGCCTCTCTTCCATTGATTAAAGGCTGTTGTCTGTACTTGCCCAGATTACTGGGACTCACAGAGGAGGTCATATCCATGCCTCCATCACAGACTAGGACAGCCTGAGTGAGTTCTCTGACTAGGTCAGAGCTCATCTCTTTACCCAGGGTCAACCCTACTAAACCCTTGGCTTGTGTAGTCCCACCACCAACTGTAACTGCACTAGGGGGAGCAGGTGCCTTAGGGGCATTGGTGGGGGCTGGAGTCGAGTCTTTGGGACTTGGTGCAATCACTGGTCCAGTGGGTCTTTTGCTTACAGACCTTGCACCATGGTTTTCTTTGGCCTTTCCCTTTGGTAGACTGTGAATCCCCACCTGAAGAAGATTTTTGGGGGCCTTGTGAAGACTTTTGATCTTTACCCTTCTCCCCACCCTTATCAGAGGTTTTCGAATCTTGCTTCTTAGGGTCACCACCTTGGTTCTGTACCTTCTGCTTCACCCTGGTTCTGACCCATTTGTCTGCCTTCTTTCCCAATTCTTGGGGAGAGGTCAGATCAGAGTCTACCAGGTGCTGATGCAACAGCTGATTTTGACAGTTATTAAGAATCTGCTCCCTCATTATCAGATTGTACAATCCTGTGAAGTCACATACCTTACTGCCCAATAACCAACCTTCCAGAGCCTTGGCAGAACAATCAACAAAGTCCACCCAGTCTTGAGTCTGTGCTTTTTGGGTATCCCTGAACTTTAACCTGTATTGTTCAGTGGTTAGGCCAAACCCATCAATTAGAGCACTCTTCAAGACTTTGTAATTATCAGCATCCTCCTCTCTAACAGTGAGGAGCTTGTCTCTACCTTTGTCTGCAAAGGAGAGCCACAAGATTGCTGCCCACTGCTCCTGAGGGACCCTCTGTACTTTACAGGCCCTCTCTAGAGCAGTTATCCATTTGTGGATATCATCCCCACTCTGGTAGGGAGGGACAATCTTGCTCAGGTTTCTATGGTCATAAGACCTTTCCCTATCTTTGGGGAAACTGCTGCCACCATGGGACTCTAGTCCCAACTTTTGTCTCTCTCTATAGAGATCTAGGGACTCCCTGTCTATAGCCAATTGCTGTTTCCTGAGTTCAAGCTGAGCTTGCTCATATTGAATCAGTCTCTTTCTCCTCTCATGAGAGGATTCCCTCCTATGAGAGGAGACAGAGGTCCCTATTGAGGTGTCAGAGTGGTTAGACTCCTGAGAAGGAGACCTAGACCTTCTGGGCACACTCAGAACTCTTCCTGGGGGACAAAGGGGAGGTCAGTCTGATCCTCTCCCTCCTCCTCCTCCACAGGAGGAATTGGGTTTTCCAGGACAAGGTCATTTTCACCTTCCTGGCCAGTTTCAGAGGGGGGCCTGGGTTTCTTCACCCCTGGCCCCTTCCTCATCTTCTGCCCCACCCTCTTTGCCTACCCCTTCAGACCCTAGGGGCCTGCTGAGATCATCAGCTAGTAACACCTCCCTGAGGTGTTGGGTGCTGGCACTTTTGCCTGTCTTCAACTTCCTAGTAGTGCATAATGCTCTCAATTCCAAGAATGGGAGTTTATCATACTTGGAGGAAGAAGCCCACTGGCTTCTGGCAAGGACTCACTGGGTCCTGGCTTTGAAGACATTACTAGTGAGGTGTGGTGTATGCACTACCTACTCTAGTGTGGCCTACTAAACTCTCTTGAGTTGTAGAAAGGGTGTGCTGTCCCTTAACACACAACTCTAAGTTCAGTAGAACTTACTGTATTACTAAGCTTGATTTATATGTACCTTAGGTACCCTTAGTGGTTTTCAGTTGATCAATTCAATTGAGATTATCTGGTAAAACAATAGCAAGCTGGAATCCCACACGCTGCACACCAATGTGAGAAGTTGGCCTGGCATATGCTGTCCACTAATTATAGTGGGCACCTTGCACCAGTCCAAACAACCCCTTATTGGAGATAGGTTAAAGACAACCTTTATTGAAAGCTATCCTAGTGGTAGCTATGGAGAGCAGCCTTCAGGCTAAGTCTTGAAGGAATGTAAAGCAGCTTGTTTTACCAGTCTATAATCTCTTGAGTGACCAAATGAAAGAGGACCACACCAGGTATATATTCAAAATATATGTATTTATTACTAAACACACCCCTCTAGTCTCTTTATGAGGCTAGAGTTCGAAGTACATACGTTACGAGTTAGTTATCTACAGTAATAGCACAAATACACGTTTGAGCCCCAGGGGCGTACCAAACCATATACCAATAAAGTGGTATAAGAACCACGACTGAGCTAGACACAAGGCCTAGAGCCTGTAGAAGTGCTTGGACCACAAGGAACCACCCAAGGCAGTGACACAGGGGACCCACGGGGGACGCGTGCAGTGTATGAACACAACCGCGAACCACCGTTAACTTCTATGGGGAAAGTCGCGATTAGAATTTAAAAGAAAAGGGACACTTAGAGGAGGACTTGGAGCAAACCCTTTGAGAACTAGGCTGTTCTAGTGTCAATACCCACGGGAGCACCGGAGTACTCGAGTTACCTCACCCAGGGAAGCCGGGTGCATAGGTGTCTTTCGGGGTCGGGTTTCGTCGTCGCTTTCAATGGCGATCTGCTGCAAAGTGCTGCTGGCGACCAAGTCGAAAGTGTTCGGGTGGATCCAAAGGTGGATCGAAGATCTGAAGAACCTGAAAGCAGAGGGGACAGAGTCTGGGTCACTAGCCAGTGACCAGGAAGGCGATGAGCAGATGCCCACCGATGTCGAGTGCTTCAGGTAGGTTGACGGTCGTCTTGACTCTTCAGCCACGAGGTCCAGGAGGCGTCGACGACAACCAGGAGCTGGATTCGAGCTGACCCACGACGTCTGTCGATTGCAGGGGTGTCGGCGACCGGATTGGACCCAACAAGCCTTGGCAACGGCAAGTCTCGTGGAAATAGAAGAAGGACGATGTTGCAGACCAGCAAGGTCTGGGGGACTCACCCAGCAAGGATAAGTCAGGGCACACCTGGAGCAACCAGGGAGCCCAAGCAGAAAAAGATTGGCCTTCGGGAGGGCCTACTAGCCAACGGACTAGCGACCGCAAAGGAGCCTCAAGACGATGCATGTGGAGCTGGCTCACAGGACACTCGTGGAGTGGAGGCCAGTGATCTTCGGTGCAGTTGGTGCTGGAGGCTGGGGCTACTCGGAGCCCAAAGCACGATTTCGTGGGAGACCCAGAAGAGGATGCACTTGCAAATGCGTTTGGTGTCCAGGGGTCACGGTTCCACATTACCCACGACAGCTACGGGCCTCAGCTTTGCTGGGGACTCAGGGCAGCCTCAAGGAAGTCTGGAAATCCACCTCTGGTGATGCAAAGACTTCGGCGTCCGACGGGAGCTTCAGCGATGCAGACCGGACAATTGCTTCTTTGGTGCCTGCCAAGCAGGGGAGTCACTCCTTGACCCCAAGGGAGATTCTTCAGTCCTCTAATCTTAAAGTAGAGCGTCGAAGGTCCAGGATTCTGTATCAGAGTTTCGTCCAGGTAAATCTAAAGTCCTAAGGACTGGGTTCCCCTACTTATACTAAGGTAGGAGGTTGGACATACTCTGTGGCCCCACCTATGGGAGGGCCAGGGCAGAGGGGTGGTTACACCCCTTTCCCTTTGTCCAGTTTCGCGCCAGAGCAGGGGCTGGAAGCCCCTGAGCCGGTTTGAACTGGGGTATGCACAGGGACACCAAATGTGCCCCCAGTGCAGGACTTCAAAGCACCAGAGAGTGCTCCCGCCCAGCCCCAATACACACTATCCTGTCTGGGGAGGTGGTCACACCTCCCTGGGACAGGAAACCTATTGTCCAGGCCTCCCCTGCCGGAGTTTCGGTCAGCAGCAGGAGGCCAGACTCGTGTTCTGTGGCAGCGGCATCCATTTTGTGATGCCAGGGCTCTGGAAAGTCAGTACCGGGCATACCGGTGTGTACATGTCTTTCCCTCTAGAAGGGTGGAATGCTACCCCCGCCGCCAGAACTGGCGGGGGGTAGTATTCCAAGATGTTTGACACCAAACACGACATGTTTCCGTGCAGCCATCCCAAAGTTAGCATTTAACGCGAGGTTATAATGCGCTTAAGAGTATATGGTCAGGCTGCACTACAAACAGCATCAGAGAAGGGTCTCCGAACGCTGCAGAGGGGCCCTGCTCATGCAGGGGCACCCTCTCACATAGGAACCACGCACTCTGCCTTCAGGATTGATAAGGCCTGCCATAGGAGTGACTTATAGGTTTATATGTGTGTATGTATATAGTGATATAGGTAGCCTATATCACAGTAAGGGGTGCATGCACCACCTTACCCAGGCTGCAGTAGCAGACCTGTGGTGTCAGTTTGGATGGCCTTCCAGGGGTGGCACAATACATGCTGCAGCCCCTGGTAGGCCTCTGAGGTACCTATGCCCTGGGTACATAGTATACCATATACTAGGGACTTATAAGGGCACTCCAGATTCCAATCAGAGATGTGCCTAAGGCACATGGAAACCATTTTAGAGAGGAAGCAGCTAGGCTGGGGTTCTGATTAGCAGGGCCCCAGCCAGACTAAGGTCGAAAAACAGTGAAGCATCAGCAAAAAGTGGGGGTACCCATGTGAAGCAGATCCTACTCTCCTACACCAAAGAATTTAAACTCTTACCAGCATTAATAACTTTAAAAGCAGACAGAAATGGAAACAGAAACTACTGTCTGTTCAGATCCCTGGTCAAGCAGCAAGTGTTTGTTTGCATGCTATAAAGAAAACACCATGCTGTCTTCACAGGTAATTAATAAATCTTAGCATTTGTAAAAGCAAAATGAAAGCTATTGGCATCCCAGTGGAATGCAAGCTGTGGCAGCTACTGAAGCGCGCCCTATGAAAAGCGACCTCTAAATAAAACATACACTTTCATACATAAGAATGTGACTCAAGACCCGTGGCAAAAACCAAAACATCTTCTGGTAAAACGGTCGGCAGAATCTACAGAATACCTTACGGAAACCATACAGAGAGCAATGGGGAATAGAAGAATGCAACGAAAGAGAGCTGTAAAACATCCATTCGCATGAAGTCCTTCACACAAAAAAGAAAAAAAGAGTTCCCAAAAGGTGAGCAGTCCTGGAAGAATTCAAGGAGCCAGTCAGGGAGGAAGTACACAGGCTATGTATGCTTCATGGGAGGGACCAACTCAAGCTGGACAGCCTAGAACAAATAGCCAGCAAACAGAAAGTGTGCAGGACAAAAGGCATAGCCAATGGTAAGCAATGGACAGAATGCATTTCTAGGTCAGTTTCTAACATGTCCCTAATTAGTCTTTGCAACCAGACAGCTGAGCTGTCTGGAAGGCTTCGAGCTAAAAAGAAGGAGGAAGATCATTTTCATATGTGACCTCCTTAATGGCGAATTCTCTGCCTCCTCCCATGTGACTTACCGGCAACCATCTAACATTTAGGAAGGTGCTTACAACTCACCCGTTTACAGTTTGATTTCAATTGGTTTGGACAGTCACAGCGCCAGAAAACTTTGATGACACTGCGCGCGCTACAAAACATGGTAGCATAACAACATACTTCCATCCATATTTCAAGCTGCAAACTTATGCCGTCTCCTGCTAGAGCCTACACCTGTCGGCGTCTTACCTTGTGAACTTGTTTTCAGAAGTCTAACCAGTACAAAATGTCGATTTTTCATGAGAGGAAGAGAATGGAAATTAATGTATGAGTATTGCAATACAACTGCGCAATTTCCGGCGTAGGTGTGTAACATTTGAGACTGCTGGATGTTTACACCTAGATTTCTGACACCATAAAACCCACAACAGCAGTGTTGGGTGTCTTAAAAAACAAGTGGAAATAAAACGAGACAGTTTCAAATTAGGTTTCCTCTAATTGCCCAAAAAAGTTTAAAGAAAGAAATTAAAGCATTTTAAACTGAGTAGAGAAACTTCAGTGGGTGCTATTTTCTGCTGAAAATATATGCTGAATATCTGTTCCATGAACTGTTCATTAACAAAACATAACGAAATGTAACATAGCATAGCATCAAGTATGAAAATAAGAGATAGCGTTATCTAAAACATAACAGAATATCAAATAACCACATAAAGCACAAAAAAATACATTACATAACACTTTGCATAACAAAAAGGACAAAACACACTATATAAAGCAAATTGTGTAATACAATTTGTATTATTTCATACTGTAGATCTATAGCAGTACATTATTTAAATGGTCTGCACAAGTACACAGAAGGAGGTGGGAGAGTGTTTCAGACAAAACGAATTAAGTGAATTGGATCTGTGTTTTTTTAAAGTGTTTTAATATATTGTACTATGTGGTGTACTTTTATGGTTTTTAGTAACCGAAATAAAGTGGTTTGATGATGATGATGAATTAAGTGATTCGGCAAAAACAGGAAGGCAGGAATTTTACCAAGTGCACGTCGATTTTAGGTTCTTCAACACCTTGAGAGAGTGGAACAGATGCCACTTTTAAAATGGAGACTTTTGGTCATTTAGGTCCCTACTGGAGGTCTGCCAATCCTCCACCAGCCCAAAGGAGAACCATCTGCCATATTCTGAGATCCTCACAGTATTGTCAAGGAATTCTCTTCACCAAATGTACTCCTGCCTCATCAACAGGAGCTTTTAGTAAAACTTTCATGCCGGTCGACTGGCCACCATGCCCTGATGACCTATTGTCATTGTTTTGTATTTCAAAAACAAAGTCAAAGGCAGGGTTTGTTTCTGAAATGGAAAACAAATGTCCCTGATGTGTAGGAAGATTCCATCATTTGTGTTGGGAGACGTTTTATTTTTCTTCTTTTCCTCCCACATTCCTCTGAGTCTCGTGTGCTGGACCTGGAGATGAAAAATCAACGTGGGAATGCCTGCATTAAATGCTGCGGGCCTTCTGATGCTGTAACCCTGGAGGCCCTGTGGTGGATAGGCCATCAAGAAAGGGTTTCTAATCCAGCTTGACGGATCACCAGTAGCTGAGAGTGATTCAAGCATTCCTTCCATTATTTTGTTGCTTGTTGGTTTACTGTATTCATGAGTGAAGAAGATGGGGCGTGCAAGCCAGAAGCTGCATTTACCCCTGAGCCCCATTCTCACCACTGCCTTTCAAAGGATTGCGTTGACATTCTGCAGCCAATGGGATTGCTATTGCAGCAAGCAGTGTGTGGCTCCTGTGGGTGTTGTCAGCCTGCTCCTACCACCACTGCTACTGCACGGAGACAGGACGCACAGACCAGGGAGAGCAGCATATGACTGCAAATTGTGTGTGAGTACCTACCGGTGCAAAAACAACAGAATGTAAACCGTTAGACCTATAGAAAGTCACCACGGGTAGAGAGAAAGGACCTGGATGTGTCAAAATACTCACACCCAGAGGAATACTACTGGGGAGAAGGAGCTAGAGATACAAGGCCTGCTTCTCAAAGATTTTACTGTGACATACTCTTGAAGTTCTTCAGAATTCCAGGATTAACCAGGGAGAAAGCCAGTACTACAAGAGTGGTAGTACACACATCTTTGTGAATAAAGCACACTATATTTTCACTTAATGTGTAGGCAAATTGTTCGGACATCACATTGTCAGTCTTGATGGGATGAAGATGCAATCATGAGCCCCTGATTCTTTGAGGATGAGGTGAAAGCCTTTTCATGTAGGCATGGCCTGGCTTGAAATAAGTCAAAGAGCCGACACTGAAGAAAAAGGAGCAAATGATCGAACATATTTAAAAAATATATTGGACTATTTGAGAAATATGGCCAATTCATAACAACTAAAGATTAATAGACCTCAAAAAATCTATTTAATTGAAAGAGCCTGTGGAAGGGAGCCTGCCTCAACAGATGTGCCAGAAAGATTTACGAGCCAAAACTCAGGAAGATTAACCATGTCACACCTCCAGGGTTGCTGTCAAAAAAACCTCTGGGCTTTGGGAAAACCTGACTGGTGCTCTAGGCAGTAGATGGTGGAGACGAAAGGAAGAGAGAAGATATGAGTGGAGGTGAAGAGCATCAAGAGAAAGGGATAAGCAAACAAGAGGAGTTTGAGAGTGGAGGAATAGGACTGGTAGACTGAAAGCAAGAGGAGAGAGAAACACACAAGCAAAAGAGAGGAATTTGAGAGTGGAGAAGGAGCAACCCATGAAGGGCAACAGCAAAGAAATATGAGCGCAGGAGATGAGTTTGAGAATGGACAAGAAGGAGTAATGACATGTGGTGCCCTAGCCCTGAAGTGCTCACTTCCTCCTTGGATGCCCCCTTTCTCTTCCATTGCCCGTGAGTTAACAGTTGGTGTGCCTCAGGGCTCGGCACTCATCCCCACCTTGTTTAATATGTGTCTCACGTCTCTAGCTGTGTTAGATTAGAGATTAGGGGCTGAGGTAATCTCATATGCTGACGATACCCAGATTGTTTTCTCCTGTGGCAAGGGAGAAGAGCTCGCTGGTGAAGTAATTAAGAACTGCTTCTCTAATGTGTTTCATCGGTTGTCCATCAATCAATTAAAATGCAATCCTGACAACACAGATATTGTATTTTTTGGCCCTACATCACCAGATTTATGGAGGACCTCCTGGCCGAAGGATGTCCCCCTCCCTAGCCCACAACAAGGTATTGTAAAGAACTTACAAATCAAATTTGATAGCGCCCTTTCTTTCCAACTACAAATCCAGGCATTGGTTGGATCCTCCTTTAGGCTATTACGCACTCTGAAAAAATGACTCAACTTACTGTCTGATGAAGCTAAGAAAACGATGATCCAAGTACTGATAACTTCCAGATTGGATTACGGAAACGCATTTTACTTGGGTCTCCCGGAGTATCTTTTTGGCAGACTTCAAGTAGTGCAGAATGCGGCTGCCCATATTTTCCTCAATCTTCCCTCGAGAACCCATATGTCCTCACAATAGAAAGCACTTCACTGGCTTCCTATTAAAAAAAAGGATCCTTTTTAAATCCCTGGTCCTCATGCACAAAGCCCTGCACGTTACTGGAGCCAGGTATCTGAGAGAAAGGATTTATGACTATGTTCCCTCCAGAAACTTACGGTCCTCTTCTGATCGAATGGCTAGAGTTCCTAAAATCTGCCAGGCCAGAATCGACGGCAGGCCCTGCAGGCCCTTTTAAACTCTCTCTGGAGCTACGCACCACAATTGAACTTTACACCTTTAGGAAAAAATTTAAAACATGGCTCTTTCAACAAGCCTAATTGGATGATCGGTGTTGTGTTGGTGACCTTGATAACATCTCCGGGACACTCTTTTGAGTAGTTGTACACTATATAAATCTTTTATCATCATCATCAAAGGCAGACAGGAGGACATAAACCAGAGCATGGGGACCATAACTAAAGAACAGAAGCATAACAATCCCTTTGGCAACTACAAGTTGACAGAGTGTCTGTCGGGAGACACACCCTGAGTTCCAGGATGCCAAGCCTTTCACCTGGGGTCATGGCCTAAAGCCAGTGTGGAGGAGGTGATGGGAAAAGCATAATTCCAAGTCACAGGTCACAACACTAGATATTTTCTAGGAAGAACACCAACGTTGTGTTATAGGAGCACAGAGGAGCCCTTGTAAAGGGAGGCTATCCTCCCATCTTTGTATTCTTTGTTATAAAATTGACGGATTATAGATAACAGCTCTTGCTACGCATTAAAGGGTTATGCTCAGTGAGCTTGTTTTTCCTGCTGATAAGAAGAAAATATCCAAGTGTTGGGTCATATCAGTGTTGGGCACCCAGATCATTACCTCTCTCATTCCTGACAGTGACAACCTTCCCGATAAGTACTGGTATTGCTAAAACCTATGACAAAAGGAAGGGAAAGCCTTATATGATCCAGTTTTGGATCCAGGTTAGTGTTTATTGAATTATAAACTATGTCTATTAACTTTTGACAATAAAAAGGTAGACAGTGTATTTTTTCTCCCATTACATTGTCTTGTGAGTCTTCTATTCCCTGTCACAGAACAGGAGGGAGTGATATTTAATGTTCCTATTAATAAGGGGGCTAGAGATAATGGCTTCTCTTCTAAATTCCGCCAATTTTATTGTCTGAAAATCGGAGGATTAGTGCTGAAGGTCACAGAAATCTAACTTCTAAGTGCCCATATTCCAACATCATAGCTGTGAGCTAATTTAATTCTATTCAGTCATAAAAGGAACTAAATCTGACTTTGTTCTTCCTATTTTCCGCTATCACTTCTCAAAAAGAACAGTAAGGTATTTGCGAACATTTTAGCGAATCACCTAACGCTGATATTGAACTCAGGTGATACGACAGAACAGCAGAGGTTCATCCCAGGCAGAGACACTACAGAACATACTATCCATGCCTGTACTCTATTTGACCTGACTACTACTGAACACCTGTTCTTGACAATTACTTTATTAGACACTAAGAAGACATTAGACTGAGAATCAATCAATCATTCGATCAATCAAAAACTTTATTTGGCTGCCATGCAACCATAAAAGTACAAATTATCAATAATACATAAAACATCCAGAGTATAGCCGCAATAATTTCCTGTACATCATCTATCATAATATACAAATATAATGTAAAAAAGCTAAAACATGCGTAAAAGGAACCTTTTCAACGTGCTTTGTGCATCTAAGACAATGCTATGTACAGAATACAAATAAAAAACAGCAACTTAATCAAAGTGCATTGAACTTCTAGAATGTACAGCAGCCCATAAAAAAGAACTTACATTAAAAATAAGTTTTGTCATCATGAAGCTGTTTTAAAAAGAGTAGTGATTGAGTGCAATGTGTCAGATTTCTAGTTTTAATGAAAGGAATTTAAAAAAAATCACATTTTTGGTAAAAACCACAAAAGAAAGTAAAATGTAGCATAGACAGTTTGGGGTTGTTATTACAAGGACATGCAAGTAATTCTAAAATGTTCTGAAAGCCTAGTGGAAAATATAATAAATAATGTATTGTGTCTTCCCAAAAGCGAAACATTAAAGAGCATTCCCACCTTCCTCTCCCACTGCGTAAGTAATTGCTGAGGGTATTTTCAGGGTTCACTAACAAATAACTTGGAATGGATGATTTTAATGTTTCTGTGCTTTTAGACTGAGTAAATTGTCGTTTCCTCTGAGTAATTTTGGAAAGGTTTTAGTTGCCCTTTCCCTGTATCAAGGCTATAGGAGCTCTGTATGAGAATTCAATAGTGTAATTTGTGACAACCAGACTCTGTTGCATGTCTTGGTAGAAAATGTTACTTGGAAGGTGTTGGAAAGTGCATTATTAGTAGTGGTAAATTTGCATCTACCACTGGCAATAAGGCCACTAACACAGTCTGGGGCTCAGAATCGGTTTCAGAAAATTATTCCCATACTCATCCCTTGGTAGCTTGGCTGAGAGCTGGCATGCTTAACTTCAGAGACAGGTATTTAAAGCATTTAAAAACACCAATTCAGTAAATAATTAAGACACAACACACAATAAAAATCCATTATTAATTTAGAGAAATAGGATATATTTTTATCTTTGAAATGGCACCAAAATGAAAAACATCCAATGTAGGGAACCTGAGATATGAATTTTTAAAGATTTAGCCTTATATAGCACATAGAAACCTATAGCGCCTATTGGGACATTTGGTCGCGCTAGACCGGGACAAGTCAAAGTTTCAGGCTGACCGCGATGGAGCTCTCCACGGCTACGCCTCGAGGTAGGCCTTGGACAAAGTTTTTACCTTCTGACTTACAAAACGTTTCTGGAACTTTTTCTCCCGGAGTCCCACGAAGCTCTCCACCAGCCTTTCGACAAGCTACCAGTCAAACTATGGAAGTCAGCCCTCCGGAGCTTTCCAGCGGGATGAACCAGAGATCCAGGCCCTCCCACGGTTGAAGGTGAGTGGCTGACTCATGTGGTTGGAGCCGGTCAAGTCTGTTACCTTCAGAGTTAGAAACTTTTACACAGCTTTTTCTCGCAGGGTCCCTCGAGGCTCTTTACCAGACCAGACTCTGTGTGGGTTTGCCAGCCTGGGATTCGACCAGCTCCCGCTCAAACTCTGGAAGTCGGGCCTCCGGAGCCCTTCAGCGGGACGAACCTGTAAGGCAGGCCGGCTCGCGGTTGAGTGTCGCAGGCTTGGCTGGCCATTTGAGTCGATTTTTCCCAAAATTGCTCCAAACTTCTCCAAACTTCTGGAACTTCTTCCTGAAGTTCCTATGAGGGTCCCAAAGAGTCCAAAATTTACTCCAAGGGTCTGGCAGCTCCAAGATGGTCCTTGAACGTTTTGGACTTCAGTTCCCACAATCCACTTGAACAAAGCCCTTCCAAGGCCACTGGAAGCACTCCAGGCTGGCGATTCTTGGTGGTGATGATCCAGGTGAGCTCTGTTAGTCCTTTTGAAGCAAGTTAGGTCTATAGGGCTGCAGTTCCAGAGTGTCCAGCAGACACAGTCAGTCAGAGTGAAGGGCCTGGTTGGTGCAAATTAAACTTCCAGCATGGACCCTTCTTCTGTGGTTTCAAGCAGCAGATCTGAGAGGCTCTGTCCCTCTCAGATACTTATTCAGTGTTCTCTGGGGTCAAACAGGAGGGCACCCCTATTCAATGAGGTGCAGAGCAACACCTCAGAGCATGACCATTTCCTCCAAAGTGTGGCACAATGGTCTCCCAGAAAGCACTATTCTCCCAAAATTCAACATGGCTGAAGTCTCAGCAGAGAGGCAAGAGCTAGCTAAACCAACCTCCAGGATGGCTCATCTCAATAGTCTCCCTCCCTAGCATCTGCACATTCCTACCTTACACCTGCCACTTGGCCGGGTTCAGAAGGGATTGGTGTAGCTGGACCTGGCTTCTTCTGCCAGTCCCCTTCTTCTTTTGAAGCTCATGGTTTACGACCCCTTCCCTTTGTTCTGCATTCCTGTGCAGCAGAACCCTCTCCTCCTAGATGGCTCCTTCACCCCAGGTGCCACTTATCACTTCATCCAAGCAGCCTGGCTAATCCAATTAACTCTGACCAAAAAGGGCAGCCCACTGGAAGGCTGAATTTTGGCTTACAGACAAGAAAGTGTTATAACTTCTTTTCTGTACATGTTAGGATAAACTCAACAACAGCATATTGTTGGATTTATCAATACCTTTCTCCAAGGTCTTTGAATGATATTTTTCTGCAATCCCTAGTTTTAGTTAATGATTAATACGTTATTGCCATGTTAACCTAGGGTTCTACAATGGGGAAAATGAAATGTCCAATTTCTCCATCACCAGAGCCTATAAAAATGCTTTTATAAGGATCCTGCTTATAACTACAGGACCCCCCCCCGCACCTCTGGGACTCCTAGGGGAGACTTTAGGGGTTCTGAATATACAAAAAGAATGTAGATCCTCACTCCATAGTGCTCCTAGCACAAAAGTCGATTTTGGGAAGTCCTTGACTACAATGAGGGAAGTGAAATGTGCAATTTCACTATCTCCAAGGCATATAAAATCTCTTTTATAAGGATCCTCCTTATAAGTACCTGACCCCCCACCCCTTGGTTACTATGCCAATATATTGTAGTTTATCAATTTGTAAGTGCCCCAAACACCAAAGTCGAGTTTGGGCACAATTTACATTTTAAAAGCAGTCCGCAACACAGGGCTGCTTTTAAACTGACCTCAAGCTCTCAGGAGTGCTCACATGCAAGTGCAGAAAGGGTTGCTGGCCTCTAAACTGCATTGCCCTATTATCTACTAGGGACTAAAAGGTAGTTTTGATCCCCCTGCCCTATTATGTACTAGGGCCTTACAGGGGAGGTCATGCCACTCAACCCTAACCCATAGTGTCTGTAGGTGTTTTCACTGTATTCTAAGTGGGTTTTCAGCATAGCACTTGCCCCGGGCCTGGTTAGGCAGAGCCCAGGGACAGTCAGAGTCAGTTACCACCAGTACCAGTCAGCAAAAATGGGGGTGTCTAGGGCACAAGGATAACTTTGCAAAAGCAGGTATGCCCATACCTCCAGCTCTGTTGTTCACTGTATACTTGGAGTCATTAACCCAAAACAATTTCAACAAATCCAGAGATTATTCCATTGAGAGACAGAATTGATCTTTCAAGATCATGGTGTTTAAAGATAACATACCTCACCAACTTTACCAGCAATCGAACACATCGTGCAGGACTTAGAGATGCATTCATACAATGATTTTAGCAACACTAAAACAAGGACCTCTCTATGCCAGGCAGCAACTTCTTATGGGGTTATATTACTCAAAGACCCGAATCGGAAAAAGCTATTGTAAGATACCGCCAAACATCTGACATTAATCATTCTCAACTGCAGGCCAAATTAAATTGATTAAAATTAAAAATAGCTTTTTTTCATGTTTTCAGTGCTATTGCTTTTCATACTCATTTCTCATGTTTGGAAAAAATTACAGTCCTTTACCGGTGGATTCATGTGGAGAAGAAATCAGCCCAAAAGGGCATACAGATATTTGAGAATTAATTCAAAACAGAGGGACCTAGGTGTCCTTGAATTGAACTGGTATTTCTGGGATTCAATAGGCCAACAGCTTGCATGGGACATTAACTCAGAAACAGGACATAATTCCCCACCCTCACTTATTAATATAATTATTCCAAGTGATGAAACTCGACAGCGCTTCCTTTCAAGTGTAACCAGACACTTTTTCTCAAGATTATTCAATTCAGGACGTTTCAGCCGTATGCAAGAATTTGGATGCATTTTTTCCATTAAATTTTAAATACCACTCGTTAATGGTTTTGAGCCATTATGAGATAATTTTGCCATCCCAAAGATATTCACTAATAAAGTCATCTAATTATGTAACATGCAAGGAATATGTTTGTTTGCCAACTCTATACTTTAAATACCATTTGTAGCATCCAAAGTTTTTAAAAACACTGTTTTTAAAATATCTGGAAATTGTTACATGGGCGATGACCATTCATCCATATTTCTTAACCTCGTTTACTAGCACCCATTGTTGTCTTTGTCTTCAGGACCTGTTCACATGGGCTACTATTCACTCTTTCAACACAATACCATAAGTGACTTGGAGGGGCTTTAGAAACTGAGCTCCAAACAGAGGGTCAGCTTTACAAAGGTTTTGGTCCTTCACTGTTGATTTGTTTTTATTACATAGTCCCGATGCAAAATCCTTTTTTAGGATTTACAAACCAATGCAATTTGGTATTTGTGTTGGTTTGTAAGAAAAAGTAATGCAAACCAGCACAAAGCGCATCTTTGCTTTACTCTGCATCACATATTAATTCTGTAGGTGGTACATGGGTGTTCCTGTGCAACCACCCACCGTTTTCGATGCAAACCCTTATTTACTAACAATAGTATAAAGGGTTTTGTATCAAAATTAATGCCACTTGATAACAGGAGTTAAAAAGACGAAATGTTTTTATTTCTCCTAACTTTTGGGACGTTGCATGTGTGCTACACTGTACAGCACACATCCAAAGTGGGAAAAGTTTTAAAGTCAGTCTAAGCATAGTATTTTGGACTGGAAGGATGGCCTTCCAGTACAAAACATATGCTAGACTCACTCAAATACCTTTGCACTAGGATACAAATGTGTGTGCGTGGCGCTCAATATCCTGATTGCGCACCCGCGCTCGGGAGAGAGCAGGATAGTGCCATATCTCTGTAGAGATGGTGCTTTCCTGTTCTTCTCGTGTCACGCAACGCAGTGACTTTGGGTGCTGCGTTCCGTCACACTTATGTAAATCTGAGCCTGAATCTTTTATTTCTAGCTGGGACTTTCTGAAACCTGCTAATCTAAGATCAAGCTTTATCAACCAACAAACGGGTTCTATTACACAACTGCCAAACTACAATGAATGGGATTATTAGACAATTCTGCATGTTCACAATGCTCAAATCAGGAAGCAGAGCAGAAACATATGTTTTCCAGCTGTGAACTCTTCAAGTCTATTGGGATTTGTATCTGTACTAGCTTATGTCAAATAACTAATGTTCCCATTGTGGTATAAAGCTGCAACATTTTATTTGGTTCATTTGTTTCTACATTATGTGGGACCTTTTTTCTCTGGATTCACAAGTGCCAAGCCTGTTTTTCCATGGGCATTTAAGAAACAAAGGCATCCAATAGAGAGAGAGCAATGGTTCAATCAATTAGTATATTTTTCCAAAAGGGAACCCAGCAATTTCAGGGGCAACAAGAACAAGGTAATTAACGAAGGTGACATTGCTTAGCCAGATATTAAAGATGAACAGATACTAAACGAGGATCAGAAGCCATCTGAGTAACTTTAGATACATAATGGCAAAATGTAATACCAATCTCCTAAAGATATACTTTATATGCAATGTTTTTCTGTACTTTTTCTCTCTTTTTTTATTCTCCATTGTCTGTTCTTTTTCGTTTTCACATTACTATTTCTTTTTTCGGCTTTTTTTCCCTCTTCCTTGTTTAATTTCAGATGTTATTACCAGTGGTAAATCCTTTTCCTTTATATTCCTTGCATTCCTACACATTTCATTATATATAAATAAAAAATAAACAATTCATCTCCCTTGCACCTGAGGAGAGTGGTGAACCATACAAGGAGCCAGTCGCTATCCTACCAACACAGGAAGAAGGAGAGCCTGTGCCATGGGATCACAGGCTGATAAGATACCTGCACTGGACGACTCCAAACAGATTTACCATAGAAACTAACACACATGGGAGGAGACCTGTCTCCTCTTCTAACTAATCATTGACTCATACAACAGGTTTAAATGTTAACATCCAGGATGGGGTATCCATGCTTGCGCGAAAGAGCAAAATATGCAGAAGAGAGCATCTTCTGCCACGAGCATGCCACCATGATACTGCCCTTGGCAGAAACAGAACTATATTTAATGAGTCATTGATTGAATTTTGAGCAAGTCAGAAGCATGCCTCATATCCGAAGATGACACCTTTGAGGATTTTAGGAAATCTTGGACCCAGAAAACGGATCAACATCCTAGCTGGGCCTAGCATCTGGTCACCACTGCGAGGACGACACACAGACACACCAAATAAGATCACTGTCCTCAGAGCTCAAGGGGGTAGGGGCCATGGAATAAGCTCTTGTACAAGTGGTCTCTGCCCCAGCCCTCACTGTGGAACCCCAAGCTAATCAGGTTAGACATGCATCTGGTCAAACGACTGAAAAGAGGGGTGCTGATGTGCAGGTGGTTGGACAGGACCTCATTGTTGTTGCCTTCCAAGAAGTTTAAATCACAAAATAGTTGCTGCTAATGAGTAAGCCTGAGAAAGTCCCTGCTGTGCATAAGCAGGCTCAAAAAGAAATATCACCGTATATGAAGGAGATAAGGGACCTCTGCATACCGTTGGCCACAAATTGGATCTTTGCTGAGAAGGAGCTCAGCCAAAAGACCTGGGTGAGAAGCCGAATAGAACACTAGCTGGTGTTTGATAGAAATGTCACTTCTGTGGACCTCTCCAGCGAGTTCAGAAAAGCTGCAAGTATTAAGTATGCCATCTATCACCAGGATCCAGCTCGAAAAGCACTCTTGGTTGCCAGACACTTAGGGCCACATGTACAAAATTTAGGAATTGGGATTTCCTAGTAGTGATTCTTATCGAATCCCATTTAGGAAATCGCAATTCGTAATGTAAGAAAACGTTAAAGTTTTCAATAGCAATTTCTAATAGGTCACAAATCGACCTACCTATTGAATATTAATGAGGTAGGTCGCAATTTGCAACCCATTAGGAATGATAGCCCATCATTGGAATGGTGGCCTGCTGGGGTCAGCAGACCATGATGTGTGTGATTGCTTTTTTATAAAGCAAACCTTTTTAAAAAAAATGAAGCCCGTTTTCCTTAAAGGAAAGCAAGATGTATTTAAAAAGAAAAAATGAAACTTTGAAGTTTAATTTTTTAAGAATAAGCAGTGGTCCATGGAACCATTGCCTGCTCCTAAAAAAATATATATTGTCTACATTCTTAAAGGGAAAGAGGTCCTGTGGGGATTCCTTCCCATTTGCAAATGGTTAATACTACTACCTTTTAGTAGTTGGCAAAAAATGAATGTTTTGCTCCTGTAATTTGGTCACAAAATATTTATAAATAGAACTGCAATTCGGTATTTGGAAAGGACACCCTAAACACGCCCCTTCCAAACTGTGATTCGGTAACAAGTTTTATATTCAGTTCTTCGTATAAGGAGAAGTTTAACAGACAGGGGTGTTGTTTTAATTGACCAAATAGATAAAAGCCTCATGCCTGGAAAATGATTTATTGTATGGTTTTAAAATGTGCTACTCGGATTTGCTCTGGGGGAGTTGTATTTTCTAATTGCATGCCGCAACAAATCCTTCTCACAATGAACTGAGTTGATTTTTGCAACAAGGCTACTTGTAAATATTGATATTATAATGGACATATCTTAAAAGCAATTATTATTTAATTTTAGACCTCTTGTCGATCAAATGTTTTTAGGAAAATTTTATTCTGTACTTTTATGCATATATCAAATGCGAATAAAGTTATTTGAATTTGAATTTTTGAATTTTGAACAAGTTACTGAGTCAAATTTGGCATTTGTACATATGAAAAAACTTTTGTGGTCAGACCTCAAAAATGTTTTGTACATATGGCCCTAAGTTCAATAAACTAAATCTTGAAATACAGGCCTCATAAGATCTTTGTGATAGTTTAGGGTCGTTGTTTTGGGGAGTTTTATATAGTGCAAACTCGACTCAAAGGTATCAGAGCGCTTTACATGAGCACCAGTTCCGTTAAAGACAGACACCTTCATTTTTAATAGGCACAGGAAGATTAAGTGATTATCCCAGAATGAACGAGACTCGAACCCGGTTCCCCAGCTGCGAGGTCGACCACTCTAGCCATTAGTCCACACCCTCTCCCCTCGGTCTTTACTGAAAACGTTGCACTTAACTATAAAACTATTCAGGCATTACTGAACTTGTTGCATGCAATGGCTGCATAGTTTTGGTTCCACCTCATGTCTCTTTTCTCCACCATCCTGCAATTACCGTCTCTATTTTACTTAAGGTCTGTTCATAAAAAAGGATGTGCTAGGCCCCAAAATGAGTGCCCGTGCTTACCACCTGCACCTGCAGTTACTCAAATAAAAGGACTTTCAGCAGAAGACCCGTGTTGTCGCTACTTTAGTAATAAAAAATGACCCTAGAAGTAATACCAATTATCACTAATAATTAATGATAATTTTCAATCAGAGCTGGAGAAGAGGCATTAACCAGCCACTTCTTTAAAATTCTGATGCCTAATTGTCTGATTTATCAAATTACAATAAAATTCATCTACTGCCTCTGGCAGCGAAAATTGCTGAGAACTGTTTGACAAATGGCAGAAGAATAATTCCCTGGATTGGACCCATACATCCCTGGATGAGTTGGGGAATAGTTCAAGATGTAGGAGGAACAGCCTCAATCCTCCCTTTAGACCTATTTGTGGCTCTTCTTTGTCTCCAGCATCCTTTAACCTTTATGCGGAGTCACTCTGAAACTTAATCTGATCATTTGGTCTTCAGGCCGTTTCCAGTGCAGACGGCACACAGCTTTTCATGAAGCTGGTCCTACATCCAGACACCCTAGGGGACCATCAGCAATGAAGTCTTAGCAAAGTTCAACAATGGATGTCAGCCAATTTTATGAAGTTTATTGCTGAAGAAACCATAGCAATGCTGGTTGGTCATCAAATTTAAAAGACACGGCTCAAGGGCAGTAGTTGTATTAAGATGTGTGTGGTGTCTATTTTAAGGCCGCAATGTGCGCAGCTTTGCTATTCTAAGGTTGTAATTTGTGTGGGTTGGCAGTTCTGAAGCAATGTTGTGTGCAGCATGTGCAGGCTGGCTGCTCTGAGGAGGTAATGTGTGCAGGATGGCTGCTCTGAGGAGGTAATGCGTGCAGGATGGCTGCTCTGAGGAGATAATGCGTGCAGGATGGCTGCTCTGAGGAGGTAATGCGTGCAGGATGGCTGCTCTGAGGAGGTAATGCGTGCAGGATGGCTGCTCTGAGGAGGTAATGCGTGCAGGATGGCTGCTTTGAGGCAGTGATGTGCAGCTTGGATGTCCGCAGGCAGTCGTGTGCATTGAGTGGTTTTTCTGTTGCTATAATGTTAGCAGCACGTTGTTTTATGGATGCTATGTGAACAGTATGGCTGTCATGTGGCTGTTTGTTATGAGACACAATGTCATGTGCAGCATGGCTGTCATGGGGATAGATGTGCAGCATGATGCTCTGGCCTGTATTGTATGAGGGAGGCTGGATCATTCTTCTCATGCTATCATGTGTGCAGCATGACTATTAAGTCAGTGTGTGTAGCATGACTGTGTTGAGTCAGTGTGAATGAATGAATAGACACTTGTAGAGCGCATGGCTACCAAAGGCTTCCCAGCGCTAAAGACAGAGCCTAAACCGCATAGGTCGGGAAAATCAGGAGAACAACAGAGTCTTCAGACGTTTGCGAAATGTGTGCAGCCTTACTGTCCTGTGTCTGTTATGCGTGTGGGACTGATCTTCTCAAGCCGTCATAGTAATGGAATGCCTTTCCTGAGGCTGAAGAGTTTGCAGTATGCCTCCCCTGTGGCTACGTTGTGAGCAGCATGGGTGTCATTTGGTTGTAATGTGTGTGGAGTGGCTATGATGAAGCTATAACAAGCAGAGCATAAGTGTCCTAAGGTAAGTGTGTTTGTCCTGAGGTGGTATTACTAGTTTTTTGCCCTGAATTGTGCCCTCAGGGCAGGACCTACTGTCATTCAAAATTACTACCTTTCAACCATTTCTAAAATACTTGGGGAATTTAGATCTTTCCCCAAAATATTCCAGGACTTAAATGGAATACTAAATACGCCTCCTGGAATATTTTGGGCAAAGTTGCTTTTCCTCAAATATTCTAGGACTGGAGTTAGAATAGTAATTTTGACCTTCCAGTGTCCGCCACGCCCACTGCTACCCTGAGGGCGCAGTTCAGGAGGCTTTCTGGGAAGGAACCTATGTGTGCTGTCATGAGGTTCATGTTTCTCACTTCTTTTTAGCATGCATTTTCTTAAATGAATTTCCGGCTCCCCATTGTATTAGCAGTTTTCGTTTCATTTCCCACAGCTAAAATTACCATTTTATTAACACTTTAAAGGAAAAGAATAAGGGGCATATTATCAAGGACGGCGTTAAAATTACGCCGGTTTAGCGGCAGAAAACTGCCGCTAAAGCGGCGATAATGGGCTTGATAATATGCCCTGGAGAATTCCAATAGAAGCCCATGTTCACACCAGAACATGGGCTTCTATTGGAATTCTCAAGGGCATATTATCAAGCCCATTATCGCCGCTTTAGCGGCAGTTTTCTGCCGCTAAACCGGCGATAATTTTTAACGCCGTTCTTGATAATATGCCCCTATATTTTTCATGTGTTGTGCAAGGATTCCATATCAGGGGCTGATTCATCGCACTAGCTGAAATGCCATCAAAATGATATGTTTTTCCCCTTTGCGGGCATTATTTGTTCTTAAGATGCCCGATGCTGTTCAGTAACCACTTCCGTCACCAAGCTGGGCCCCAGACAGTGGAATGTGCGTGAGAAGCAGCCTAAAGAGAAAGTTAACATATTGAACATCGTGTTGCACAGCCTCAGCAAAAAAAAGCCCTACAGCCGGAAGTGTTTGATACAATCTGATTTTTAATGTAGGCGACATCGTGCACAAACCAGCTGAAGGCACTTCCTGCACAGCATGCTTGTGGCGTCTTTGGAGAAGGGAGGGAGTTGGGGTGGAGAGGATGTGACCAAAGGCCAGAGCTGCCTATTTTGAAACTGGGGAACCAGATTCGAGTCTCCGCGGCTGCTCAGCAAGCATCCTGTGACTGTGGGCAAATCACTTCATCTCCCCATATCAAAACAAGCATTTACAATGCAATAGGTCTAGCATTTGCAAGAGCAATTGGAATTGTAAATGACAATGTTTTTTATCTATGTGTTCTTGTTTGTAGTGTAGTGGACGTTTGTGGTTTGAAGTGAAAATATGTGAGTTGAATGGAATTCTATGTCAGGACCGGAGGCTCCGATTATGCTTCTCATTTCTTTACTTAGAAACTCAGCAGCCAATGAAAACACAGTAATAAATCACATGACCAACCATAGAGTACTTTGGTATAAAAGGACCCAGCACAACCATAGTGTCCTCTTTCTTTGCTGCTCCGCAGCCAGTTAAGTGCTCTTCCCTTATACTGTTGATTTCAGTATTTAGAGTGTATTGCGATATGGTGACGATATTGTTTGCTCTTACGAAATCTGTATTACAGTTGTAACTGTGTTTTAGAGTTGTGACTGCATTTATATTGTGCATTTGCCTGGTATTGAAATCGCCATTAATTGCATGGTGTGTATGTATTTGGGCTCACCTCCGCTTCTGCGGCGCCTTTCTCTGTCACTCGCATTGCTCAGTTTATGCAAATTAGCCTCGGCGCGGCGAAGGTCTTCTCCGACTTTGATCGTAGCTCGCGAGCGGTTATTCTGTGGAGCGGGAGGTTCCGGGGAGCGAGGACGCGCATCTGGGTGACGCGCGGTCCTCTTTCTATTTCTCACGAGCGGCCGCCATCGCGCATGCGCGGCGGCCATTTTGCCCTCATTAACTACTACCGGGCATTAGACGAACGTCGGAGCAGCGTTTTGGTGCTTCAGACCCTCGTGCTTCAATATTTATAAGCACAAAAGGCTCATTTTTGCTCCCCTGACGCCCTACTTGCATACAAATAGCGTGGGGCTGCATAATAACGCATAGGCTTTGCCTAGAGTGGTTATTAGGCAAGCTCTTCCTCCCTCCACATCTGAAATTGCCTTTTGACTGATCCTTCATTAGGATTGTTCTGAGCTTGCCTGGGGCTACCACTCCCCCTGACCTCTTCTGCATTATAGTTACACTAGTCTGTCCTTGAGTTATTACACAATATACAGGCAGTTCTCCTGGGTCTGTGAATCCACACTTGGTGTGTTAAGATGGCTGAGTATTACGAGGAGGACTACTACTATTATGAGGAGGAACCCTCTGGGTCTATAGAGCAGGACCTCGTTGAGGCACTGGACGCAGGTGTCCAGCATTCAGTAAATACGGAGCTAGTAAGAGCAATTGAACCCCTCAAACGTCACCTCTGCACTTATGCCAAGCAACAAGGCTGGCTTCCCTCTACAGGACCTCGTGCGAGACCTGGGGGTAAAGGAATGCCCAATCCTCATGCTGCAGACTTTGCTAGACTGGCCAAATCCATGGCAGATCAGGAACACATTACCCCTAGCAGGGAGGCCACGATCACTGAGATCTCTCAGGATGATGACCAGGACACCTCCTCGGACCCTTCCACTGACCAAGAGGAGGCTCCTCGACCTTCAAAAAAGGCAAGGAAAGAGAGACACTCTGAGACGACCCCAACCCCTAGAGTCCTCAATTTTGAGCCAGCTGACATCATTCACCCTAATTCATCTGCTTGGCTCCCACCCAGGAGGTGGCGGCTTACGTCCAGTCTCATCTTTGCCAGGCGTTCGATAAGGAGGTACGGGCAAGACTTCGGTCAGAATGCCCTAGGCCTGACCTGGCAGGTAAGGTAGCGGAGACCCCGGAGGTGGACCCCTCGATGCTCACTTACCTAAAAAAGTATTCGAAGGATCCCAAGAAGGGCCTTGACAGGTCTTGGAGGTCCTGTCAGGACAAATTATTAGATATGGCTGGTCCCCTGACCAAAATTCTTGAGCTTGGCTTTAGAGCAAAAGATTCAGCTTCCGCCATTGATCCTGACGAGCTGATTGGCTGGGCCCAGAGGGCAGTTTGCCAACTTGGCAATGCCAACTGTGCACTTTCTACGGAACGCCGATGTTCTATTCTCCTGAAACTGGACCCCAAGCTGGCCGAACTGTCCACATCTGAATCGGGCCCTCTGGCCCAAGGTCTGTTGTTTGGACAACCTTTTTTGAAGGAATTAACCAAATTTGTGGCCACCTTCAGTGGTCTCGACAAGGCCCAAGGATCTCTCAAATGGGCTTTCCGCCCGGTTTTCGGCAAGGCCGGACGCTTTCGGGGGCGCTCGTTCGGCCGGGGTTACAGTCAAGGCGCCCCTCGTGGCCAGCAAAGAGGAGGTTATCAAGACAGCAACTCCAATACCTCCTCCTTCTACCCCACTCGACGATCCCGGAACAGATTCCGCAAAGGCAGATTTGGCAGAAATTCCAGTGGTCAACAGGATTCAGGAAACTCAGGTGAGCCTGATTCCTGTTCCGAAGTGATTTTGGGGGGAAGAGTAATGTGTTTTCTCAACAAATGGCGCGAGATCTCTCAGGATGCTTGGGTGTTAGAGACGGTGCAGGGGTACAAACTAGAGTTGTACGATTCCCCCTCTCAAGACGTACGCCCATCTCCGATGTCTTTTTCCCAACAAGATCAGATCTTTATCTCGGCAGAAATCGAGTCCCTACTGCGGAAAGGTGCCATAGTGATCTCCACTCTCCACCCTCGAGGTTTCCTCAGCAACGTCTTCCTTGTAGAGAAGAAAGGGGGTGGATCCAGGCTAGTTTTAAACCTAAAAGATTTCAATTCCTGGATCGTTTACAGACACTTCAAGATGGAAGGCATCCATCTTCTGCGCGATCTCCTCCAGGTAGGGGACTGGATGGTCCGGCTGGACCTGAAAGATGCGTATTTGTCCATTCCCATTTTCGCCCCTCATCGCCGGTTCCTACAGTTTCTGTGGAAAGGGATTTGTTACGAGTACAAGGTTCTCCCGTTCGGCCTGTCGTCAGCACCATGGTGCTTCACGAAGCTTATTCGACCAGTGGTAGAATCTCTCAGAGCCCGGGGGTTCGCTTCATCCTCTATCTAGACGACATTATTATCATGGCGACCTCTCCCCAACTAGTAAACTTACACCTTAATTGGGCGATCAATCTCTTACAGAATCTGGGGTTCATTGTGAATCCACAGAAGTCAATACTGATTCCAACTCAATCGATTGAGTTCCTAGGCTTCCTAGGCAATTCCCTGACTTGTCAACTCTTACTTCCGATGCAAAAGATCAGAGCTATCAAACGGGAATTGAGGTCTACACTTCACAGGCAGACGATATCCCTGAGATCCTTAGCCCGAATAGTGGGCTTGCTGGCTTTATCAATTCAGGCTATCTTCCCGGGCCCCCTTCACTACCAGGCCCTTCAACGGCTCAAGATCCGTCATCTCCAAAAAGGCCTTGGTTACTCAGAACAGATTCCCCTCTCAGAGGAGGCGAGGCTAGAGATGATATGGTGGTTAAACCACATGGAGGCCTGGAACGGCCGAGCTCTCTTCGGATCAGCCCCGGATGTGGTAATCGAATCTGATGCCAGCCGGTGGGGTTGGGGAGCCTGATGCGGCCAGTTGTCGACGGGTGGTCGTTGGTCGCCGGAAGAGCTATATTTACATATCAACTGCCTGGAACTGTTAGCTGGTTCCTTTGCGATCCGATGCTTGTCTCCCCAGAAGACAGATTGTAGTATCCTTCTTCGGATGGACAACATATCGGCGGTACGTTACGTCAACAAACTGGGCGGTACGAAGTCCCGAATGTTGGCAGAGTTTGCCAAGGACTTCTGGCACTTCTGCCTTCAGAACAGAATCTCGGTAGAGGTGGAATATCTTCCGGGCTACAACAACGAGGTGGCAGACTGGCACTCCCGCCACCTGCAGGATTTCAGCGACTGGATGCTGCTCCCCCAGGTATTTCAGAACCTGACCCGTCTTTGGGGTCCCTGTCAGATAGACCTATTTGCAACCCGCCTCAACAGACAGGTTCCCAAGTTTTTCAGTTGGAGGCCGGATCCGGAGGCTCTTGCCACGGATGCATTCCTACAGGAATGGCCGTCGACCCTGTGTTATGCATTTCCCCCGTTCATGATGATTCCCAGGGTTCTAGCACGAACCAGATCTCATCGGGCGGAACTCATCCTGATCACTCCTTTATGGAGAGCGCAAGCATGGTTTCCGGTCCTTCTGGGAATGATTTGTGCAGTTCCCATTCTTCTCCCTCGGTTAGGGGATTTGTTGCTGGACCCGATACAGAATCCTCATCCATTAGTGCTATCGGGTCAACTTCCTCTTGTAGCTTGGCGGGTTTCAGGGACAGATGGAAAGTCCCAGGCCTTTCACGAGAGGCTGAAAGATTTATCAATGAAGCCTGGTCGGCCAACACCCATAAAAGATATGCTTCCTCTTGGAGAAGATGGTGTGATTGGTGCTCTCAACGGGAGGTGGATCCCTGTAAGGCACATGTCTCTCTAATTGTTAACTTTCTGGCCTCAATAGCGTCTTCAGGTTTGGCTTACAGAACAGTCAACAACTTTCGGTCCGCCATCTCAGCTGGTCATATACCCATGGATGGCAAGCCCGTTGGTGAGCATCCGTTGGTGTGTAAACTGCTTAGAGGCGTACGGATGGTTAAACCCCTGTGTCCCAAATATTCACAGTTATGGGATGTTTCCATTGTCCTTAAATTTCTGGAAGCATGGCCTTCTAATAAGTATTTGTCCCGAAAGCAGCTTTCGGCTAAATTGACGATGCTACTATGTCTAGTTTCTTGTAAACGAGTCTCAGATGTGCGAGCATTGGATTTAGCGGGGCGTAGGTTTTCCCCGGAGGGTGTGACCTTCACCTTATGTAGAAGGACTAAATGTAACACTGCATCTATCTCCTATCCAGCTTTTCCCAATAATAATAAGCTGTGTGTAGTGCAATGTGTTAAAGATTACAAGGTAAGTACTGCAGAGTTTCGTGCTCATATGCAAGGTCAATTGTTGATTGCTCTGCAGAAACCCTTTCGCCCAGTGACTCCAGCTACCTTGTCTCTATGGATGCGTTGGCTCATGGGCGAAGCGGGTATTGATATTTCCAAATTTGGGGCACATTCAGCCCGTGGTGCTATGGCCTCTAAAGCCTATTCAGCAGGTGTCAGTCTGTCAGACATTATGAACGCAGCTGACTGGTCTACTGAAAGTACATTTAAGGCATTTTATTACAAGCCTATTGTGGATGTAGCTTCTGTGGTGGTGGCTAAGCTTTGAACAAGCATAATCGGAGCCTCCGGTCCTGACATAGAATTACAAATTTGCGAACATTCGTGACAAGAATTTTCAATTCTATTAAGGACACGGAGGCGAGGATTATCCCACCCAGAGCTATGATGCATTATATGACATGTTGTCTGAGCAATCATGCTATTTTATACTGCACATGTCTTGTTTTTTCTCCCGCCCTTTATTCTGCATTGTTGATGGTTTCGCCTTTTGGTGATGGATTGCTATTCCGGGGTACTCTTTTATTATTCCAGGTGCTGATAATAAGTAAAGCCTGAATAATCGTGCAGCTGCGGCTGAGTATTATACAGTTCTTCGTGTTTCCACGATGTTGGAGTTCCTGGGCCGTGTCCCAGTTCGGAAGTGCAGCTCCGTTGGGCCTTCAGTTTGCTGGTTTGGAGAAGTTCTCGTCCGCCGGTTGTTCTTCAAGAGCAGGTCGTGAATGGACTTAACTGCTATGGTTACAAAGAAAGAGGACACTATGGTTGTGCTGGGTCCTTATATACCATAGTACTCTATGGTTGGTCATGTGATTTTTTACTGTGTTTTTATTGGCTGCTGAGTTTTTAAGTAAAGAAATGAGAAGCATAATCCTCGCCTCCGTGTCCTTAATAGAATTGAAAATTCTTGTCACGAATGTTCGCAAATTTTTAATTGTTAGTTAAAACAAGTTCGGGAGGTAACTGGAGCACCCAAATGCGACACTGTCACCTGATGCGGGAAAGTGCCAAAACAGGTGAGGATGTAGCCTTACGGCGAGAGCATTTGACCTCGAAGTTGGCGAACCGGGTTCGAGTCTCGGCAACCTGGCTCAACATCCTGTGATTCTGGGCAAATCACTTAATGCCTAACAAAAATGAATATGTCCGTCTGTAACGAAACTGGTGCTCATGTAAAACGCTCTGATACCTGATATCTTCGGTTCTAGTTTGTGCAATATATTTTTTAAAAACTCTATTAGAATAAGTTATGCCCGATTTTGAGGGTACTGTGGCACCTTGGAGAAACGAGGCAAGGACACCGGATTATAAAGACAATCAAATTTAAGTGCACGGTCAATTTAAGACAACTGCACCCCTCTTGTAGGGATGTACCTGTGAACACTGGTTGACATTAGCATTGCGCATTGGTTTTTATGAGTGATGTCAAAAATGCACATTAGTTAAAAGAATCAAACACCTCATTGCCTAGAGTAAGTAGCTAAACCTGTTACATTCTGCCACAAACAGCTCTTCCATGATAGAATAGCCATCAGGGCCACCGACTCATGACTCAGCTTGCAGGATTGTAATTTATACATTCTCAGGATACACGCGAGTGCAATCACCTGCTTTGCACTTTGCCTGCGAATAGAGTTGCCACATGACCGGTTTTTGACCAGCATCACCGGTATTTGATCTCCCGGCCGCTACCCAAATAAGGAAAATCACCTAAAGTCTGTATTTTAAGCCTTTATCTGTAGATACTTAAAAAACAAATATAAATACACAGGGGCATATTATCAAGAACGGCGTTAAAAATTATCGCCGGTTTAGCGGCAGAAAACTGCCGCTAAAGCGGCGATAATGGGCTTGATAATATGCCCTTGAGAATTCCAATAGAAGCCCATGTTCTGGTGTAAACATGGGCTTCTATTGGAATTCTCCAGGGCATATTAGCAAACCCATTATCGCCGCTTTAGCGGCAGTTTTCTGCCTCTAAACCGGCGATAATTTTAACGCTGTTCTTGATAATATGCCCCACAGAGTTTTAAATGTGATCGAGAGTTGTGTTAATAACCCCTGACCGATAATTAAAGTAAACAAAACATGAGTCATGTTACAAATCAGTACATACTGTTTTTATCATGAGCAGCCTCACCCTTATCTAGGGGTGGGTGAAAGGCCTCCTATTGTCGACCATACACAAGCCAGTGCCACTGATTACCCTTAGTGAATTGACTGAAGTCAGCTTCTACTTTATGTGGGAGCGGCAGAGTGAACAAGGGCAAAACGTGCTCCAGACACCTGCCCGAGTGATTTCGCAGACATCTTTCAAAAAGCCACTTAATTACAGGCGATTGACGACTCTGTGACCCTCTGTAACCAAAACTCACGACTGGTAAACAAAAGGAAAAACACCCAACTTAAAATACTTGAAAGGGTAACCCAGCCATCTATTAACTCAGGAGAAACTCAGAACGCCTTGCGAAGATCCCCCTTTTAATTCATTACAAAAGTGCAGCTCTAAATAAACTTCTACCTACATGAATAAAATCTTTAACAATGATAGCACGGCAGGAAGTGCATTGCCCCGAATTAAAAAACTGGACTTTGTTTAACCAACTTAAAAGAGGACGTGCCATACATTGGAGGAAACATCAGCTGTGACATATTAAAAGACATTAAAAGACTTGGGGCCATATGTATCATTCCAAATTGCGATTCTCAAATAGTGATTCTCTAAAATTCGCTATTTGAGAATCGCAAAACCTAACTTTGATACATATGGCCCATGGAGAGTTTAATTAATTTACCCAAAATCTCAGGATGGTTGGAGGCACCAGTGTCAACACGCAGCACATTGTAAAACATCCACTGTAGCACTGTGAACAGAATTGAGAGACAAAGGGAGCCTGATTAATTTGCCCAGAATCCTGGGATGGTCAAACATGCCCATAAGAATCAACCCTCTAACATGACCAACAGCTATAGAGCATGTTTGTTACGGGAAATCATAAAATGTGTGAATAGCCTGTGCAAGCAGACGCCTTGGTTGCTGCCTCACAGCTACTGCCGGTAAAGTTAATGACCAGTATGCCGCTAAATGATTCTAAGTCACCAGTCTGCCTCAAAATGTTGCTCTGCACATGACGCAGGCAACTCCCAATGCTGGATCACAATGGCTCAATGGCACTCTTTTGAATCGTCACTAGGAGGATGAAAGGTCCGTCAGACTCAAACCAACTCAATTACCTGCCTGCCGAGAGTTTGCTGGGAGCCATCTTATTGGCCCTATAACCTCTCACCCAGAGAGGGGACATCTGCAGCGCAACAGAGGGACGTCAACCCATCAAGATAGCGAGAACCCGTCACTGTGTGTGTGCGTGGGAGGGCTGAGTTAGGGACACACAAAGCCTGCTTATACAAGCATAAGTGTTCACTCATGCGTCAAAACCATGCGGAGTCTGATGGTCTGGGGCTGCTGACTCGAGCACCCTCCAGAGCTCAAGGACAACCAAAAAGGCATGGATGCTGCACCAGTGCTCTGTCTCCAGGGTGGATCCTCTCCGAGCCATGCGCCCGCGAGAACGGATAGTGAGGAGCAGTAGGGCAGGTCTTGGAGTGGAGCAGTAGCTTTTCCCCCACGACCCCCTGAAGCAGACCAGAAGATTAATGGCCAAAGAAAACATACACCCGAATACAAGTCCCATGTAAGACCAGGGCAGCATAATATTAGAGTGAAAAGCCACCACAAACTGCTCACCTGAAAAACTCCGACGAGATGTTGCCCTTCTACAAAACGACAAAGGGACGGCCAAACAAACAGGGGCGGGGGGCAGGCTTCTGCTTCTAAAAACAACCCCCGCTGCCTCTGCTCCTTTCCTGGAAGCCCGCCAAAAGAGAACATGAAAAGCAACCGTTGTGAGGATCTATTCTCTCTGAGGCCCAGTCCGCCATGATGCTGTTTGTGGGAGATGGGCCATAGCCAACATGTGAAGAACGCTTCGTAGACAGTTCTCGGGAAGAAACCCTCTGCTGCTGGCATGTAGTTCTTTCTTAGGGCTTAGGGCCAAGACACAGCACTGAGTCAGCTTTACTGATAGTTACGGAGCAACTCAGAGCTTCTCTGGATGAGGGCAGTACGGCTGCACTCATTCTGTTGGACCTTAGTGCCGCCTTTGACACATTCTCGCATAAAATCCTGCTTCATCGGTTGCAGGAGATCGGCATTACTAGTAGTGCCCTTGCTTGGTTCACTTCCTTTTTATCTGACAGAACCTTTCAGGTTATTGCCCCTCCCTTTCACTCTCAGAGACACTCACTTTGTTGCAGTGTTCCTCAGGGGTCGGCATTAAGTCCAACACTGTTTAATGGCTATATTCGACCACTGGCTGTGCTGGCCAAAACCCGCGATATCTCTCTGGTGTCATACGCAGATGACACGCAGTTGATCCTATCCTTTACTAAGGATCCCAGCCAGGATGCCGCCAAATTTCGAGATGATCTATCTGCCATAGCCATCTGGATGGAAATGAACTGTCTCCAGCTTAACTCATCCAAAACAGAGATCCTCCTATTTGGCAGAGACGCTCACCTCTGGGGAGACAAGTGGTGGCCGCCGACGCTGGGTACTCCCCTGGTGCCTAAAACCGTCGTAAAGCACCTGGGTGTTCGGTTTGATAATGCCCCCTCCTTTGAGGACCATGCTAAATCTGTGGCAGGGACATGCTTTGGCCTACTGCGTGGTCTTAAACCCATACTGGGTCTGTTTGACCCCCACACCCGTCAGTTGGTCGTCCAAGCTACGGTTCTGGCCAGGCTGGATTACTGCTATAGTCTGCTGCTGGGATCCAATAAATCCGTTATCAACAGGCTACAGCGCACCATGAATGCGGCAGGCCGTACTTTGTTTGCTCTGCCTAGATATAGTTCTGTCTCAGGCCTGCTGCGTCGCCTTCACTGGCTGCCTGTGGAGCAAAGAATCCAGTCTAAAACGCTCTGCATCACACACAAAATTCTTACAGGCGCTGGTCCGGCAATTCTGAACAATCTTTGTCATTCCCGCACCCCCAACTCGTGCCCTTTGCTCCGCTGATTTACATCTCACTCGTGTGCTGCGATTCCGTAGGGCCAGAGCAGGGGGGGGCGCTCATTTAAGGTGCTTGCTCCCGCCCTTTGGAACTCTTTGCCACTCCCTATCAGAAACATCACCAATCTTCTGTCTTTTAGAAGGGCTGTGAAGACCTGGCTTTTCTGTTGATCTAGCATTCCTCCTTGCATCCTCTCCTCCAGCATTTAGCACTGGGACGTACTTTTGCCAGCACAGCCATGCGCTGTATAAATCCTTTAACATAACATTAACTTAAAAGGGCTGGTGCGACTAGCAGAACTTCATGGGTCTGTGTATTTTTGGTCATGAAAGCAGCACTCTCTTGGGTATTAGCCTCTTTTGTATAAGGACTGACATTGAGAGCTGCATTTGCAAATCTATGAAATATACGGCTCCTTGTAATACAATGTGCGATTTTACACTTCCTCTGAGCTAAGTGATACTACGCCATCCACCTACATCTAGAACTTGAATCCTTATGCAGACAGTAACAACAGTTTAAAAGAATTCACAAAATGAAACATGTTGCTGTTGGAAACTGCCTGCAAAAGAACTCCAGTTTCCCGTCGGGTGAATGCGTAGGGCAGAAACACAAACATCAGAACACGAGCAGAGGCAGGAAACAATTTCAAAAAGAGTCCTCCCAAAAACAGATAAAGAATAAAAGCGTAAGGAAACCGTACTTGGCCTGTGCTCCTCAGACTTGAACGGAAGTGAGGTATCGGCATCACAAACGAGTTAGGAGGCAGCAAAGAAGAGTGGCACTGGAGTGAACCTATGGTAAGCAGCAGGCGGGAACAAAGTCATTTTATTGAATACAGCAGGTCTTGCAGACAGCACATGCGCGCTGGCTAGGCTCAAGCTAAAACGGAATCTGTCCTCGTGTAATGTAACTGGTGCTTATGTAAAGCAGTCCAATACCTTCGGGTGGAAACAGTGCCATATTAACCTGCCAAATAAAAATGGGGCTAGGAGGTGAAACAATCAGATACTGCACCTTGCCACCACATTAATTTGTCGAAATACCTTTCACTGTTGTTTGCTTAAAATATTGAAATCTGACTTTTTATGTATGTGTGCATATATCAATACATCTAAATATGTCAAGGTGAACACACATATAAAGTCAAATTTAAACGTGAGTTTCACCTTTGTAGATGACACTGGCCCTGGGCCGTTTTCTATGGCCCAATCTGTGCATCCCTTAAAATTTATCTATGGAGACACCACTGTGCTTCTTGCTGAAAAAACACAAATAACGATCTGAGGCCATTTAAACAATGCAAACATTTACACCAAGGTTGGAACATTTCCTACGTGAACCATGTATTGCATTATGATTAGCTTTTCGTTTTCACTGACTGAAGTTTTCATCGAAGTTTTCAGACAAGCCCTAAAACCATTCCTCATGGAATGTGTGCAGTGGCGTGCACAAGTGTCAATTGGTCCGAATGCAAGAAAGGAATTAAAGGGACCCCTGCAACCGAGGTTGGTAATAAAAGACAGCCATAACCAGGGTGCAGTGGATTCCTCGCACCCCTGAACCCAGGTGTCACTGCACCTACTGCTCTAATGGTAGCCACAGGTCTCTAAGCTTCTCATTCATATTCATGTTTCCCTCCATCCTCCCCATCTCCATCTTTATCACTCTATCAACTTGGTCCTCCATTCACCCTCTCGCCTCCCTATCCATTCCTCTCTCTTCCCCTCCTGCTTCACTCATCCTCATTTACTTCCTCCCTTTCTCTTTTCCTTTCTCTCCTCGCATCCGTTAAAACCTCTACTTTCTTACTCTTCATCTCCCTTCTCCCCTGTATTCTCCTACATCCTCTCTTCTGCAGCCTGCCCGAATGACACCCTCTCGTTTCCGTGCCCACAGATTTTGGGCAATTCTGTAACTTGGAGAAAAAGGCCAGGAACATTGGCGCCATTTCAATAAGAAACTGCCCTTTACTGCACAGATCAGCAGTAGCGGCCGGCGAGTTGACAGAGTGGCGAGACGGCGGAAGTGGGGAACAGGGACGGAGGGGGAGGTGGGGAAGGGAGGGGGAGATAAATAAAAAAATAAAAAACACTTACCTGCTCGCCGCATCGCGCTCCTCGCTATTCCAGGCACAGGCTCCCAGGGTGCACTGCAGCCAATCCTGCTGCTGCTTTCATGCTGCTAAAAGCAGCATTAGGATTGGACTGAGCGCCGATTATTTGCACTCCAACACAGACTGGGAGCCTGTGCCTGCTCTCTCCAACCCAGCAATGCAGCTGGGGCTGGAGAGAGCTTCACTGCGCATGTGGGTTTGGCCAGCCTGAGACGGGCAGCCAAACCCACATGCGCAGTGAAGGCAGTGCCCAAAACTCCCCCTCCAGCCTGTCACCACCCTGGCCCTGCCCCAAGCCTCGGCTCAGAGAGAAAAATAAAATGATAATAAACTAGAGTTTATTATCGTTTTATTTTTTAGTTTTTTGGGTTGCCGGCAGGTGGGGCGACGCTCCTCTGCCATAGCGGAGGAGCCGCTGCTGCAGATGGTCAAAGCCATCAACCACCAAGTCAATAACCTGAGAAATACTCCCCTGCTCCATGTTCTAACCACCAGATTGAAGTGACAAGATAGCTGATCCTCCCTCGTTTGGTTTACACTAATATGGTTTACAGATGTAGGCGTGTCACAAAGAAAGCCTAGCAGTTAAAAGGGCTGCTATACAAATCAGAAAGGATGGACATCTACTTGAAGTGATTGCCAGCCATGAAATCATGCCACTGTCTCCCAAATGTTAAACAAAAGAAACAAGATACATTTAAGATGTTCAGACACAGATACTATGCTTCTAAATTTACTTAGAGCAACAGAGATGCTTATTTTTAACATGTCAGTTGTAAAACTGTTTCAATCAGTGGGACTGCAAAGTAGGAACCGTTTCTAACAGCAACACACGGGTAGCTATCAATAAATGGCATAAATGTTCAGTGTACTTGGTCCCACACTTTGGAGTAAATTGTGCTTGAATCCGACATCTCAAACCAACCCTAGCGGTTCAGGCACTAAATAATGGCCAGTCTATCTGGGGAAGCTTTTGGATGCTAACACAACCAACAGGTCTATCCCATCATTCCCCAAGGGTATGGCCCTATCACACCTGATAAATGGTTGTACTTGGCTATGTGGAAACAGATTCCACAATTAATGAGTTTAGCTTTTAATTAATTAAAATGAGATGCACATGTAGGGGCACATTTTCTGTTATTTCATGCAATGCGGCGCGACAAGAGAACTAGCTACGTGGCATGAAAGACAGAGAGCAGAAATACTCTAAATTTACAAACATATGGGCATTTCTGCTCTCTCCTTGTGATGGCGCACTGTGTGCTGACTAGTGACAATGCGGGTAACCTTGCACCATAGTACAAGGGTGCCTGCGTTACAGGCAGGAGTGTCCTTAGAGGCGGGGGTCGGGCTTGAAGTGGAGCTGCGAGGCGAGCGAGTCTCCCAGGAAAATCAGCAACCGGGTAATCAATACAGGCCCTGCAGCAGGTCGGGTCGTTGGATCTCATCCCATAGCTGGGCTCTAGCTTATGTACCCCCACTCGGAGGGGAGAGAAGGTCTGTTTGTGCCCTTCAACACTTGTCCAAAGAGTAGGGAACTGTCGGGCACCAAACTGTTCCACATATAATGTACCTGAGATCTCCGTTTCTGCCAGAGACATCCCGGCAAGACCACTAATATATTTATCTCCCCCAACCAGTAAATGTGACCATACCTACAGACGCCTACAAAATCTTCCTGAGGCCCAGCACTACTTAGAAATTGGGAAGTCAGACGGTAAACAATCTAAACTACACTTCAAAGCGTGGGATGCCCTTGCTGTTGTGGACTATGTAGCGTCCCCTCCAGCACGGATACATGCAAATGTTCATGCCACATCCAGAGCTTGGTATTACACGTCTTTATTGCTCAGCGTGTAACCGTTAACTGAACATTCTACATCATGTGTTCTATCACCAACATCTGTGCACTTACGTCACCTTTCTATGGAGTCCGTAAGGAACCAAAAGGGTCCCATCATCTCTAACTCACAAAATATCACACCTCCCCCTTTGTTAAATAAAAAGATCCAAATAATACGTATATACATCACAACTCTTTAATAAGTCGTTTCGCTGCTCAAATCAATCACCCAGAGCTGGTCATGTGAGGTTGCGGGGATACAGGAGAAGTGTCCATGGCTGGCACTGGTGAAAAAGATTCTGGTACAGTCATTGGGCTCTCCGGATTCTCAGGAGGATAAGTCTCACTTCTGACATCTGTAGCTCGCAAAGGTCAAGGCAGGTGCTTGAAATACAAAGAATCTTGCATAATGGACTTTCCAGGATGGTGAGCAGTCACCATGTGCCCTTTACTAGTCACAACCGTCAGTGAGTCAACATCAAAAGGAGCATCAGACTTGCATTTCTGTTTCTGAACACAGTGTTCCGAGCACAGCGATGTCTATCCGCATAGGTCTTCATTTTGCGTTTGTGAGACAAGTCAGTAGTGTGAAGTTTATCAATGTCAATAGATCTCTCATTGGTTCATTGTAGTAGTTTGGTTTCTATGGCTCTCCCAGACATTAAGGAGGCAGGGCTTTCCCCCATGGAAGAATGGGGAGTTGACCTGTATGCACAAAGCGTAGACTGAAGAACTGATTTGGGTTTAAGCTTTTCCAGCGCAGCAAGCTGAACGGTCTTCTTGAAGGTGCTCATGAATTTCTCAACACACCATTCACCTGTGGCCAGAGAGGTGTGCTTTTCTGATGCTTGACATTTAGATGAGTGAGAAAATCTTTGAATTCTCGACTATTGAAAGGCGGGCCATCGTCAGATTTCAAAATCAAAGGAACACCCCATGTTGCAAAAATACTTGCTAATCTCTCAATGACTCTCATGAGTAGTCGACGACAGATCTCCCACTAGGAGAAAGCGGGAATATTTATCAACAATTACTAGCAGATGATGTCTGTTGTCAAGGGGTCAAAAGGAATCAATTGCAATTTTCTCCCATGCATGCTTTGGAAGATCAGATATGTTTAACGGACTCTGGGTTGTTTTGGATGACAAGCAGTTGCACAAATGACATGCCTTTAACTCTTTTTCAACTCTCTCATCAAGACGAGGACCCATAGAGCTCGTTTAGAAGCAACAGTTCCACGATGTCCCTCATGAGCCAGTTCAATAACTTGTTGTCTCAGACTCTCGGGTATGACAATTCTCGACCTTCAAAGGAGGATGCCTTCTGGGGTAACTGAAAGTTCTTCCTGCACATTTTTGAATTTCTGGTATTTAAGGTCATCATGAAAAGGTCAAGTATGTTTTCGCCTCGAGTAATGTGTAATAATGTCTTTGAGTATCAGCAGATCTCTATCAGTGCTCGTGGCAGCAATGATTTGTTCCACCGATATGGCAGCTGGGGTACTGGATTTCACAATGCAGATAACATAAGCATCAGCCTCTTTAGAAGTATATGCCATGACACTGTATTGGCACCCGTGAAAAGTAGTAAGCAAGTTTTTGATCTTTTCCAGGACAATGCATAATCTTATAATCATACTCCTGCAATCGCAACCCCCACCTCTCAATGCTAGGGGGCATCTTAGCTTTAGGATTGCCAAAAAGGGTGAACAATGCTTGGTGGTCAATGGCAACTGTGAAATGTTTTCCATACAGGAACACATGAAAATGCTCACAAGCCCACACCACAGCAAGGCTTTCTTTTTCAGGTTGTGAATAGGCACATTCTGTTGATGATAGACTTCAGCTAGCCTAAGCCACAATGTGTCTTGGGGCATTGGGATGTCCAGTGTGCTGGGCAGGGATGGTACCCAATCCCACTAGGCTTGCATCAACAACAACTTCCGTCTCTAATTACGGATCAAAGTATGCCATTTCAGGGGCGTTCTCAATTGCATGCTTGATTTTCTTGAAGCTTGCTCACATTCACTGGAACATCGAAATGGGACATTTTGTTTCCTTAAGACTCTCAATGGGGCACAATCAGTGGCAATGTCAAGTATGTACCTTGTACAGTAACTGGCCGTACCAAGGAAGGACCACAGCATAGTTACATCTTGTGGGGGAGAAGTGGATGACAAGGCTTGTTCCTCATTTAGATCCGGAGTCATTCCCCCATCAGAAAAGATATAACCAAAGAACTTGAGTTTGGTTTGATGAAACTCACAGTTTGCCACATTTAAAGTGGGACCTGCATCGACAAGTACACGACAAACTTGAGTGAGAGCTTTATCATGTTCCTTTCGTGTGGCCCCAAAACCTAGTATGTCATCACTGTAATTGAAAGCATTTGTGACTGGCTGTATTATTCGACAAATTACATCCTGAAAAAGTTCTGCAGCTGATGACACTCTGAAATGTAGTCTTTTATATCTCAATAAACCAACATGAGTCGAAAAAGTAGTAATGTACCTGCAATTCCCTTTCAGTTCGAGCTGGTGATACCCTTTGTTCAAATCAGGCGGGAAAAAAACGCTAGCTCCATTCAGCTGCGTAATCATGTCAGCAATGTGAGGAGCTTTATGTTGTTCTCTTTCAATCAATCGCCTTGTTCGCTTTGCACATATAAACGCAGATGCGCCCAGCTCCCCTGCTATCCTTTTTTGGCACTACCACTATGGGTGATACCCATGGCATTGGACCAGCAGATCGCTCAATCATGCCGTGCTTTAATAGTGTCTTAAGTTCTTTCTCAACAGCCTCTTGTAAATGAAAAACAATTCAACTATGTCGTTGAGCTACAGGACGAATGTCCTCATTTATGTGAAGTTGCATTTTCATGGTCTTAAGTCTTCCTAGTGAATGAAACAAGGATGGAAACGGATTCCCTATCTCATGATAGGCATTGACATGATAATTTATGGAAATCAGCCCCATGTCAGCAGCAGTACTCAAACTGAGTAAACATGCACTCGCTGAAGTGCCTGGCCAGACATGAATTGGTTGCTTTTACTTTAATCTTTTTATGCTTCGCAGTCACTATGAATGAACCTTGACTTTGCAGGGCGTCGGAGCAGCCCATATATGCACTTTGGTTTTTGACGGGGTTAAACGGGTCACTGGAAACAGTTCATTGTACTTTTCCACTGTCATAATGTTTATCGACGTGCCACTCTCTAAGATAAAAGGTATGGGGCATTCATTTATTTTCATTGTGACAGTGTCCAAATTTATTTTGCACTTTCACTTGACGACCTAGCTTTGCCCGGCATTCATCTTTGCAAGAAGCTAATCCTACATGCGCATGTCGTTCAGCAGACAACATTGATATTGCATGCCCATCTTCCTCACTGCCACTTGACATGAAGGTGACAAACATTTAGACAAAGAATTTTATGACAACTGACATCATTCAGTTTTTACTTCCCTCAACTGTGTGCTTGCTTGGCCTTGTTAGTGAACGTGGAGCGGCACGTCTGGAATGTTCTGGCATCCATTTTGATTTCTCGACATGACAAAATGGTTCTCTTTCCCGCACTTTGGAGACATTACTTAATGGCCTTCTACCTTGTATTTTGACCTGCTTTTCACATTCAGCGCTGATTCATTTTAGGCCGTTCTGGCCACCATGTTAACCGCTTTCCTGTCAGCTCTTTCTTCTCCTTTGGCAGGCATAAGTACTCGCTCTAAGCTGAATGTCTCTTTCAGCATTCGTCGTCTGAAAGAATCGGAGAGACAACTGTCTATTACTCTGAGATGCATGGATTGTTCATTATTGAACTTGCAATGCTTGATGAGCAAATCAAGTCTTAGACAAATTCATCCATCGTTTCACCAGCTCTCTGCCTTTCCTGACTGAAAATATACCTTTCAAAGTCGCCATTCGGCATTGGATTGATCTTGATGCTTAATGCCTCGTTGATTTGACGGTACGTCACTTCATCACTGGGTGGTATTTTCTTTATCACTTCTTTTACTCCTTTTCCGCCAAATTCTAGAGGTATTTAATGATCGTTTTGTCATGTAATTCTTCCAGTGCATCAATGAAATCATCGAAGGTTTCAATCCAGGCAGTCCATCTGTCACCAATGTTTTGCCTTTTGGCAGTATCGAAGAGAGGTAGTGGTTTCAAGAAGGCGGCCGCATCATATTTTGCGCTCTTTTCAGCAGCCATTGAAAAATGACACTATTTGAACCACCGCTCCAGGCCTTTCAGTCGGCCCAACCTGATTTACCAGCCTTGTATGCACAACTCCAGTGCTTCTGCTTAAGTTGCGGCACCTGGTGCTGAGGTCAGATGGCTCTCTTTACTCAGGTTCAGGTAAGCGTGATCGTATTCTCTATATCTGGTTATCACCACCTCTAATGCTTCTCAGCACTTACCTGCTTCTGCTCACAGCGTTCTCTTGCACCTGGCTGTCATCGCTCGTTGTAATTTCCGTACCTGGTTGTCACTGCCTTTAGCGTTTCTTGGTGTCAGAAATGTTTCCGCTTTCAGTGCTTCCTTGCACTCGGCTATCACAGTCTTTAGCGCTCCTCTGTACCTGGTTGTCATACTGTATGAATGATGGCTCTGTGTCAGGTTGTAACACAATATCTCTCGTCTCGACTTTACCAGCAAATTTCAGGCCGACGACAAACAAACTTTCTGTAAGGCCTTCACTTTCTTCACAGGCTTTGCACTGACTGGAGTGGCGCTTTGACTCCACATATGCCAACCGTCTATTTTCACTTCGACTGAGGCCCACGTGGCACGCTCCACCAGTTTGCTGGACCACTGCAAACTCTCCGGGAGAGCACTTTCAGTTCTTCAGGTCATGGGGTTTACGTAATACCCTATCTCATCGCCAGCTGCAGCATCCTCCCCAGCTCGGATACATGCAAATGATCACACCACACGGGGAGCTTGGTTTACATGTCTTTGTTCCTTAGCTTATAACCATTAACTGAACATTCTACATCACAATTTCTATCATCCATGTACCTACGTCGCTGTTCTACGGAGTCCATCAGGAACCAAAAGGGTCCCGTCATCTCTAACTCACAAGACACTACAGACTATTGGGGACTTCTAGGTCAAGCCTGTATAGTGCCCTGAGGAGGAGGGTCACATGAGACTTTTGCTCATTAAAAGTGCATCCTGTCCCCTGCGACGTGGGGCGCCGTTGCTGTTTTGGACTAGTGGGGACTTCCAGCTCCAGCCTGCATAGTGCCCTGGGGGGGGGCACTTGAAACTTTCACGCTATACAAACGCTTCCTGTCCCCTGCGGTGCGGGCGCCGTTGTGGACTATTGGGGACTTCCAGCTTCAGTCTGCATAGTGCCCTGAGGATGAGGGGAATGCAAGACTTTTGCACTGTATAAACGAGTCCTGTCCCCCAAGGCGCAGGCCATGCCCGGGCCGAGGGCAGGCCTGTCCACGTCTGTTGGAGCCAGAGGAGGCTGGGCTGGGCCCCACTTCTGACATCCTTGTCTCTACGCCCCAAGTAAGGAATTGTATTTCATACTATGTGCCAAGAGTGTAACATATTCTCCTGCCCATCACAATTAGCATGCAAACTGCCTCATCAGGGAAAAACCTTTTTTATTTTGGTAAGAACAGTCAGATTTTTTACCAGATGGTCTTGTTCTGTTGCAGTGTTCTATTGCCCTACCCGTTGTCTAATTAAACCCTCAGCCTGTATATTATAGGGGAAGTAAGGCATTATCATCTTTGCCCAAGCCACCACAAAACTCTTCACTCAACAGGCTCATCCAATGGGCTGTGGGAGTAATCAACAAAGAAATAAAATTGACAGAATGACGTCATTCACTCACATCTGAGCTTTTGCCTGGTCTTATAAACCCATTGGAAAGCTCAGCCTCCTCCCAATACTAGTCGCAGGCTCATTTAACTCACCCACAAATCAAACAGCTGCAAATCCTTTTGATATCATTCCTACTTCAAATCAGACTCAGGAAACAAGTACCCTCTCCGACATGGGTCCTCCAATTAAACACAAAAAGAGTCTTCTTATTTCCAAACCTAAAGGTACAGGCTCAGGACCCTGCTCATCTGTGCAGAGTACTATTGTTTAGCATCAGCCTCGACTATTTGACCACAAGGACTTGTTCTGTGAAAGAATGTTGGGCAAACTCATTGCACCTGTCAAATTGCTGCTATTTCCACTCGAGGAGCGAATAGAGGCCAACATAAAGTGCGCACACAAACTACCCGTGCATTATCAATACACCCCTCCTCCAAAGTAGCACAAGGTACTTTATCACTGGCACAAACTAACTCAGAGTGGCATATTCTCAAGGACTCATCGCTGATTTAGCGGCACTTTTCCGCCACGAAAGTGGCAATAGATTTACCGCCCCATTCACAAGCCTGCGCTAACAGCCGACATCGTCAGTTTACCTGCGATAGCTGCCGCTAAAAACATCGCCAAGGCTGACAGCGACAACTAACGCTAATCATATGCAGAGTAGGCATTCCCGTGCAAAAACTCCTAATAACACCACTTCGCGATATTCTCAACGACCAGCCAGATCGGCGATGCGGGTCAAAAACAGGCGATAAGGCATGTTAGCAGCAGGGACTTAAGACCTGCCTTTTTCTGGTCTTAAGTAGGACGAAAAACTGCTGTATAAAGGGAGCCCAGCCCAGAACCACATCTGAAGACCAACAGATGCCATGGAGCTACTAATCATGCAGCTTGGAGACCCAAGAGGGCCACAACACCCACCGCCAACACCCCCAGGACCCCGGACCACCCCCAAGGCCACCCCCCCCGGACTACCACCGAGGCAGCGCAGAACAAGACAGCGGACTGGATCGCTGGTACCTCTTCTTCTTCTCCTTGCCCTTCTCCTTCCCCGAGTTCCCTGGCTGGTCCTCCGGGGGGTTTGTGTGGTTCTGGTTGGCCTCTGTAGTTGCTCCAGCTTCCTCCTTGGTGCTTCTCAGTTGTTTGGGTTTTGTGTTTTTCTTTTATTTTATGCAGCTTTTATGGTGATTTTTCCCGCCTGACGTGGGAATAGCAAGCCTGGCGCTGCTTATCGCTGATATTTTTATCGCTGGTGGGCCCATCGCCACTTTTTTCACGTTCGGGTTTCCTTTTTTATCGGCGTCCCGGTAATTTTAACGTGGACATTTGACGCGTTATCGGGAAACTATCGCCTGCTGCCGGCGTGTTGGGAACACGGCGTTAGTTTCCCGCGATAGACGGCGTTATGTGAAGTTGCGTTAACCTAGGTTGGCGATAATTATCGCCCGTTCTTGAGAATATCCCCCAGAGAGTATTATTCTGCTTCACCAGAAGTTCCAGTGGTAACAGTTCTAAATGAAGGAGTGAGGAATACTAACTGCCCCCTACCCTCTCTCCCGATTGTACATCATGAAGGCGAAGGGGTAATTAATACTGGGAGGCCCCAGGTACTTGATGGTGTTACCTCTAGAACTAATCTGACCCATCACTACACAAACAACAGGTCATGGGGGGGGGGTGCGGTGTCAGTCAAGGAAATCGAACTGCGTGTTTGAAGCCCTCACACAGAGATGTTATTGACTTGCCTTTGGCCGCTTGCCCTTACGTAGTAGTAATGACTCATGTTCCCCCACTGTCCCAACATGCAACAGAATCACTCTTACAGCTCAGAAACAAGTTCTTGCACTGATTCCACTCTAAAATGAATTCACGGTTCTTGAACGTTCATTATATCTTGATGGTTCATAGGATTGGATAGGTGGGCCAGCTACAGAAAAACATAGAAGGCGACTGCTTGATAATTAATTGCAGGCACCCAAGAACTGCACAGAGCTTGTTGTTAAATCACAGGCCAACCAATATAGATGGTATGTGTCTTGCTTCGCACTTCCAGATAATACAGAACACTACTTTCCCACACCTGGCTCAAACACGACGAAGCAATACACATAACACAGCACCACCTGAATAGGATTTCACTTTATAAAATGAAGCACATCAAAGACTCTTTTCAGAATAAGGATTGGGGTTTTATTTATGCAATGCTCTCTAACAGAAAGGCTTTCCCAGATGTCAAATGAACAACATTCAAATGTATACAGATGTATATATATATATATATATATATATATATATATATATATATATATGTATATATACAAGCAATAATAACACACTTGGCAAATGCAATGAATAGTAATATGAATGAAACTCAAGCAGCAGATAATACTGGACGTCCTGCAAGAAATCAGAAAGATATATACACTAAATACATCAGATGATTAACTTGGATGTGCACTCAGACTCACTCACACATCACGAAGTCAATACTCAAAGAAAACACCTCAGATGGTTATAGCCACTGGAAACTGAATATGCACGCAAACAGCCACACATCACAATGGCAACAATCAAAAATCAAACACTTCATCTGGTGCAGTCTTCATCCTGGCCCACTCCAGACTGGGGGATTCGCAGTCGGGGTAAGGAGACTCAGCAACCAGATGCCTGCACTGACAATGCATCCACCATTCAGGCAAAATACACTAGAAGGTTCCGAGAGGCCTTCCCTTGCGCCAAGGAAACTTATGGAGTTGGCCACTTTCCATGCAAGCATTCCAAGGCAACGGAGTTCTCAAGTTCCTTCTGCTTTTTCATGTGTCCCAGCCTTTATCTTAACAAAGTTTACGAAAGTCTCTGGCAGTACATTCAACAATAACAAAGCAACCTTGAACGTGAATAACCTAAACAACTTGAGTAATCTGGGGGCCTGCCTGTGCGCACAAAAAGCTCTAGCAAGACAGCGTCAGGATTCAAGATGAGATGAGGGCATGTCAAAGCCAATAGTAAGAACTTCACAATACCTCCCAATGTACAACACAATGCACATTTGTGCACTACTGCCTATAGCATCACACATTTCATCTGCCAGTGTACAACATAATGTACATTTGAGCTCCACTGCTCATAACACTGCACTTCGAGACCAAAAAGTGCATTCCACATCTCTCTCTCTAATGCTTTTAAATGCACATCCCACATGTTCTGTTCTTGGCAAGCTGTTCTACTCTGTGACAGCTCCCACTTTAAAACTATGAGAGATACGAAAGAAATGTTCATGGCAAGAAGGGCACATGCAGGAAAAATTATGTAATACACCAAAAGTCAATCAAAATTATGGTATTCGAAGGTCATCACATGGTTTCAAACCATAGGAGTGCCTCTAGCACTACATTATGGTATAAAGTTACTACCCCTGGGCTATTTTTATCACCTTCTCCGATATATGTCTTTGTACAAACCACACAACAAGGGTGCTATGCCAATTCAGTTCCAAGTTCCTATTGCCAGCTGATGCATGCCCTCTGCCAGTCTAACTGAGAATGACTGACTGTACTTAGATAAAAGAGAGTCTACACCTGAATCCATTTCCTCATGGATTCAGTTCCACCAATGGGATCCAACTAATCACTCCTGCATTACTGAAGTTAAAATAGCCTCTATACTACTTGATTTTAATAGCCAGGTTGCAGATGATGCTACGTCTGCGAATGGACAGGCTGACTTTGCCCCTTGTGCCAGCATTTACACACAAAGCAAATTGCCAATGGGAGTTGATATACTTGCGAGAGGACTGGAATCTAGAGAAGGAGAGGTGAGGACCCCTATCTTTATTGTTTGTAAACCAGATGGTGAGAATCTTAAAGCCCATTCTGTTAGGGTTGCCCTTGTTGGCACTAAGACAAGCCCCAATACTTATTCCACATTTGCCCAATACCATTCAGAAACTGATTGGGCTTCCCTCAACAAAACCTCATCTTCCAGTTTTATCTCTTCTCCTGCTACAACCCCTTTACAGGAACCTTATGCTAAATATCAAACACCAGTATCATTGCTCAGTTGGAATGTGGCGGGGATTAAGACAAAACTGGCCAAGGCAGCTTGGGAACAATCAATCTGGAGTGATATTCTGAAGGCCTTGTCTAAGAAGGTCTCTAAAACATTTTGGCAAACAGTGAGCCAAGAAGCCAAAGATCAGGCTAGTCATTCCAATCTTTCAATTTGGGTGCCATGAATTAACACTGTCTGTAATGCCATAACCACAGGTACACCCATGCCAGCTACATGGAAAGGCCTGAAATTGTGCCAATCCATAAAAAAGGGTGGTGCAATCTCCTGAGCAACTATCTTCCTATCAGCCTATTAGATAACTTGCAGAAAAAGTTCTGCAGGCAAGTTCTGGGACAATTTACATCGTGGATAGAATACAATAATGTAATCTCCCATCTCCAAGAAGGATTTCGGCCACAGTCCGGAAGCATTGATCAGGTCTTTAGGCTGTCTATGACTAAATGGAAGACAGTGGATATAGGAGATGGTACTATCTATGTTGCCTTCATTGACTTGCGTGCTGCGTTTTACCATGTCCCAACAGTGAAGCTGTGGGAGGTTTCAGCAGAGATTAATCTCCTGGGTAATCTGTTGAACATAATATTGCGTTTGCATGAGGGAAATTACACTAGGATCCAGTGGGGTCCCAAGGGGGAACTAACAGATAAGATTGATGTAACCAAATGAGTTCGCAAGGTTGTATCTTTGTCCCCACCCTTTTCCTTTTGTTTATAAACAAATGTATTGATTATCTGTTAAATTGTGTTAATGACTCACCCTTTCTGGCAAGCAAAAAGATACGGGCTCTGTTTTTTGCTGACAACATCTTGCTACTCTCCAAAACATGTTCAGGCCTCCACACACTTATGGATAGGTGTTTGCTCTTTTATGATACTTACAGGCTAGAGATAAACACTCAAAAGACCAAGTTCATGGTCTATTCTAAAAAGAAGAGACTGGGAGGTACCATTAGCCTAGATGGCACAACACTAGAAAGAGTAACGAAATTTGACTACCTGGGAATTAGACTGTCGAATAACGGGTGCTTGGAACCCCAAATCCAAAAGAGTAATTCTATAATCATCCATAGCGCATGCGTCCTTGTGAGGTTTGCCAAAAGAGCTTCATTTCACCCGTTCTATCCTGTGATTCAGATCTACAATTACCAGATTAAGACTGCAGCATTGTATGCAGCACTGCAATTCCTCTCCACTCGGTGTGGTGGAAAACAATGTTTTAAAGGTTGTTGTCAATCTGCGGTGTGGGACCACTTTCCTGCCACTGAGACTGGATCTTGCCCTCAAGTCTATCACAGAAGTGGCAACATTGCAACCCATAATGTATTGGATTCCTGTCTGGTCAATGGAGGTGCTAAAGCCGTATAGAGAACCCCTAAGTGGGATTATAGCCCTGAATGACTCGAAAAAATCTCCTGGTTAGCGTCTATTAAACTTACTCTCAACGGCTTGGGGTTGGGAAGTCTCTGGAGCGACCCCCTAACCACCAATACCAACACCAAGGGTAATGTCAAACGAGCATATTGGTAAAGCCGTATAGAGAACCCCTAAGTGGGATTATAGCCCTGAATGACTCGAAAAAGATCTCCTGGTTAGCGTCTATTAAACTTACTCTCAACGGCTTGGGGTTGGGAAGTCTCTGGAGCGACCCCTAACCACCAATACCAACACCAAGGGTAATGTCAAACGAGCATATTGGTCAAATCTTATTACATCAAATGAGTCCTCCGACTCTCTAGGACTAAAGCCTTTATAATGCACAAAAATATATTTACACTCGAAGATGCCCTGGATTTTATTTTTCCGACTCGGGCGCACTCTGGGCCTGATTCACAGAACTAACTTACGTCAAAAACGTAAAGTTAGTACTTTTGGTATTCACAGAATACACTTACTCATTTTGGTATTCACAGAATGAACTTACTCATTTCGGTATTCACAGAAGTTAGTAGTCCTAACTTTAAGACTTTCGGTATTCACAGAAGGCATTTAGGAGTCCTAACGTTAGGACTACTAACTTCTGTGAATACCGAAATGAGTAAGTTCATTCTGTGAATACCAAAATGAGTAAGTGTATTCTGTGAATACCAAAAGTACTAACTTTACGTTTTTGATGTAAGTTAGTTCTGTGAATCAGGCCCTCTATTTTCTTGCAGTTTCACTATGGCGTCTTTCCATTGGCTACCTATGTTTCATCTAAGGCTTTGTCCACAAATAAATTGAAACTCTGCCCGGCCTGACATTCTACAGATAAGTTGGAGGAGCATTTCTTATTTTTCAGTAGGGCTTACTCCAGATCGAGATCTATGTGGATTGCACCAATGTGTTAGACTCTGGGGCTGTGTGACCTTATTAACTCCCTAAGAATATGTAGAAGTGACACTAGGGCAATTGTGGTATTTTCTGTGGCTAAATTATATTGTCTGCATGGTCAATGTGACAAAAGATCATAGCCTCAGTATAGATCTCAGCACTGCATTGAAGGCAGTATCCACTTATTCAACATTGCTGTTAATGGATTGGACTTTCTAAAAGGCCATCAACGCTCGATTATTTTAACCTTTTATGATTATAGTTTTTATTGATGTTTTATTGGTGATGAATGTTATTAGTCTGCCCTTTTAACAATTCGAATTATACAATATGTAATTTATTTTTCATCTTTATACTTGTCTATGATTTGCTAAATTCCAACTGCCAATAAATTTGGATTTGGAAATTTTAAATACCGCCTGCTGCAGGCAGGACAGCAGAGAAAAGCCCATGATATTTGGATTGCATACTGGATTAAAATGTTACCCAACAATAATCTGCACTCCAAGATTAATCAAGGGCAAGTGCATAAAAGGTGGGCCAGAATTATCAGATAATGAGTACATAATCGTAAGTTTGCGTGACAGACCTTTCTGCCCATTTTGGCAGGAAGTCAAGAGATGGAAAGTGACCAAAACGAAGCTGCATTAATCTGATTTTTGTAGTGAGCGGTTTTGAAATTCAAAATGGGTTATTAAATATTCTATCATTAAATAATATGTATTATTTTTATATATTTTGTAATATTAATTTACATGGATTTATATTTTTACCTATTTAAAATAGTTTAATGTAATTTAACATTCTTTCTTATGGCGTTTTATTTTAAGTCCCTACCTCTATTATTTTCTAAGGGAGGATTTTGCAGTGCCAGTAATTGGTCATGTGTAGTTCTGGACTTACTACAAAAATGAAAGTTACAACAAAAAAGTACAGTTTGTGAATGCTGCAAAACAGTAAATTTACTCAAAAGTATAAACTTACTCAAAATTGCAGTTTGTGATTCAGACCCTTAAAGAATAAAGCTGTATTGCGTCTTACAGAGAAAACAATATCACATTTAAAAAGTAAGCTACACTTACGTTTGAACTAAGAAAGTGGCCTTCAGTTGTAAATCCGTTCTCTCCAGGAACATTATCAACAGAAAATAATACATTTAAGAATGTTACAGAGGAAGCAAGACCCGTGTACTATTAATAAAACAATGATGGACACATCTGAGCTCTTCAGTGCACAGGCAGGTAGAGGTAGATGAGTTAGTGTCAACCACTTGCAAATCACATGTGTCTAAAAGTGCACACTGAAAACACAACTAGGCATACTTTTGACTTCCTAATAAACTCCCTTATTAAACATAATATGAACATTGAGGCCCAGATTTGCTACGATTTTGTGTCAGGGCTGTGTCACTGTAGTGGTCCAGCCCCTGCGCAAAATCCTTTTTAGCATTTACTGAAGAAACGTAAAGCCACTTTATATGGCTTTGTGTGGTTTAGTAAATACAAAGTAACACAACGCAGCACATAGCGCTGCCCTGCATTACTTTGCATTGAGTGGGCGATACATAGGTGAAGCATGGGTGTTCCCATGAATCCACCCAAGTATTTTGACACAGACTAGATTTACGAAGACTTGTAAACCTGGGTTTGCGTCAAAATGGTGAGCCTGTCAGACAGAGGCGTAATGAGGAGAAATATCTCCAATCTCCACCCCACCTCCACTATCCTCATTGACACCGGTATCTTTCTCACAGTCTCCTCTACCACAGCGGGATCCTCATGAGCTGCCACCCTGGTCCGGTACTGTCGCTCTTCAGCCCGGCAGTCCATAGATTCTGCAGCACACATAGACATTTAAATTAGCACCTTCACTATATAAACCTTGAGCTTTGCGCTTCCGTCACACAAGAAGTAACAGCTGTCCTTCATTGTACATTAGATTGACCCACTGTATTATACTTGCCAGTTTATCCTACTAAATCTAGATAAAATAATTCTTTCCATTGCTAAATATTTCAGAAGAATAGCCTGTGAAGCCACAGTTTACTCAATATCTACATTTTACTATGCACTTTAGATATTTTAAGCTTTTTATGCACCATGCACTTTAAGGAAGGGCCGATTTGTATTACCTTCACTTAATTTTAAGACAATTAAAAACAATGAGCTATATATTATGAATTCCTATAATCAACAATGTTAGTCATAAACTTTGTCATTTTCATTTGTTGCTAAAATGGTTCTTCACTTACTTTTTGATGAAAGTATAAAATGTATTTCGTTTTAATTAACTGCAATAACATAAGTACTATCTATCTACTACTCTACTGGTGCTTTATATTAACAACCTGATTATCGCATCCAAAACGAAATAGGATTGTAAACAGGATACGATTGCACTACTGAATCATCTTGCAGATCATGGCCACAACCACAAACTCTCACCCACAAAACTGCAATACTCTATCGTTTAGTGCCTACATATGCCCATGAGTGACATCTTACTACTAGTTTCGCTTGCCTAAGGATACGTCCACTACACTCACGGACGCGTTTGTGAGCACAGGCTAAGAAGCTGCCTGTGATCACATGCGTGGATGATGGGTCCCGACTCGGGGTACCTTTTGTTAAGTTCGTAATTTTTGCTATGTTTTTTCTCTTTTGCAGAAATTAGAAATTTGACGGTGAAACCCGTAAGTTACGCACCTCACACACCTTTGCACACCGTAGTGCGTGTGCAGAGTTCACGTGAGTTCAGGGTTTACTCTGAACCATAGGTCCTGAAGAAAGCCAATCAATTGGAAACTCATTGGCTGAAACATGTAGACCACTTCACTTGGATTAATATGTTCACATACCTTTGAAGAGACGTGCGAGACAATTCCTCTCATTCACATCCACTTATCTGATTTTTAACCCTACCCGAGGGACCAAACAATAAAATAGTATTGGGTACCCCGGAGGTAGTTTTAACCTTTCACTTTCACGGTATCCACCACTCACATAAACGCGACATAACAACAAAAACCCAGCTCCGCTGTAATCAGGCTTCGAAGCACACCTAGGAAGCACTCGGCTTCCTGGGTGGGAACCCAATGATGAAGCAAGCCACAAACTAGGTTGGTGGGTGAGGGTTCTTCTATAAACCAAATGGGTTCCCTGCAAGGAAGATCTTTTCCAATTACCCAGATGATTGGGTTATCTAGAGATTAGCTCTGAGCTCGTTCTCTTTGTTTGTTTAATTTGGTTATATTTTACTTGAGACATACATCAACTAACAATTCTGATACCATAAACTTACAGAGATACATACAGAATTAACCTACATGTTTCTTATACTAAATCAAAAATAGTATAAGAAACTCACATATATGTGCTTATTTAGCCTGTGGATTTCCAGTGGTTGCTGTCATGACCCTGTTAGAAATGGGAATTCTGGTTGTCATAGTATGCACCCTGTACAAGCAGGAACCACCACTCTAGTCAGGGTAAGCTAGATACACACTAAACGATAACCTGTGCTCACCCTCTGGAAGCTTGGCACAGAGCAGTCATGCTTATCTAAAGAGGCAAAGTGTAAAGTATTTGTTCCACACACACACACACACACACACACCACAAAAAGACTCCACACAGGTTTAGAAAAATAGATTATATTCTGAACAGAACAAGACCAAAACGACAACAATCCAATAGGTACAAGTCGAGACATGAATTTTAAAAGAATAAGTGTAAAAATAGTTCTTAGAAGTAATAGCGCTCTAGGGGTTACTTGAGGTTGCAATGGACCAGGGCAAAGTCAGCAGTTCAAGCCAACAGTGAAGGAGCACAGGCTGGGGATAGGAGCCACGCAGGCCCATTGAAAAGAGTACCTTGATCCTGGCCACAAAAGCAAGATGAAGGATGCAGATGAGCGATGCGTCGATGTCGGGCCCACAGTCGAGGTGTTCTTTTTGCATTTGTCACCCTGAGTGGGACGGGTATGCCCAGACATGGGTCCCATGCTCTCCATGCCACTGGAGTCAAGCTATTCTGGCTGATGAGGGGTGAAACCCCGAAACCGGTCCTAGGATGCTTGTTTCCAGTCCAGGGAGGACCTGGCCTGGCAGTTCGGGCTGTAGTGTTCCCATTGGGTGCAGGATCAAGACTGATTTGCATATGGATGGGTTCAGACTGGAATGGCACGGGGAGCAAAAAAACAATGGATTTAGGCCCAGATCTCTGTACTGGGGTGAATGTATGACATTGTTCTGCACTCTGTCCATCAACTGTTCTTTTTGCACAGTCGAGGTGATGCATCAATTTTCTTCACGCAGTGGCGGCGATGCGTCTGGGTCCATTGAGCAGATCGCCGGTTCTGAGGGCAATAGTTCTGAAGACGATGAGCCGGGTTAACCCATGCTGGAGGGAGGCTGTGTTGATCTTCTCCACATGGTGGTGACAGTGAGTTGGTTCCAAAACGGCGGTTCTGGATGCGATGCAGCTCGTCCGTGTGCGATGCGCCTGGTTCTACTCCAGCAACAGGGTCGATGCCATGGTTCTGCTACACGCAGGCTGGAAATGCATTGAATCTAAGATGCAAGTATCTAGGTCAACTTCCGGTGAACCAGGAGCAGGGGTAGAGACTTTGATATTGATAAGTCTCAAGCAACGGGAGACAAGCCAGAAAGCACTTTGAGTTACTCTGGGTTTCAGTGAGATGGGCCCAGTCCTTGACCTCACCAGGGCAGAGATCAGCATGTAGCAGGGCAGAGCAGCACAGCAAAGCAGAAAAGCAGTTCTTCCAGAGCAGCAGTCAAGCAGAGTGGCAATCCTTGCAGCACAGCAGTCTTTATTCCTGGCAGGGTTCTTCACAGGTCCAGTAGTACACTGTCTTGGTAAGGTCAGAGCCCACTACTTATACCTAAATGTGCCTTTGAAGTGGGGTGACTTCAAAGCAGGCCTGTGAAGTGCACAGGTCCACTTTCATCCCAGTCCTGTCTGCCAGGCTATCTGTGGGGGTAATCAGCCCTTTGTGTGGGAACAGGACACTGCCTATTCCCACTTACTGTCCAGGAAGAGATATCAGAACGTAGATAAATGCAGATGAGTTCTCTGTCACACCCATCATTCCTGTGTTTGTGGCTGTCTAGCGGGAATGCACAAAGTGTAGCTGTCACCCATCCCAGACGAGTATCAGAGAGAGGCTGCAAGGCACACAGAGCAGTAAGAGCAGAGAAATGTTCACTTTCTAAAAGTGCCATATCTAAAACAGTAATGTCAAATCCAATTATATCAGTAAAGAGGATGTATCATTACCATTCCAAAGATATGAAACATGATGCAGCTACTCCTTTCTAATCAGGAATTACAGTTTAAAAGTGTTTTAAGGAATTTCCAATGCTAGGCTATGAGAGGAGTAGGCCTCACAGTAGTGAAAACTGATTTAGCAGTTTGTCACTACCAGGACATGTAAACCTTACAAGTACATTTCCTACTTTTTACTTACACATCACCTTACCCTTAGGGCTACCTAGGGCCTACCTTAGGAGTGACTTATGTGTAATGAAAGGGGAGTTTAAAGCTTGGCAAGTGGTTTTAAATGCCAAGTCGAAGTGGCAGTAAACCGCCCTCACAGGCCTTACAATGGCAGGCCTGAGACAGGTTTGAAAGGCTACGTACGTGTTTGGCACAATCAGAGCTACAGACCCACTAGAAGCAAATAGGTTACAGGCCCTGGGTATATGGTATACCACTTTACATGGGACTTACAAGTAAACATAAAGTATACACCAATGTCACCATGTTTAGGGAATTGTGTATACACTAATGTCACCATGTTTAGGGAAGAGAGCACTTGCACTTTAGTACTGGTTAGCAGTGGTAAAGTGCTCAAAGTCCTAAAGTCAAAAAAAGAAAGGCAGAAAAAGAGGAGGCAGAAAGCAAAAAGTTTGGGGTGACCATTCAGAGAGGGCTATTTTCTAACAAACCCACTATATTATTAATATCCTACTCAATCATACGTCTTTCCTATCGAAACACTGGAATGCAACCTATAAAGCTGTTGTCTCTCCAACACTATAAAGATGTATAACTTTTAGTCAGTCCTTGATTTATTTAACTGTCTTTGACTTCCTGATTTCTGATTTATATCTCATTTGCTTTCCTGCTCAGTTCTAGAATACTTGCTGCTCTTGTACTTCCATATCCAATTAGCCAATAATGCCTAAGTGTGTCTGCCTACTAAATGTTCTCTCTGGGGAAGTATGTTTTAAACAATATATTTGGTAGAGTGCCATATGGTGGCTCTTTTGTAATTCTCGCTCCCAACAACTTTAATTGTCTGACAGCCCTCATGTCTTCAATACTTTAAAAAACAGTACATTAAAAAGCACGGAGTGAGAAAGCTTTGGGCCTGCTCCCTTCAGCCTGTGGTTTTCATGAGTTTTTCTTGGTTTACCTTTGCTTGCATGGATTGTTGATCAAGCCTACAGCATTTCATGAAAGACTAGATGCTTGTGTTAGATTTTGGTGATGGAATTTAAGTAGATCTAACTCCTCATTTATTCTCCCACCTCTTTCACTTATTGTCTCCTCGCCTTCCTGCCTCTCCTGCTCACTTAACCTTCAGTCACCAATGCCTGTCTCTATCAAAGATGCTGCTGCTCCCATTCTCCTTGTTTTCCCTCCTCATCTGACCTCGCACTCCAGCCTACCCCCTGCTCTCTCATCAGCTCCCCCTTTCAGTCATTTTTCACAATCATCATGAAGACTCCAACACACCGCTCCGTCATCAACCTCACTTGCTTTCCCTTCCTGCTCTCCATCGTTCTCACTTGCTTTCCATTTCACCAATGATCCCTCGCTCTTGCCTCCCTTTCCTGCTCTGAATATTCCTCACTTGTTTTCCCTTAGGTCCTTGATTCATCACTGCCAGTTTGTGTCTGGGAGCAAGTGACTGATTGATTCATTTATTAACTGATCCAGGGCACACCTTACACTACCCTCTATAAAGTAGCTAAAGAGCTGTTCCAGAGACAGAATGCAGGTAGGGTCTACCTACAAATGACTGATAATTGCTATGAATATTGGTTTTGCTTCTTCCAGAACACACAGGAATTGTATTTAGAGGCTTGATAATGACTATCAGCATCATAACCCAACACCTGCATATGTATTAAAAACTTTGAAAATAAGCAAAAATTGTTCAAATTCCAAAGGGAATTTACAAATTTATATGTTGAAGTGTAGGGCTCTTCTAAGATCTGGCATTCAAAAACCAAGCACAAAAGCTTCAATTGTTTCTTTCTACCGTCATCCAAAGGAGACATTCAAGAGCATCTGCTGCTATCACAATTCTTTGGTACCATGGGATGAGGAAGATATCCTGGATACATGTGGTACCTCTTGTTATGGTATCGCAGATGGGTCACAGCAAGGATCTGTGTATGATTCAAGAGACCTCTAGTAATGGCCTATCTTACTGTAGCCTGCTGTGGTAGGAACATGTGACTGACCCGACGGACCTCTATAAACAGCCTGAGGGTCTTCACCCTGCTATAGAAAGGACTTTTGTCTGACTTGAGGGATCACAAGTAATAGTGTAAGGAAATGCGGTTAGCTAAAGAAAGAGGGGCAGATTTACAAGCCCCTTGCGACAACTTTACGCCGCCGTTGCGTCACTTCTGTGACGCAGCGACGTCGTAAACAATGTGCCAGGTTGCAACATATTTACAACATGACGCATCTAGGGAGATGCGTCACGTTGTAAAGCCCTGCGCTACATTATACCTGCGTTAGGTATAATGTATGCAGGGTGGGCGTTCCGACGTGAGAAAGCCTCGTAAAAGTGACGTAGTGAAATCTACAAGATTTCACGGAGTCACTTTACGATGCCACTGCGTCAAAACCTTGCGCCTGCTTGAAGCAGGTGTAAGGAGTGACGCAGCATGATAGGAATGGGCATTCCTGACCATTGCTGGAGTTGCGTCGCGCTTGCGACACGACTCCAGCAATGCGCTGCCCTTACGCCAAAAGATGCGTCACGCATCTGGCTATCCTTGCGCCACAGTGCGCCGCATTGTAAATGCGACGCATCCATGGTGGCTGAAGGTTTTTTTACGTGTTGCAAATTAACTGGCACATCTCTGCTAATATGTAGAGATGCACCAGTTCTTGTAAATCTGCCCCAGACTTTGTATCTGACTCTAGGGATCTCTAATAAAAGCCTGAGGTGCTGGTACTGCAGCCTGTTTCAGGAAAGTTCTCCAAGTGCATGCAAACATCATATTTGGTTGAAGATTGTTCTGAGCATTATCTGTTTATTTTAATCTTGCATCTTTGGCAGGTCAGAGTACAAAAATAGAATTAAATGTGACTGAATATGACCATATGAACAAGCATTGCCAAAGCTGATAGGCCTTGCCAGTTACAAGCCAGATTTATTGCCTTTGCCAGAACTTTCGGGTATGGTTTGCAGATGGTTCCACTAGGCCTGCCTGAACCCTGGCTGGGTCTTCATGGAAGGACGAATCCAGTGGATATCTGGAAAGTCTTCTTAATCTGCAATCAATCCCACCGTTACATTAGAAAATATTTTTAAAACACATTTAGTCAAGTGCTTATTTATTAGCTCAAATATATAATATTGAATATTACAGACTATTGTGTAATATTATTGTGTATCAATCCATCTGCTAATGAAAACTAATTTGAGTGCCAATGCAACGTATTGCTATGTTTATCGACAACTTGCTTCTATCTGTATATCTGACTACGACTTTAAGTGTCCACTGGAGTCCAGTGGTCGAACATTACAAACTCATATGTAAAATAAAAAGCAGGAAGTATTTATAACCTAGTCTGTGTGGATTCCGCGCTATGGCCGCTAATACATAAATGAGACTGCTCAAAACGCATGAAAAAGTAGAAATGCCAATACACAAACCTGTCTAACCGTCTAGTGGCATTGCAAATGTTGGAAGTGCGAGAGGGCACCGTGAAACAATGCTCCAATGTTTTCGTTTATAAAAATAAAAGGTTATCAGAAACTCAACAGATTTTAGACAAAAATAAATAAAAGTCGGGTATCTTGGGATACCAAGTGTAGTCATCAGTTCCTCCCTCACCCTGGCTGCACGCTCAATAGGCAAACCCTGGCCTCAAGAAGACCCTTTATCAGTAGCGTTGCACAACTGCCAAGCGTGTTTCTTACGAACAATTCTAGCCAGCTTCTGGCACAGGGCTTGATCCGCCTGGTGTGTTACTGTGCATACAGCAACACCGGGTTTCAGGCATCACATCACCTCCGGCCGGGGATTATTTATCGATCGGTCAATCAATCAATCAATCAATCTAATTGTCTTTAATCGATCTTCCGAGGACAGATCATAAAAGATACATACAATAAAAACAAACTACATTGTAAACACACATAATAAAAAATAACGACCACATATTAAAAAATACAACAGGTCCTTGTGCAAGTACAGGTATATGGGAAACAGTCCAAAAAATGGAGTTCCGAGTGCGTCATGTCTTGAAAGTTACACATTCCACATTTTTAAATGAAAAAACTCCTTGTGTTGTTTTACATTGAATAAAGTGACAGTGCAAGAGTTCTAGTTCCAGGGGCATTAACAGGGTGCCAGATGATTACAAATTAAAATTAAAATCAGCATTGTACATTTAAGAAACAATGCAAGGTCAATGATTAAAAGAAACAATAACATGCTTTTTGTCAAAACAGCAAACTCCTCTTAGCTAAAGTACACTTCAGAAAACTAGCAACTGCATAGCAGACATTACAATCGTTAAGTTGCAGTAAATAGAAGAGAGCCGCTTTGCACTTGGAGAATTTGTGTCTGCGCAGTAGCGGTATTAAAAACTTCCTAGTAAACGGCAGATAAAATTGACAAAAAAGACAAAGTGAAAAATAGTTTGACTAGATTGCTCATCACATGGACAAATGGTAACAGTGTCAGAGGAGTACTGCCCTAAGGGAAAACATATCAACCAGCGAAAAGAACCCAGCCTAAATCTTGCCAGCAGATTTCCTTCATAAACGTTGGTCACGTATAATAAATATGGAGCAATTGTTGAAGTCACTTGAATAAAGCAATAATCTCTAACTGAGGGTTTGTCCACTTCCAATAGTTACCTAGAGATTTGTTTGTGCTTGCAAAAACTATACCGGACCCACTCTCTGTCCTTTTTAGGTCTCGCCTAGCGTTGCAGCGCGCATGCGCTGCTCGCTTGCGAGGCATGGTGTATATACTATAGGGGAAGCTTCGCGTAAGCTCCTCCCACTCTCCGCCCATTTTTTTTGTTTGGCTTACAGCCTAAATGCTGCCTCCTGATTGGTTTTCGTATTGTTAGTCCCTCCTCCTGTCGGCCATGGCGTAATTTGTATGCTTCCGAGGCTATTGGCCCCTTTACTTAACACCATTTTTCCCCTGTGGCCCCCCTCGCCCTCCTCACGCAGTCCGTGATTTTTCGCCAACCCCTCACCCCCCCCACTCCCGTTCGTGCCTTCTTAGACGCACGCACTCACATTTGTAATGCAATATGTCTCGCGTAAATGCGAGTCGTATTGCATTGCAAATGCTTGTTTTAAGTAGTGCGCAGTCATGTACAGGCACGCCCCAGGAAGCCGTACTGCTGTACCGGAAGTGACATCCCTGCGGTGCACCGGAAAAGCGGCCCTGGTAAACCCCACCGTTCCCCCTTCCCTACTCTAGCTCCCCTGAGGGCCGCGTGCAGCCCAGCGGCAGTTAGAGAGCGGGCGCAACGGAGAATGAAAGGGTAAATTCGAGAAATAAAGGAGCAAATTAGGAACAGTGAGGGCCAAATTAGAGATCGGCAGCCCCGTGTACAGACAACAACTGTATGGTTTGCTGGCAGGCGAGGGGCGGAGGAAGGCCCCTGTCTTGGAGCCGCGCTACAAAGCGGCCATTATCATAGGGATCTGAGAGAACACGGCAGCCGGGGCCGGGGGCGCTGAGCCAGGGGAGCTCAGAGGGCCGGGCAAAGGCTGCAATAACAACTTTTGGGAGGGCTGCGGTGGAATGCTCCATTAATCATTCATAAATTATTTCCGTGAACCTTAACTCTTACTTTCTGCCGCGTGTGTTTATGTTTGATGGAACCTGCCTGGCGCGCGTCACAGCCGGCAGAAGCAGACAGTTATTTTGTGATCCCTACAGCCCCTGCAGACATGACCGACAGCTGCAGAAGGTTTGTTTACTTAAAATATATTGACCCATCTCCTTTTAGCCAAAGATAATCTGGGTTAAAGGCCAGGTGGTAATTCATAGGCACGGTTGGCTCGGCTTTCTATTTACAACTTGCAGTTGTAGCGCTCTATTTGCACGTTGCAGTTGTAGCGCTAACCCGACCGGGAGGTATTGGAGCGCTTTACGTGAGCAGCGCTTCTGTTCCAGTGGCTGCTCGCAGCGCTTTGCTCCTCGGCTCACTTGACAAAAACCATGACTTCTACAAAGGGCTCTTACCCTCTTTTTTCTCGATTTGTTCCCCTGTGAAAGGGATCCAAAAACCCACTTTGGCTGCAAATGTCTTCAGACATTTTTCTTTTCTAACGTGCAGCCGTGGGTTTAGAAATGGAGTGGCAGTGGTGGCAGCAGCTCCTTTTCTCTCCCCTTCTCTCCCCACCCACGTAAACTTTTCCAGTCGCCAATGTTTTATGGAATGCGCACTGTCTCAAGAGACTTTGCTCTACAGCAAGGCACAACGGGGAGGGAGGGATAGCTCGGGCAGCGCCACCCTTCACAATAAATATACCAACCAGTGGCGTACAGCGCCTCTGTAGATTAACCCCCACCCACTGTATTATGTGAATTTGGGAAAACAGGAGTTCGGGGTGGGGGTGCCCCTACAAGCATCAGAGGGAAGTCATCATTATAGTTCTGGGCAGCAGAAAAACCCACCCGACTACATGGCAGGCGTCCCTGGAAACGTATTAACCATTTCCCTGCCGGACCGCAAAGGAAACCTGTGTAAGAAGTGTTTCCAGACGCCGGTAGTAAGATCACTTCCTCGTGCAGACGGTGTCTGAGCGTCACCTGTGTGTGCCAGCAACCAGCTGAGCCACGCCACTCTTGGGAGCACTGCAGGTAGGTGGCAGCACCCCCGCGTCCCCCATCCAAGTATGCGAGGACAAAGAGCAGCCACCAGAGCTGCGCCACTCTCGGGGCACTGCAAGTAGGTGGAAGTACTCCCCTCCACCCCCATAGTGTGCCAGGACAGAGAGCAGCCAGCAGAGTCGCTCCACTCTCAGGGGTACAGCAGGTAGGTGGGCACGCTGCACCCTCCCAGTGTGGCAGCAGAGGTAGCAGGCATATGGGCTCTGCCACCTGAGGGCAGTGGGACACAGGGCTAATAGGACTAGAAAGGGACCTGTGTGATCCTCGACGGAAACCCAGCATTCTTCAACATCTCGACACTGGAGCTCTCGTCCTCTTCTTTTCACCTTTCTATTACTTCTCTTTTTGTTGGTTTCTCTTTTGTCCCGCCCCCACCAGCCCCCACCGTCTTATCCTGCATACTCAGTGTTTACTCTTTTTCTTTCGGGGTTTATTCGCTCTTTTTCTGCTCTCTCCTTTGTTGCTCCCTCTTGTTTATCCATCTTTACCTCACTATCAGCCGTAGTCCTCCTTCCCTCTCATTGCTTCTCTCTTCCTTTCACAAGCTCGTTTCCCACCATTTTGTCTCCTATATCGTTTTATACTATATCTTCCCCCATGTTGTTACCACGAGCCACTTTACCACTCCTTGCCTGAGGCCATCCCATGTTTTCATATAACTTTCGTCTGTCTTTTCCACTCCTCTCTCTTTACCCCTGTCAAACCCACTACCTCAACTTCACTTTGATCCTGGCACCTTGAAGCAATATTTACGTGGCACACAGCGCCTAACAAACACCTATATAAATAATTAAATATACTTCCCTCTATCTGTGCTGAGTCTGTTCCATTGTATGTCTGTCTATAGGTGAATCCATCCGTACAGTCTCCAAAAACACCCATTGTTTGACAATAAAGAGGAACAAAGCACAGGACAAGAACATGATTTGCCTAGGATCACACATTGTGGGTCACGTAGGACAGCTGACCACACTTCTGCATTAGCAGAGCCAATAGCTCTGGCTAAACACTTAAAAGGTCCCAAAGGCGAGACCGATTGCATTGCAAATGCTTGTTTTCAATTGACTCTGGGTGCTCAAACAGTGAGGCACAACCAAGTGCCGAAAAGCAGTTTTTAATATATTGCAGCCATGGAATGGTCAAGCCACGGGCGCAAGTTAGACAATCTCTAATAACAGCCCAATTGAAATCGGCTTCGTGGTGGACCAAATTGAGCACCAAAGAGACAGGGGGCAGCATTGATGGTGTCTTGGACATACTCCATGCCTAACTCCAGATGAAGGGAGAAATGCGGGGATGAGGGAGGGACGCCTAGTAACCGGCGGCAGAATCTATTCTCCTCTATCTGCATTGCATGTACATCCCTACAACCCCAGATACCCATTCCATATGTTAAGATCGGTAGGCATTTCCGGTTGTATATCTCTAGTACAGGAGCAATGGGCTTTTCACCAATAGACATGGCAAGCGAGAAAGTAGTGCCTACAGCTTGAGTATATCGGGTTATTCTTTTTTAATGCATGTGAGCCAAGAACAACCTTCATCAAACTCCAAGTCTAAATAGGGAAAGGAACTGACCCTCTCTAGGGGTTTGCTCTCAATATTTAGGGTACAGGTTTTGGTATTTCTTGGGCCACATATCATTGTGAATGTTTTCTTAAAATTTGGCTCCAGGCCCAGGTCTTTCATGAAGCTAACATAACTGATGATAAGCTTTTTAAGGCCGTTGGCAGTCCTTGCCAAGAGAACTGCATCATCAGCATATAGAAGTGCGGGCACTGCCTTTTTCTCCACAAACGGAACATCCGCCCCAACAGAAACCAATGTTTTCTCCAGGTCGTTCGTATAGAGAAGAAAAAGGATTGGGGCGAGGACGCAACCTTGGTGCACCCCACGCTTAATGCTGAATGGCTCTGTGCATTTGCCGGCGATCCCAAACCTAACTGAGGCTGTAAGGTCATAGTGGAGGTGCCTTAAGAATGTAACCAGCCCCTCATCAACACCCATGCTCTCTAAAATGACCCACAGCTTTGAGCGGGAGACGTAATCAAAGGCGCTTGACAGGTCCATAAATGCCAAATGGGTGGAGACACCCTTGGTGTATTTATATTTTGACACAATGAGATGGAGATTAAGGCACTGTTCAATAGTCCCGAGCCCCTTTCTGAACCCTTACTGACTTGGAGCAAGTATACTGTTGGCACTAATCCAATCCAGTAGGCGGTCCAGTACAACTCTCCCAATAATTTTTGCTGAAGAATCCAAAAGGGATATCGGGCGATAGCACTTAACATCATGCATGTTTCCATTTTTTAAAACAGGGACAATTATAGATGAACGCCACAACCTTGGCACCCCCTGGCTGCAGGCAGAGTTAAATACTGAAGTGAGGACCGGGGTCCAGAACACTGGGTCTTCCCTGAATAAGTCAAGCGGAATGCCATCCGGTCCCGGAGCCTTCTTGCATCTACTGTCTACAATTGCTTTAAAAACCTCCTCCTCATTAAAAACAAGTTTTAAGCACGTTAGAATCATCGGCACTGAGGCATCGTCAGCCTTGCAGTCGGTAGAATACAACCCAGAGAAGTGCGCAAACCATGCCTCGGCTGAAATATGGACTGTTACTTTACCTGGTGGTAATACGGGAGATAAAACAGACCGCACTGCTTTCCAAAAAGCTTGTGGGTCTTTAGATTGGCAGGCACCCACAATGGACTCCCATTTCTCTTCTTTCATGGCCGACTTCCTTCTTTTAATGGCTTGCTGAAATGTCTTTCTACTTTCAAGGATCGCACTCTGGTCACTGGGGATTTGCTTTAAGGCCCTGCGTAAAGAATCATTGGCTGCTCTATATGCTTTGTCAAACCATGATTTGGCATGGCGACGTGGCTGGGCAATGGGTCTAGAAAGCATCACTTTTGTTATGTTATCTAGGTATTTGTAAAGCGCGCGGCTACTCCGTGGATAGAAGATTTGAGAAATCAGTTCAAATGAGTGCCGGATCATGAGGTATGCAATTGCAGCTATTCACCAGTGCAGTACTATTGCATACAACCTGAGACATAATGCTCTTCAAGTTCGCGGATCGCCATACCACCCTGCGCCCGGCGTCCTTAGTAGATAGGACCTGGGGAGTCACAGACTTAGACTTATATTGCACATGTGGCAGCTGTATCTTTGCAGAAATGGGGTTGTGGTCACCATACATCTGTGTAAGGACCTCACAATTATTAATAGTTGGAGACATACTCCAAGAGGTAAAGATGTAATCAATGGTGCTCCCAGCACTCCGCCCTATGAAAGTCGGAATATGTTGGCCAGTAAAGTTAGGGACCTTGTTGACCAGGCCCCGTTCTGCCAGGAGGGAAAATAGGACCCGCCCCCTGGTGTCCATCACATTAGAATCAATATCTCGAGCAATTAGGTCAAAGGTGGTTGGAGATAGAGACGGCGGGTGCCCCAGTTTAGCATTGAAATCCCTGCCACCATCAGCTTCAGGGGGTATTCCGCCCGTGCCTCTTTCTCCACAAGCATGTCGATCAGTACAAAGAGACCCTGGAAATTACAATCGCCCTTACACAAAAAATTGTTGTTATAGAAGTTTACCAGATAGATCTTATGGATTTCATTCCAACTAAGGCAGAAAGCCTATGGATTTCATTCCAACTAAGGCAGAAAGCCTGTGCCTCCCCCTGCTCCTGATAGAGCGGTAAAACTGAACAGCCAATATTAACTTTAAACCAGGCAGTCAATCCCCCTTTAGCTCTGCCTGATGAGGATGGGATCGCAGGCAAGCTAAAGCACATAGAACCATCGAATACTTATTCATTTACCTTCCAAGTTTCCTGCATGAAAACGATATTGAAGTTAGCAATAAAAGATCGCCATCCATCAATCGAGATTTTGGTGGCTAAAACCGCAATGTTCCAACTTAAAAAATGTATACATGCATTGTCTGTTAGACCTTCATCCATGGAGGCGCTCGCACCAGGCCCTATGGGAAGAGAATTCGGTGTAGGAATGGTAGTCAAATGGGCAACAGGGATAGGACTATCAAGTGCCCTGCCCTTATCCAGAACACCAGACCCTTTACGAGGATGGTTCAATACAGGATTGGTAATCAATTGGGCAACAGAGATGGAACTATCAGGTGCCCCACCCTTCTCCAGTGCACCGGAGCAACCATGCTCCTCACTGAACTGTCAATTGATGTCCTCCAACCCAGCCAAGGCTGAGCATCTATTGTTCAGGGGGATTATCGTTTGTGGGAGGAGTCTAGGCAAAACACTCGTTTGTGTAGTCAATCCGTCAGGATTACAGGGTGGGTTAACAAGATGCTGATAAAAAAAAGCCAAGTGGCAATATCTTGATAGGACTAGTTTTAACCATACCTATACTTGCTTTACGCAGTATTTCCTGAACAACCATAGGATTACGGAAATTAACCACAATGACATCACCATTGTACCCTCTTCCCCTCCGCCAATCCCCCCACATGTCTTGCCAGCAAAATATCTTTTCATATGTCTCAATTGCCAGCGACATTGCTGTTCAACCAGTGTATAGATTTGTTCATTAGACTCCTGGTGCTTTCCGTACTGTCAGCTGCGAGCCTGGGGACATTAGTCAGGGCAACAACGTAGGGAGCAGAAGCAGGGGGGAGATCAATCACGGGTAGGGGGGCCTGGCTTGAGACACGTGTTAACAAGTGTTTGTCAGGTAATTTAACCCTTGAATGATGCACTTCCATACTCTGAGCAGTTTTGATAGGGGATAAATCAGTGACCGAATACTGAGTGCATGCAGAAGTCCTGAGGGCCGAAGGCTTCACTAATTTAGCTTCAATTTGAGCTAGTCGATCAATAATGGGACGCAATTTGGAGTCCAAAAGTTCACCTATACGCATACACAATTTGCTCCAAGTATTTTCATTAGCCGCAGGCAGGGGCCCAATCGTTTCATCGTTGCAGGCCCTAGTACGGGGAGCCGTTTTGCTGTTTGCAGCAGGATTTCTGATTTTCATAGGTTTAATGGTTTTCCTCCTGCGCTTGGCCTTTGGGCCACACTCTAAATCAGATTCATGATGTTGGTCACCACCCTCCGTACTAGTAGGGCTAGGCTCGATTCCCCTTCCTGGCACTGAGGACCCAACCCCCAAACAAGCTGTGGTGACACCGGAAATTTGTTATGTCTCCACGGGACAAACACGGCCCAATGAGTCAGCATGTGGACTTGTTGAGGTGGATACACTCAGCGGCGGCTCAGAGGAGATTTGGTTATTGGGTGGAAGCAAGGTTACAACTACGACATTTTCTTCTGCAGTAAGTGAGAGGCGTCGTTCCACCAGTCATATTTCATTAGTAACCATATCCACTGCCCGAGTTAGGTAATTATCGATAGTCGAACGGGTGCGGGGTGGAGGTAACACACTAGGCACGCTGGTAGTCCCCTTCCTCTTACCCATACTTAGGGACTAAAGTAGAGCAAATTAGTATGAGGCTGAATAAACGAATGGACTAAGAAGACGAAGAAACAACAGGAAGCCAACAGACCTCAGCCACAGTTCTCAGAACAAGGAAATAAGTTATGGCGGAATAAACACTGCACCTCTTGTCGTGGTGGCAGCTTGAAAACCCAGCCAAACGCAAGTCACGAAGGATTCTGGGGCAGATCTCAGGGGGGTGTCCCAGCCCAGCCTCTTCCAGGCTTTGACGGGTGCAGACGGGCCCGCCCTCGGCCCGGGCGCATACGCGCACTCCCTGTGCTGCGGGATCCCTGGTCGGCTTTAGGCGCCTCCTGGCGTGGCGTTGGCAGCGTCACTGCCGCAGTGCTGGCTGGGGGCTGTGGTTTCTGCTCCCCCGGTCCGTGTGGCTGAAAGGGCTTCCCGCGCTGCGGGAGCTTTGGTCAGCTTTGGGCGCCTCATGGCGCAGCGTTGGCGGTGTCACTGCCGCGGTGCTGGCTGGGGGCTGTGGTTTCTGCTCCTTCGGTCCGTGTCCGTGTGGCTGAAAGGGTTGAAAGGGATTATTTATCAACTTAGCACCATGTGGTGCCGAACAAACCATTTTCCCCGATGCTAGGAGGGGTATGCTGATGGATCTCACTGGGCACCCCTCGCTCGGGATTATTATACCTTTGGTCGCTCCTGTTAAGTCACAGGAGCGACACAACACCGCCCGCCACCTTACATTTTGGTTCAGAGGTCCTCCCACATTTCAGGAGATGAGATTTCATTACTGTGAGAAGTTGGCCTGGCATATGCTGTCCACTAATTATAGTGGGCACCTTGCACCAGTCCAAACAACCCCTTAGTGGAGATAGGTTAAAGACAACCTTATTGAAAGCTATCCTAGTGGTAGCTATGGAGAGCAGCCTTCAGGCTAAGTCTTGAAGGAATGTAAAGCAGCTTGTTTTACCAGTCTATAATCTCTTGAGTGACCAAATGAAAGAGCACCACACCAGGTATATATTCAAAATATATGTATTTATTGCTAAACACACCCCTCTAGTCTCTTTATGAGGCTAGAGTTCGAAATACATAAGTTATAAGTTATCAAATCACAGTAATAGCACAAATACACGTTTGGGCCCTAGGGGCGTACCAAACCATATACCAATAAAGTGGTATGCGAACCACGACTGAACTAGACACTAGGCCTAGAGCCTCTAGAAGTGCTTGGACCACAAGGAACCACCCAAGGTAGTGACACAGGGGACCTACGGGAGACGCGTGCAGTGTAAATACACAACCGCGATACGCCGTTGACTTCTATGGAGAAAGTCGGGATCGGGAAATTATAGAAAAGGGACACTTAAAAGAGGACTAGGACAAAACCCTTTGAGATCTAGGACTTTGAAGAGTCTCTACCCACGGGAGCACCGGAGTACTCGTGTTACCTCACCCAGGGAAGCCGGGTGCATAGGTGCCTTTCGGGGTCGGGTTTCGTCGTCGATTCGAATGGCGATCTGCTGCAAAGTGCTGCTGGCGGCCAAGAGAAAAGTGTCCGGGTGGATCCAAGAGTGGATCGGAGTTCTGAAGAACCTGAAAGCAGAGGGGACAGAGTCTGGGTCACTAGCCAGTGACCAGGAAGGCGATGGACGGATGCCCACCGATGTCGAGTGCTTCAGGTGCGTTGACGGTCGTCTTGACTCTTCAGCCACGAGGTCCAGGAAGCGTTGTCGGCGACCAGGAGCAGGATTCGGGCTGGTACACGATGTCTGTCGAGTGCTGAGGTGTCGGCAACCGGATTGGACCCAACAAGCCTTGGCAACGGCAAGTCTCAATGAAGATGTAGATCGTCGATGGTGCAGACCAGCAAGGTCTGTGGAACTCACCCAGCAAGGGTAAGTGAGGGCAGGCCTGGAGCAACCAGGATGCCAAGGAAGAAAAGGATTGGCCTTCGTTAAGGGCTACTAGCCAACGGGCTAGCGACCGCAAAGGAGCCTCGTGACGCCGCACGTGGAGCTGGCTTACAGGACACTCATGGAGTGGGGGCCAGTGATCTTCAGTGCAGGTGGTGCTGGAGGCTAGGGCTACTCGGAGCCCAAAGCACGACTTCTTGGGAGACCCAGAAGATGGTGCACTTGCAAATGTGCTCGGTGTCCAGGGGTCACGGTCTCAAGTCACCCACGATAGCCACGGGCCTCAGCTTTGCTGGGGACTCAGGGTAGCCTCGGGAAGTCTGAGAATCCACCTCTGGTGATGCGATGACTTCGGCGTCCGACGGGAGCTTCAGAAATGCGAACCGGACAGATGCTTCTTTGGTGCCTGCCAAGCAGGGGAGTCACTCCTTGACCCCAAGGGAGATTCTTCAGTCCTCTAATCTTGTCGTAGAGCGTCGAAGGTCCAGGATTCAGTTTCAGAGTTTCGTCCAGGTATAATCTAAAGTCCTAAGGACTGGGTTCCTACCTTTATTCTAAAAATAGGGGTTGGACTACTCTGTGGCCCCACCTATGGGTGGGTCAGGGCAGAGGGGTGGCTACACCCCTTTCCCTTTGTCCAGTTCACGCCAAAGCAGGGGCTGCAAGCCCCTGATCCGGTTTGAACTGGGGTATGCACAGGGACACCAAATGTGCCCCCAGTGCAGGACTTCAAAGCACCCGAAAGTGCTCCCGCCCAGCCCCAATACACATTATCCTGTCTGGGGAGGTGGTCACACCTCCCTGGGACAGGAAACCTATTGTCCAGGCCTCCCCTGCCGGAGTTTCGTCCAGCAGCAGGAGGCCAGACTCGTGTCTGTGGCAGCAGCATCCATTTTGTGATGCCAGGGCTCTGGAAAGAAGTTACCGGACTAGTCAGAGTTAACATGTCTTTCCCTCTAGAAGGGTGGAATGCTACCCCCGCCGCCAGGATTGGCGGGGGGTAGTATTCCAAGATGTTTGACACCAAACACGACATGTTTAGGTGCAGCCATTCCAAAGTTAGCATTTTACCGCGAGGATATAATGCGCTTAAGAGTATATGGTCAGGCTGCACTACAAACAGCATCAGAGATGGTCTCCGAACGCTGCAGAGGGCCCTGCTCATGCAGGGGCACCCTCTCACATAGGAACCACGCACTCTGCCTTTAGGATTGATAAGGCCTGCCTTAGGAGTGACTTATAGGTTTATATGTGTGTATGTATTTAGTGATATAGGTAACCTATATCACAGTAAGAGTGCATGCACCACCTTACCCAGGCTGCAGTAGCAGACCTGTGGTGTCAGGTTGGATGGCCTTCCAGGGGTGGCATAATACATGCTGCAGCCCCTGGCAGGCCTCTGAGGTACCTATGCCCTTGGTACATAGTATACCATATACTAGGGACTTATAAGGGCACTCCAGATCCCAATCAGTGATGTGCCTAAGGCACATGGAAACCATTTTAGAGAGGAAGCAGCTAGGCTGGGGTTCTGATTAGCAGGGCCCCAGCCAGACTAATGTCGAAAAACAGTGAAGCATCAGCAAAAAGTGGGGGTACCCCTGTGAAGCAGATCCTACTCTCCTGCACAACCCCCCAAACGTAGGGACATTAAACTAACCTTGCCCAGTTAAGTCTTCATGTTCTAAGTGGAAATACCTAGAGAGTCCATCTGCATTCGCATGGTTACTCCCAGGCCTATGTTCCACTGTAAAGTCCATCCCCTGTAGGGAAATGGACCACCTAAGCAGTTTGGGGTTTTCACCCTTCATTTGTTTTAGCCATAAGAGGGGCTTATGGTCTGTCTGAACCAGGAAGTGTGTACCAAACAAGTATGGCCTCAACTTCTTCAGAGCCCAGACCACAGCAAAGGCCTCCCTCTCTATGGCTGACCAACGTTTCTCTCTAGGGGTCAGCCTTCTGCTAATGAAAGCTACTGGCTGATCCTGACCTTCTTCATTCAATTGTGACAGTACAGCCCCTACCCCCAATTCAGATGCATCAGTTTGAACAATGAACTTCTTGGAGTAATCAGGACTCTGCAGAATTGGAGCAGTGCACATGGCCTGCTTGAGGTCATCAAATGCCTTTTGACAGCTAGCTGTCCACTGAACCTTTTTGGGCATTTTCTTAGAAGTTAAGTCATTCAGGGGTGTCACTATTGATCCATACCCCTTGACAAATCTCCTATAGTACCCAGTCAGGCCTAAGAAGGCTCTCACCTGAGTCTGGGTAGTGGGAGCAGTCCAGTCCATGATGGTCTGGATCTTGCTCTGCAAAGGTTGAACCTGGCCTCCACCCACAAGGTGGCCCAGGTACACAACCTGACTCTGCCCTATCTGGCACTTAGTGGCCTTGATAGTCAGGCCTGCTTTTTGCAGGGCCTGTAAAACATTCCTGAGGTGGACCAGGTGATCCTCCCAGGTGGAGCTAAAGACAGCAATATCATCTAGATAAGCTGCACTATAGGCCTCCAGTCCTGTGAGAACTGTATTCACCAACCTCTGGAAAGTGGCAGGTGCATTCTTCAGACCAAAGGGCATTACCACAAATTGATAATGCCCACTAGGGGTTGAGAATGCTGTTTTGGGCTTTGCAGTATCAGCTAGTCTGATCTGCCAGTAGCCAGCTGTTAGGTCAAATGTGCTGAGATATTTGGCAGAGGCCAAAGTATCTATGAGCTCATCTGCCCTGGGTATTGGATGGGCATCAGTCCTAGTGACTGCATTGAGACCCCTGTAGTCCACACAAAACCTCATCTCTCTTTTTCCACCTCTGGTGTGAGGTTTTGGTACAAGGACCACTGGACTAGCCCAAGGGCTATCTGAGGGTTCAATAACTCCCAACTCCAACATTTTCTGGACTTCAGTCCTGATACAGTCCCTGACATGGTCAGGTTGCCTATAAATCTTGTTTTTAATAGGCAGACTGTCCCCAGTGTCCACTTCATGAGTGCACCAGGTGGTCTGACTGGGTGTCAGTGAAAACATATGTCTAAACTGATTGAGGACTTGCCTGCAATCAGTTTGTTGCTGGGTAGTGAGGCTGCCTGCCAAGGCTACACCATCAACTGACCCATCGTCAGGGTTCTGTGAGAGCAGGTCAGGGAGTGGGTCACTCTCTTCCTCCTGCCCTTCATCAGTAGCCACGAGCAAGCCCATGTCTGCCCTGTCCACATATGGTTTTAACCTGTTGACATGGAGAACCATGTGGGGACTCCTGGGTGTTCCTAGGTCTACTAAGTAAGTGACCTCACCCTTCTGCTCAACAATAGTGTGGGGCCCACTCCATTTATCTTGGAGAGCTGCTGGGGCCACTGGCTCCAACACCCACACCTTCTGTCCTGGCTGGTAAACAGTCAGGACAGCCTTTTGGTCATGCCAGGCCTTTTGAAGTTCCTGGCTAGCCTCAAGGTTTTTGGTTGCCTTTTTCATGTACTCAGCCATCCTGGAGCGGAGACCAAGTACATAGTCCACTATATCTTGCTTTGGGGGCTTGAGAGGTAACTCCCATCCTTCCTTCACCAAGCACAGTGGACCCCTCACAGGGTGGCCAAACAGAAGTTCAAAAGGGCTGTAACCAACCCCTTCTGAGGCACCTCCCTATATGCGAATAAAAGGCAGGGCAAGAGTATGTCCCATCGACGCCTAAGCTTTTCTGGGAGCCCTTTAATCATGCCCTTCAAGGTTTTGTTGAATCTCTCAACTAAACCATTGCATTGTGGGTGATAGGGTGTGGTGAACTTATAAGTCACTCCACACTCCTTCCACATTGCTTTTAAGTACCCAGACATGAAGTTAGCACCCTGTCTGAGACTACCTCCTTAGGAAAGCCCACTCTTGAGAAGATTCCCAGGAGGGCCCTTGCCACCACAGGTGCTGTAGTGGTCCTGAGGGGAATAGCTTCTGGGTACCTGGTGGCATGATCCACTACCACCAGGATAAACCTGTGCCCAGAGGCTGTTTGGGGATCCATGGGACCAACAATGTCAATCCCTACCCTTTCAAAGGGCACCCCCACCACAGGTAGTGGTATCAGGGGGCCTTTGTAGTGCCACCTGCCTTGCCACTGGCTTGGCAGGTTACACAGGAGCGACAAAACTCCTTGCTGTCTTCAGACATGTGGGGCCAGTGAAAGTGAGGGACAATTCTGTCCCAAGTCTTGTTCTGGCCCAGGTGACCTGCTAAGGGAATATCATGGGCTAGGGTCAATAGGAAGCCCCTGAACTTCAAAGGTATTACCAACCTCCTGGTAGCACCAGGCTTGGGGTCTCTACTCTCTGAGTACAGGAGTCCATCATCCCAATACACTGTATGGGGACCACTAGCTTTCCCAGCAGCCTCAGCAGCAGCTTGCTGTCTGAGGGGTTCAAGGGAGGGGCAGCTCTGCTGCTCCTGGCTCAGATCTGCCCTAGAAGGTCCCCCTGTCCCCAAGAACTCAACCTGGTCAGGTTCAAGTTCCTCTGGGACAGTTCCTTCTTCAGGGCTGAGATCATCCCCCTCAAGGGACTGATCTTCCTCCTGAGCCAAGGGGGAAGGCACTGTCTTTACCCTACTACTCCTCCTCTTGGAAGGCACTTGGTCCATTCTTCCAGAATCCAAGGCCTGTTGAGTGCTAGACATTTTGGCTTGTGACCTGGTCACAGCAAACACATCTGCAGGGATCCCCAGCATTTCTGCATGGGTCCTGAGCTCCACTTCTGCCCAAGCAGAAGTCTCTAAGTCATTGCCAAGCAAGCATTCGACTGGTAGGTTTGCACTTACCACAACCTTCTTAAGGCCAGTTACCCCTCCCCAGGAGAAGTTAACAACTGCCAGAGTATGGTCTGTTCTGACATTGCTAGCATTGGTCACTTGGTACATTTCACCAAGTATAACTTGCCCAGGATTCACAAGGTCTTGTGTCACCATTGTGACACTTGCCCCTGTGTCCCTAAATGCCAAAGCCTCACGTCCATTGATTAAAGGCTGTTGTCTGTACTTGCCCAGATTACTGGGACTCATAGAGGAGGGCACATCCATGCCTCCATCACAGACTAACACAGCCTGAGTCAGTTCTCTGACTAGGTCAGAGCCCAACTCAGTACCCAGGGTGAACCCTACTAAACCCTTGGCTGGAGCACTCCCACCAACTGTAACTGTACTAGGGGGAACAGGTGCCTTAGGGGCATTGGTGGGTGCTGGACTTGAGTCTTTGGACTTGGTGCAATCACTGGTCCAGTGGGTCTTTTGCTTACAGACCTTGCACCATGGTTTTCTTTGGCCTTTCCCTTTGGTAGACTGTGAATCCCCACCAGAAGAAGATTTTTGGGGGCCTGATGAAGACTTTTGATCTTTACCCTTCTCCCCACCCTTTTCAGAGTTCTTAGCATCTTGCTTCTTGGTTTCCCCACCTTGGTTCTGTACCTTCTGCTTCACCCTGGTTCTGACCCATTTGTCTGCCTTCTTTCCCAATTCTTGGGGAGAGGTCAGATCAGAGTCTACCAGGTATTGATACAACAGCTGATTTTTACAGTTATTAAGAATCTGCTCCCTCATTATCAGATTGTACAATCCTGAGAAGTCACACACCTTACTGCCCATCAACCAGCCTTCCAGAGCCTTGGCAGAACAATCCACATAGTCTACCCAGTCTTGAGTCTGGGCTTTGTGGGTGTCTCTGAACTTCAACCTGTACTGTTCAGTGGTTAGGCCAAACCCATCAATAAGAGCACTCTTCAAGACCTTGTAATTGTCAGCATCCTCCTCTCTAACAGTGAGGAGCTTATCTCTACCTTTGTCAGCAAAGGAGAGCCACAAGATTGCTGCCCACTGCTCCTGAGGGACCTTCTGTACCTTACAGGCCCTCTCTAGAGCAGTTATCCACTTGTGGATGTCATCCCCATTCTGATAGGGAGGGACAATCTTGCTCAGGTTCCTATGGTCATAGGACCTTTCCCTATCTCTAGGGACATGGCTGCCACCATGGGACTCTAGTCCCAACTTTCTTCTCTCTCTAAGGAGATCTAGGGATTCCCTATCTAAAGCCAATTGCTTTTTTCTGATTTCCAGCTGAGTTTCCTCATACTGGACCGGTCTGGCTCTCCTCTCATGAGAGGATTCCCTCCTGTGAGAGGAGACAGAGCTCCCTATAGAGGTGCCAGAGTGGTTAGACTCCTGAGAAGGAGATCTAGACTTCCTGGGCACACTCTTAATCCTTCCTGGGGGGACAAAGAGGGCATCATCCTGATCATCCTCATCATCATCCACAGGAGGGATTGGGTTTTCCAGGTCAGGGTCATTGTCACCCTCCTGGCCAGTTTCTGAGGGGGGGCTGGGGGTATTGGTACCCCTGGCCTCGTCCTCTTCTTCTGCCCCACCCTCAGCTCCTGCCCCTTCAGTCCCTACAGGCTTACTAAGGTCATAAGCCACCAACAACTCCTTGAGGTGTTGGGTGGTGGGGACTTTGGCCTGTCCTTATTTTTCTCAAGTTACATAAAGCTCTCAATTCCAAGAATGGGAGTGTATCATACTTGGAGGGTGGAAGCTCAATGGCTTCCTGCAAGGATTCTTTAGATCCTACCCTTAAAGACATTACTAGTGTGGTGTGGTGTATGCACTACCTACTCTAGTGTGGCCTACTAAACTCTCTTGAGTTGTAGAAAGGGTTGTGCTATCCCTTAACACACAACTCTAAGTTCAGTAGAACTTACTGTATTCTAAGCTTAAATTATATGTACCTTAGGTACCTTTAGTGGTTTTCAGTTGATCAATTCAATTGAGATTATCTGGTAAAACAATAGCAAGCTGGAATCCCACACGCTGCACACCAATGTGAGAAGTTGGCCTGGCATATGCTGTCCACTAATTATAGTGGGCACCTTGCACCAGTCCAAACAACCCCTTAGTGGAGATAGGTTAAAGACAACCTTATTGAAAGCTATCCTAGTGGTAGCTATGGAGAGCAGCCTTCAGGCTAAGTCTTGAAGGAATGTAAAGCAGCTTGTTTTACCAGTCTATAATCTCTTGAGTGACCAAATGAAAGAGCACCACACCAGGTATATATTCAAAATATATGTATTTATTGCTAAACACACCCCTCTAGTCTCTTTATGAGGCTAGAGTTCGAAATACATAAGTTATAAGTTATCAAATCACAGTAATAGCACAAATACACGTTTGGGCCCTAGGGGCGTACCAAACCATATACCAATAAAGTGGTATGCGAACCACGACTGAACTAGACACTAGGCCTAGAGCCTCTAGAAGTGCTTGGACCACAAGGAACCACCCAAGGTAGTGACACAGGGGACCTACGGGAGACGCGTGCAGTGTAAATACACAACCGCGATACGCCGTTGACTTCTATGGAGAAAGTCGGGATCGGGAAATTATAGAAAAGGGACACTTAAAAGAGGACTAGGACAAAACCCTTTGAGATCTAGGACTTTGAAGAGTCTCTACCCACGGGAGCACTGGAGTACTCGTGTTACCTCACCCAGGGAAGCCGGGTGCATAGGTGCCTTTCGGGGTCGGGTTTCGTCGTCGATTCGAATGGCGATCTGCTGCAAAGTGCTGCTGGCGGCCAAGAGAAAAGTGTCCGGGTGGATCCAAGAGTGGATCGGAGTTCTGAAGAACCTGAAAGCAGAGGGGACAGAGTCTGGGTCACTAGCCAGTGACCAGGAAGGCGATGGACGGATGCCCACCGATGTCGAGTGCTTCAGGTGCGTTGACGGTCGTCTTGACTCTTCAGCCACGAGGTCCAGGAGGCGTTGTCGGCGACCAGGAGAAGGATTCGGGCTGGTACACGATGTCTGTCGAGTGCTGAGGTGTCGGCAACCGGATTGGACCCAACAAGCCTTGGCAACGGCAAGTCTCAATGAAGATGTAGATCGTCGATGGTACAGACCAGCAAGGTCTGTGTAACTCACCCAGCGAGGGTAAGTGAGGGCAGGCCTGGAGCAACCAGGATGACAAGTAAGAAAAGGATTGGCCTTCGTTAAGGGCTACTAGCCAACGGGCTAGCGACCGCGAAGGAGCCTCGTGACGCCGTACGTGGAGCTGGCTTACAGGACACTCGTGGAGTGGGGGCCAGTGATCTTCGGTGCAGGTGGTGCTGGAGGCTAGGGCTACTCGGAGCCCAAAGCACGACTTCTTGGGAGACCCAGAAGATGGTGCACTTGCAAATGTGCTCAGTGTCCAGGGGTCACGGTCTCAAGTCACCCACGATAGCCACGGGCCTCAGCTTTGCTGGGGACTCAGGGTAGCCTCGGGGAAGTCTGAGAATCCACCTCTGGTGATGCGATGACTTCGGCGTCCGACGGGAGCTTCAGAAATGCGAACTGGACAGATGCTTCTTTGGTGCCTGCCAAGCAGGGGAGTCACTCCTTGACCCCAAGGGAGATTCTTCAGTCCTCTAATCTTGTCGTAGAGCGTCGAAGGTCCAGGATTCAGTTTCAGAGTTTCGTCCAGGTATAATCTAAAGTCCTAAGGACTGGGTTCCTACCTTTATTCTAAAAATAGGGGTTGGACTACTCTGTGGCCCCACCTATGGGTGGGTCAGGGCAGAGGGGTGGCTACACCCCTTTCCCTTTGTCCAGTTCGCGCCAAAGCAGGGGCTGCAAGCCCCTGATCCGGTTTGAACTGGGGTATGCACAGGGACACCAAATGTGCCCCCAGTGCAGGACTTCAAAGCACCCGAAAGTGCTCCCGCCCAGCCCCAATACACATTATCCTGTCTGGGGAGGTGGTCACACCTCCCTGGGACAGGAAACCTATTGTCCAGGCCTCCCCTGCCGGAGTTTCGTCCAGCAGCAGGAGGCCAGACTCGTGTCTGTGGCAGCAGCATCCATTTTGTGATGCCAGGGCTCTGGAAAGAAGTTACCGGACTAGTCAGAGTTAACATGTCTTTCCCTCTAGAAGGGTGGAATGCTACCCCCGCCGCCAGGATTGGTGGGGGGTAGTATTCCAAGATGTTTGACACCAAACACGACATGTTTAGGTGCAGCCATTCCAAAGTTAGCATTTTACCGCGAGGATATAATGCGCTTAAGAGTATATGGTCAGGCTGCACTACAAACAGCATCAGAGATGGTCTCCGAACGCTGCAGAGGGGCCCTGCTCATGCAGGGGCACCCTCTCACATAGGAACCACGCACTCTGCCTTTAGGATTGATAAGGCCTGCCTTAGGAGTGACTTATAGGTTTATATGTGTGTATGTATTTAGTGATATAGGTAACCTATATCACAGTAAGGGGTGCATGCACCACCTTACCCAGGCTGCAGTAGCAGACCTGTGGTGTCAGGTTGGATGGCCTTCCAGGGGTGGCATAATACATGCTGCAGCCCCTGGCAGGCCTCTGAGGTACCTATGCCCTTGGTACATAGTATACCATATACTAGGGACTTATAAGGGCACTCCAGATCCCAATCAGTGATGTGCCTAAGGCACATGGAAACCATTTTAGAGAGGAAGCAGCTAGGCTGGGGTTCTGATTAGCAGGGCCCCAGCCAGACTAATGTCGAAAAACAGTGAAGCATCAGCAAAAAGTGGGGGTACCCCTGTGAAGCAGATCCTACTCTCCTACACTTACATTACAATAAAATAGATTGATCTGACTCTGTAAATGCAGCCTACCCCTCTGCTGATTTGCACATCGTTAATCGAAAGTTGGAGAATCTCCATTATGCATGCCTTCAGCAATTTGTTTGTGGCACTCATTGGGTTTTCTATTAATAGATAGAAAGCTATGACTATATGCAATGAGTCAACGCCTGCCGTGAAACAACAAAATATAAAAAGTCACTCACTCTTTGAATTTAAAGGGATAAATAGACAAGTTCATGCACATGAAACACCTCTGTTCTGACTCTTTAGAACACTGGGATGGACCCAGTTATTTTTGCCAAAATGGAATTTACCATTTCCCACCGAAAGCTTTAATGCTTCACAGCAAAAAAAACTTGCTATCAGGATGCCATAAATGTTTCGAGAAAAGTACAACCACCAATGTCAAAAAAATGTCACTGGCAAAGGTGTATCTCGCCTATGAAAGAAGTTAGACACCTTTTGACTTTGCAGATGCTTGTTCCTGACGCTGAACAGGATCAGCAACAAAACCAAAAAATAAAATTCTTGTTGTGCATGCTGAGCAGCGTCACAAAAAAGCCAAAATCCGGCTTCAGCAGGATGACGTATGCGAGCATGCGTTAACCCATGTGAACCCACAAGTCATAACGATATGGCCACTGTGTTTTGTTAAAAATATATATATATAATTTACCATAGACATTGTGATTTGCTCAATGGAGGATATGGCAATGTCCCCTTCCCAAGTGATAATGGAATTGGAAATTGGGGTGGAATGTGTCAAACTCATAGTGCCGATATCGGCAACCCCCCCTGCTTTGCAGTAATTAGTCGCACTGCGCAAAATAAACAGTCCAAACAAGTTTTTTGTTGGAAAAAAGTTTGCTGCAGGTTTATTACATACAAGGAGTATGCCAAATTGGTGGGTTAACTTACGGGCGATCCAAGGGCAGGCAGTGGTGACTAACCTGAGCTGCCCTGTCCACCTGATGAGCCAAACTGCACCGTGGCCAATCCAATCGGTGCTACCATTTATGTGGGGGGTTATCCCCCTTACATATAATGGACCACCAGTCCATACCTTTTACTCACGCCTTTTTAGGGGACGGAGCGTAACCAGGCAAGTTTTTTAAAATATATATATATAATTTACCATAGACATTGTGATTTGCTCAATGGAGGATATGGCAATGTCCCCTTCCCAAGTGATAATGGAATTGGAAATTGGGGTGGAATGTGTCAAACTCAGTTCAGAGGTCAAGGGGCAAGTCGGGCAATTGGGCTACATCCATGGGGGCTCTGGTTGTTTTCTGTACTGTCCTGGATCCGTCCTACTATGGTCCTCAAAATGGGCCAGTGACAACCCCTCCATCACTTAACTCTCAGTGGCAATTGTAGGAAGCAGTCAAAGGCTTCCAAGGGAGGTTAGTGTAGGGTTACATAGGCTCAGCGCTCAACTCCATATCCAACAATGCAATAAGATCATTGTTCAGCTCATGGTTTCTCTTTTGAAAAAGACAAATAGTTTATTTTACATAAAAGCACGCTACCACACTGCAGCAAGGCATTAGAAACCTGATACTGGGGTGCAAGAACCATTTTCTGCACTCTGGGACCTCTACTAGGCACTCTACCCTCCCTTTCGACCTCCATTCTATGGGCTTGTGGTTTGGGTGATGGAGTATCTTAATCAGCTGCAGTGCTTCCTACAGTCTCTTAGCACATGGTCAATTCTTGGGGCTAAATAGCCCGTAAAGTCTCTCACCCATTCGTTCTTCCTGATGGCATAATCCACAATCGGCCTCCCTCGGACAGGTTCACTGGTGGTGCAAATGTTTATCCTGACTTCAGTCAAACTAACTGATTGGAAACGCTTCCTCAAGTGTTATGGCATTGACCAATGGGATGATATGGCAGGCTGTTCAGGCATGCTTCAGAAGTGCTGCAGTTCCTCTGAGGATCTCTGGGACTAGTCCACTCCATTGATCATGCAAGTCACATAGTCAGCAAGTCTCTGGTACATGGACAATTGCACCAGGGTCAACTGTTTCTGTCCCCATTACAATGGTCAAGTCCTCCTGCAGGATGGGCTCACTCCTTACCTTTGCTCAGGCAAGATTCCTTGGGTTCCTAGGACAAGTCAGGCCGATCTTCTTCCAGCTCAAACTTCAAGTAATGTCCCCTCACCTCTGTGAAGATAACTGTTAGGCAGACACCAGTCCTGGCTTTGCAGTAGTCTTCTGGGTACTCAGTGGAGCACCACTTTCTCAGGCAGATATATCTTGTAACTTGAATAAGTGGATCAGCAGCTCCCATTTTTATAGAGTCTGGGGAAGTGGATTCTCTGCTCTGCCTGTTTTTTCGGACTGATCAGGATTGGTTCCCTTTTGCATTTGTGTCCTTCCTAGTCTGTCACCCAGCCTCAGCCTTTGTCTTGAGTGATGCTCTACATAGCAGGATCTTCTCCAGGTTGGAACTCACACATTGGAAGGCACAAAGAGCTGTGAGCAGTCAACACCTGACTAGTAACAACCACACTTAATAGTGGTCAGGCAGAGAGGAAAAAGGCTGCTCCCCTTTTGAAGGACCCATCAAACCCTGACAAGAAGCTGCAGTCCCACCCCTCACCCATGCCTTCCACCAAATTTCAGTATAAGGGAAATACCCAGCAGCCCTCTGTATCAGAAAGTACCTAATCAAATTTCTAAAGGGAAGTCAGTCTCCTCTTTTCCCATTTCAGTATTTGGTTTCCCTCCCTCCAGTCTAGGGACTGTCAGCAGTACACCTTTACTGTCTAGGAAAACAAACTCTCCTCTATCATGTGTACCTAAGCAGGCCAGGGGCTTCCAAAATCGAACCCACAGGCCTGTGCACTCTGGGTAATTAAAGCTCTCATGCCATGAATATGAAACTTCACTGTCATACATGCACACATCCAGGCTCACAGATCTCGGCATTAGGATTCCAGATTCACTATTAGCAGCTGAACTTTAGGGGAATGGATTAACTGGCTCCCATTCATATGACACAGATAAAAAGGCCTTGTCATTCAATAATCACTATGCTGCAACCACCGCACTACACGTGTGAACCTTTCACAGGAAGATTAGTCTTTGTGTCACTAAGGAGACTCTGCTTGGTGCGTCCTTACTGGTCCAGGGGTTAATATGACACAGTAACATGTAACCCTTTATTAACAAATTTTTCCGAAATTTTCAAAAACCGCTTCTTAATGAGCCGAAAATATGGGGCACATTTGAATTGCCACGTTTATCTAGAACAAATTCATTCAAAATTAATTTTCTCTTGTGATCCTTTGAATGACGTAATCATTCTGGGTTATGATTGCATCAACAATAGTTAAACAAACCCATGTACATATATTTAGACTTATATGGGCAGACAAACATCCCAGAACATCATGTACATTCCTATGTAGATCAAATTTATAAGAAAGTTTAGCCTGCCAAGATTTAAAAAGACACCATGGTAAAATATCCAAACATTATACTGAGTAGATAGCGCATAAGACAAACAAGCACTCAGTAATTGTGAAGTAAGCACTACTCATTCAGATCTCAAATTTTGCGAATCAAACACCTCCCAAGTAAATTTAACTACAACCAACACCCTTCTCAACTATGCACCCCCAAAACACTCCCAGGAATAAAATACAAACAGACGTGATTCACAACCCTATCTGTTGTATAAATTGCTATATAAGTGCAACCAAACATTACAATACCCCCAAAAGGACCTTACACACCACTGTAGTCACTTTGTCAAAGAAGGATAATTATACATTGTAGTAACGTAGATATGCATATATCTATATATATGGGGGAAGTTATAGTTAGGACCAAGTTTCCATAGGAAATTAATCTTCACAAAACCATCCCAAAAAAAAGTCTCCATTCTGAAAAGTTTCGGAGTGATCCATCAAGTGGGGAGCTGAGACAAAGGGGGGGTCCCAAAACAGGTTTTCCCTGCACAGTTTTCCACAGAAAAATTGAATAATGATAAGGAAAATACATCTGAACAGAATGACACGATCTTTACTCAGAAAGCGTGCTTTTTGTGATTTGGTGTAAATCCGTTCAGTCGTTTTGAGAAATTAAGGTTCAAGATTTGTAAATATCTGGGCATGGCCATTGACGTGCAGCAACTTGTTTTGCTAATTATTTTGGTGCCATTTGAGAAATCTTCACGAAACTTACAAACTTTAAACAGCGCTACTGCTAAAATGGCTGAACGTAATTACACCAAATTTGGCAGAAAGCGAGCTCTTTACCCAGAAAGTGTGTTTTTTGCGATTTTCTGTTCAGTAGTTTTTGAGGAATTATGATTCAAAATTTATAGCTATCAGGATGGTTGTATATGAAAGAGTCTTGCAAGATTCCAGTGGGCACGCAGATTCAAATAATGAAGCAATGTGATTGACTGCAAGGGCCTTTTTTCCTGTCCTCCATCTTCAGGAGCAAGAGGCTCCCACGAGTCCCATGAGTGCACTCGCTCTGATTGGCAGCCGCCAATACAGGACTCAGGAACTCAGTTCCTGTGTCCTGAAAATTAAAAATAACTAAGGTATAATGGGGCAGTGTAGGGACCCCTAGGCCCCCTAGCCTTTGTAGGGTAGGTCCATAATCAATTTCAAAAAGAAAAATGTTTTCTTAGAGTGCCACGATCCCTTGGGAGTCTTGAGGGAGCACAGATGGATGCACAGGTTCCCTAGACACTCTTGCAAGAGTTCTGAGGGATTGAGGAAATAATGTTAAAAAAAAGGACTGTACGCAACAGGGGTTTGGCTGCAAGTAGGAAGTTAGTCAAAGACATGGCCAAAGGCAGTGCGCAAGGGCCACCCGCAGGGGGTTGGGCGCAAGGCCTGGCCGAATGCCAGACCCCATGGCTAACCTCACGCTGGGCACGGCAAAAGAACATGTGTGACAGGGGGTTGATATGGCTACATATGGTAATAAAATCACACTTTATGTTAAAAAAACATGGAAATTCTCTGGAAAAAACACAAAGGTTTAAGTTACATTATAGTTAGGGATGGTAATAATATCTTCCTTTGTATTAAAATAAAACCTTAGAAATACACAAAAAAAGCAAAGATTAAAGTGACATTAGAGTTAGACGAAGATATCAGTAACAATGTAACATTTTAAACACAAAAAAACCCTGAAATTCACTAGTTATAGTTAACTGAAGAGACTATAGCATGCACCCTTGCCATTCACAGCTTATGACCTCACATATTATATCGCTCATGAAATGTTCTATGACATCTTTGATAACATCACTCATGACATCTGAAATGCAACACTGCAAATGGCGGAGGCGCAAGTTATATTTTCTGCAATTAACTATAACTAGAGAATTTTAGTGTTTTTTTGAGTTTTGAGTTTTAACTGACATTTTCACCCAACTATAACGTCTTCTGACAATGGTTCCCTGCCCCGCACACGCCGCAGTTGCTACACAATTCTTTCTGGCACTGGGGTGAGACTTCATCTGCCAGCTTCACCAATGGCAGAGTCGGGGCCAAGGACTTCTGGCGTCTTCTTCAGCACAGGCTGCATCTTTCAGCGAGGTACGCGCCCGGGCATTCGCTGTGCCACCTCTCTTCCATCCTCAACCTGAGGTACTGTAACCCTTCACCTTTGCACCTAGGAATCTAACAAGGGGTTTTCTAGTTTTTCTGGCCATGAGGAAACGGAAAGTTATTCCCCCAATTGCTATGCCTGGCACCACTCTGGATGACTTTTTGCAGTGGGCTGTGGGGGTGATCAGCAAAGAGATTATCCTGGCGGAGCAGCGCTTATCCTTATCCTCCCCACCTGTTCTACACAACTTGTGGGCATCGTGTGAAGTAATCACGGCCGATGAGGGCTCTAACTCAGTCCTGCTAAATGAGAGTCCTGGCATCCTGAATTTTACTACTGGTCCTATCAGTCCTGACCACCCAGACAGTATCGAGCCCACTGGTTACTCTGAGGGGATGCAACTCCGAGCCCAAACACCTGTCAGCGGGACTAAATCAAAGAGGCAAGGGGGGAAGAAGAAGAGAGCACAGGGAGGCAAATCTAAGAGACAGTGTCACGGACCCTCAATACTATCACCAAGCCAAGGCATAGGTTTGAACATCACCAGCACCGGCAAACCAAGTGAGAAGACATCTGATCTAGTCAAAGAGATCTGCAGGGTAGATCTTAATGTCTGTTTCAGGAGCCTTAAGGTGGATTTTCTGCAGGGCTACCTTTGTCTGGCTCTGGGGGCCCTCCTCTGATCTTAACACCATCCTCCCGCTAAAAGCAATAGCTAAACTGGCCAGCATGTCATCTGTGCAAGTCGACCAGCGTAGAGTGGCAGTGCGTGATGTCGTGAAGAAAAAGCCTAACTCACTGGCCAGGCTAGCTAGGGAGGAAGGGGTTCCCATGCAAGCTAAAGAACCTCTCAGCTCAACAAGTAATAGTGCTGATTATTTCCAAGAGCCTTCATTCTCCAAACTATCTACACTACAACTACCTCCTCAAGCAATCCCATTTGTCCTGATTCTACGAGGTGTCGCCCCCCTGAGGCATGACTCAAGGGAGGATCATGATCAACTGATGAACAAGGTGGTGTACAGGGTCAACGGAAGGCTATGGAGCACCACCTTACTACACAGCCATATCAACCATGTCCGGAGAGTTGCCTGGGTAGGAAACACAAGGAAGCCCGATAAAAACGACTGTATCTTTATCAACTTCAAGGACAGAATGGTAACCAAAGATATTTTGACCAGACTCAGCTTCTCTGAATCTATCTCCTCGACAGTAGAAGCACTTCCATTAGGCTTCTTTTACAGACCAATGGGCAGCACGCCGCATGTCCACATGAACCCTCACTACCCGACTATCGTCTCAAATAGATTCTTGCCTATCTCTCAGCTGGACCAGCTAGATTGACTCTCTGCCAAAGCTTTCACCTTCGGTCAAATCTGCTTAAACGCTAGCCATGGGATAGCATTGACCGTAATAGCTCAAGTAATCCCCTCCTGCCCTGGTGACAGCAATACCTTGGACAAAGGTCTGGGTAGTAAGACTGATAAGTGTTTAATGATAGCATAATGGAATGTGGCTGGCCTGGCGAGCAAGCTGGAAAACCCAGATTGGCCTAAATTCACTGAACGTTATGCTGTACTCTGCCTCCAGGAGACTTGGCTAACTGATACTGTGTCTGTTGTTGGCTTTGCCACCTATTTCACCCTGGCAATCCCAGGCTCCAAGGGCAGGGCGAAGGGAGGTCTCACTACTTTTATTTCCCTTGCGTTACCGTCTCAAGTCACATGGTTGAGCCTTTGTTCTGCATATTACCAACTTATTCTGCTACAGTGTCTAACCAAGCAAATGTTACTGATAAACATCTATAACAATGTCTTTGTCCCTAGCAATGTTGAAGTTGTGAGATTTTTATGTGAGGACATTGATAGATGTGTTAGCAACATACGAGGCAGTTATTTGATTGTGTTTATGGGGGATTTCAACATGAAGCACTGCCAATTATCCTTGACTAAGTCTTGTGGGTCGGTGGATGATGCTGGGGATCCCACTAGCTACTTTTCTCACAGCCCGTTTGGTGATGAACTTAACCTGGTGCTCATGAAGTGTAACCTAGTTTTTGCCTTTGATTCCCTGTGTGTCAACACAGTAATTTCCCCCACTTTCATTGGAAGAGGAAGCCACAGCTTAATTGACTTCATTATATTTTCAAGGGATCTAAGAGACAGGGTAGCAGACTATACAATGACAGAATCTCTCCTCAGTGACCACAGGCTTCTGGCTATATCAATTAGCGACTCCCTCTTTGACAAGAAGAGGCAGTCAAAGGTTAATCGTTTACCACTGCTCTAGTCTAGGGACAAAGGGGTGGTTATGAGCTGGGCAAAGGTGGACAATGATTATTTCATGGCTGCCCTTTTGGGTTTAACACTCCCTAGCTTTTTGACATGCCTGGGTGATAATGACAATCCCAGGTAAGGGTTTGAGCTACTAACTGGTTTCAACAGAATCTGTGACATGGCAAGCAACATGCTCCTGCTCCCAAATACACCCAACATCGGGAAGCAACCTAACTGGTTTGATGCCAACTGCATCAAGGCTCATAATGAATTGTTAGCAGTGCTTAAAGAAGTCCCTAGGAATCCAGAGTCTGTCTGCAGCTGTAGGACTGTGTACATGAAGGCTCTAAGGGCTCGGAAGAAAACAATTAGTGAGGAAGCTTATCATTCCCTAGTGCAGGCTAGCGACCAAAAGGATAGGAAAGCTTTTTGGATGGTGGTGAATCGCAGATACTTTGAGAAAATTCAGGAACCAGGTCTTGACACAGTGATCTTCCCCGGAAAAATAGGCTGCTCATTTAACTCATCTCTATTCAGACCCTATCTGCATGGAGGCTTCAACCTCTCAATAATTTAATCTCAATCCAAGCATCTCAAGGTTTTGCTTCTATCTCTCTGCCAGTAGTCATGCTATCTTTTCGGCTGGAGATTGAGATGAGCGAGGTAGTAGAAGCAATAGTCCGATGCCCAGTGTGTACTGTTCCCGGGCCAGACGGGATACCGGTCGACCTCTATAAGGCTAATCTACCATTGTGAGCACCCCTCTTGACTAATGTCTTCAAGACTATTTCAGCAACAGGCACTCCAAAGGCCTGGTCCCATGCAATCATCCTTCCTATCTTTAAAAAAGGCTCTAAAGATAACCCACAGTGCTGTCGCCCAATATCACTGATTAACTCCATGGCCAAGATAATGGGCAGAATCCTGCTAGAGTGCCTGCAAACCTGGGCTAATGAGCACAATGTGCTATCAAACCTCCAATTTGGCTTTTGCCCTGGCCTAGGGACGGCTGAGCAATGCCTCAATTTATACCTGCTGATAAGTAAATATACAGTGGCTAAGAAGAACAAGCTGTGCCTTGCGTTCATGGAGCTAAGCTCAGCCTTTTATTCTGTAAACAGAACCATGCTGTGGACCATTATGCTGGATCTTGGGGTGGAGCCGAATATTGTTTCTTTCTTGAGAGAACTCCATAACAATGTGGCAGTCAGTGTCAGGTATGGCCCGGGGGGAAGACAACCAAACCATTTAGACTTGCCAGAGGCATATGTCAAGGTTGTGTCCTGGCCCCCTTCCTCTTTTCTCTGTATGTAAATGGCCTTGAAGAACAACTGCTGCATCTTAATGCTGACTGTCTGTGAATAGGTAATCGTAGAATCCCTGCATTGATTTATGCTGATGAAACAGTGTTAATACCTAGGACAGCAATCGCTTTACGATTGCTTGACCGATTCTGCTCCTTTATAACTAGTCTGCATCTTGTCGTCAATCAGGCTAAAACTCACGTCATGGACTTTGGATCCAGCGGGAAGGAAAACATTGCCTTCAAGGTAAACAACAATAGTGTGAGAACTGTCCCAACGTTCCCTTATCTTGGGATACCATTTGACGAAAAACTTACTTCGGGTCCATTGAAGGTGAGGAGGGCTTTTCTCATACAAAAGATATTTGAGAGGCAACAAAATGCTTTACATAAAATACATTCCACAGAAGATATATGTCATTAGATCAATACTCGTAGATCTTCATGGTAGCACTAGTTCTGTTGCTTTATTGTGAATTTTCAAAGGAGCACAGCCAACGCATTTCACCTAAAAAGGCTTCATCAGGGAAAGAGAAAATATACCACTAAGATGCAGTAAATAACGGTATTCTTCAACATGAGTAGTAGGCAATATAGCCATCAATCAAAACTGGATTCCTGTTTGTCCAATATGGTTCCTCCGTAGACCTGGAATTAATCTGTCACCAGTCAGATATCCAGATATGTTTTCAGCATTGAATCCAAAAGATGACCTCCCACAATCCTGTGGTGTCAGTCAGATCTCTCCGATGTGTTCTTATAATACTAGCCTTTTTTTCCGGAAGATATGGTCTAAAACCGTAACTTCAGGGAACAAAATTTCAGGACACCCTGACGTCCTGGAAGAGCTGTGTGCAGCATCATCCGTATCTGTGTAATATGCGGAAATATGTTAGCTCCAGGGGCGAGGAGTGCTGCCGCTCACACAAAAACCACGGAGACGGTCTTTAGTTTTGCCACCAGAATAGGAAACAAGCCCATTAAAGAGCTTACCACCATATACAAATCAAAATACTGAACAAATGGCAACTACAGGGCAGGTGTCTGGGGTCATAGAGATCAGAAAGGGTTGGAGAAGTACAAAAATGGCTTCATCAAGTGGCTACTAGCTGGCCCAAAATCCACCAACTCCTTTATTTGTCACTCTGAAACTGAGATAGGGTTTATGGTGAGGTTATAAGTGAATATTGCACATTCCCTAATGGCCCATCACATGCAGGGTACCTACTTTGCCTATCTACCTCCATGTCCATGTGACGGTCGCTCCAAGCAATACACACTGCACTTTATGTTCTTTTGTAATTGTTATGTATCATTAAGGAAATTGCTTATTCTACCCTTTTTTAAACTTGCCAACATTAGATATTGCAGGGCCACCTTAGCTTTTTTAAATGAGCTATCTAGCAAATTATATCATTATTGGTTATTAACTTTAAATATTTTTTGTAGAATGTTATTTTGAAATCAGTATTTTTGTTATTTTAATTATAAGCATAGGGTTCAGGAATTTGGTAGTCAATATTTTGACCTCCATATTTTCAGACGTTGCTATTTTTGTGGTCGATATTCAGGACCAGAATCAAGCCATAGTAACTGTGATGGCTCTGACTGAGTACTAAAACACCTATGTGCCATCCCAACCAAATGACTCGTTTTGCACCCACATTACAAGTATTTCATGTGCTTTGTAATCAAAACTCTGTTCATCTTCATTTTCAATTGCAGTTTATTTGGCATTTCTTAACTGGCTCATCACATGTACAAATCCTGTTCTCTTCTTATAGATGTCTTAACACAGGGCCAATGCTATCTAGAGAAGAGTGTTGTGTTTATTAATTTACAGAGAGTGTTTTGTAACACAGCTTGAGCAAACCTATACCTAATAACGGTGCTGAAGTCAGTGTACTGTCCTATCAGAATTCAAGGAGTTTCTTGGAAAGGGCTTCGAATACCTGACAGATCCCTTACCCTTTAAAAACATAATAATGAAAGTGAAAACAGTGATCATATGATATATTAGGGACTATTGCCAAGCCTGAGTTCGCTTCAGATCTGTAAGGTTTAGTAGGTATATGCAGTGGTCCAAGTGCATTAAACAAATTATGGGAACTGTGATACTGTGAGCAAAGGGGCGAGGTGAGTGAGCATGGGGCGTGGTCAAAGGCATGGCTAAAAACCAAAATATTCTCTAACTGTTTTCAGTCTTTCACCTTCAGGTAGCTACATATAAAACAGGGCATCTTAAATGAAAAATAAATACAAGTTAAGTTGAGCAGTGGGAAATGCTCTAGCGTACATTATGAAAACTCTATTAGTTATTGCCCTGCAGAGAGGTCTGTGTGTGTAACCAGAGAGCCACAGAATTGAATCTTGGTTGGTGCAGTTGGGAATAGCGACTGTCTGTAACAGAAAGCACTGTGAATATGTAAGCCATTATTTTAATAGGCTGCTACAAAATACTCAAAAAAGTTTAGGATAAAAAGTGCTTCCAAACTATAGATTTTAGTAATACCCTGACTGTTCATAGTGCAATTTTTATATAACTGTCCTTTAATGCTCTACCTTCCCAGCTCAGCTGGTAATGCTCGTGCAATACATATCATCTGTATTTGAAAAGCACACATTCGGAGAGCGTGCGCGGCGCCGGCAAGATGGCCGCCTAGCCCCGGAGCTCCGCATCGCGGGTGAAATGTCGCAGTGATTTTCGCGACTCAAAACTCTCTTTGAGCATTGAAATAGAGAGTTTCATGCACCGGAATTGCTCCTGAACACCCTCATATGTCTGCTATGGGTGTATTCGCTGTTTTTTTAGGTAAATCCTCTTTTACTTGTTCTGACTCCTTTGCGGCTGCCATTTTGTTTTTCTGTGTGAGGCTTTCCTTGCTTCTCGCCTCAGATATTATGCCGCACTCCTGATTTTTGATAGCAATTCCTATTTTTCTGCTACTCTATGCCTGACCAGACCTATTTTTTTATTTTATTAGGAGGATTCTTTGTGTTTTGAGCTGCTTGCGCAATTAATTGTGGAGCCTACCTCCCACACTGTGAGACATTGCAGTTTTTTGCTGGTGTTTTTCTTTGCTCTCACGCAGTTTTTCCTTCCCTGCTCTATGGGCAGGAGCAAGAAATTATTACTTACACAAAAGAGATCTACAGCTCATTCTCCAGTGTTAGTATCTTCTTCTTCTGCTCCTGTATCTAGGGACACTATCATTATGGTGCAATCCAGCTCTTCAAAGTCAACAATTTTGACGCCCTCATCAATTAAATCGCAAACTCCAGCTTCCGCTAATAAACGCCTCAAACAGGACCCTCCCTCACCACCAAAGTCTGTTTCTCCGATATCTCTGGACACCATCTTTGAGGAAATTCGCGCTTTGTGCCCTTTTATTGAAGAGACTAACTCCTGCTTACAGACTATGGACACCAAATGGGCTTCTATGGATTCTTGTATTTCCACAGTGGAACAGCAAGTTGATGAACTTCAAAATGTCTCCACAAAATTAGTTGCCCTTGAGAAGGAGGTCCTTTGGTTGATGAAATCAGCAGAGGACCTTGAAAACAGGAATAGGCGTAATAATCTACGCTTATATGGTCTTCCAGAGAATTTAGAAGGTGATGATCCAGTTCCCTTCTTCAACAATTTTCTCATAAAGCTTCTGGACCTCCCTGCATCTACAAATTTGAATATTCAGAGAGCCCACAGGTTGGGCCCCCGTCTGTCTTCATCAGCTGCTCCTTCCAAGCCATGAGGTGTGATTTTTCTATTTTTGAAGTTTACAGACTTGCTACTGGTTTTAAATGCAGCGAAACACAAAAAACAGCTTGTCTGGTCAGGCGCTAAGTTATTTCTCTCTCAGGATGTTTCCTCTGCAACGGCTAAACGGCGGAAAGAATTTTTGGATCTACGACCACCTTTGCGCACACTTGGAGCTCGATATGGACTTTTTCACCCGTGTTTATTCAAGGTTACTTACCAAAACAAGACTTCCACTTTTGAGGAACCGGCAGAATTGAGGAAATTTATTCATTCGCACTCTGCATCGTCGATGGATGCCTCTGGTTCTCTCTCTTCCCCATCCTCCAAACCTTGACTTTCTTCTCCTCTGCTTCAGATTTAATTCGCTTGGTTTTACCTAATGCTTTTTATCTTTGCAGATTATTGTTCATAATTGTATTGTATCACTGTGTTGTATCATTCTGTTTTCATCTCCTCTTTTTCTCTTATATCCTTCTATTTTTGTAGGTAATTTCTTATCTTCTAACGCATTTCTTTCTCTGTTTCCTGTTTATCGCATATGTTCCCCGCTATGGTGCTCCCTCCCCGGTTGGTTGTGCCGTCTTCCTTGTGTCGCCACTCCCCGCACTTCTTTTTGTCTTCCCTTAAAAGGTACATATCACAGTCGTCATCCCCTTTATTTTCTCAATTTGCATTCCTATATTGCATTAAGTGGTTGTCATGTGCTGTCTTCTCTTATTATCTCTTTTTTCTCTCTTTCTCCTTTTTCAGTCCTTCTCCCCTTTCTTCCTCCTGCCTCCCCTTTCCCTCCTTTTCTCTAATGTTGTACTCATGTATGGCTTGTAAGTTTGATTATAGTATTCATTGCATCTTTGTTAATATTGCATGTTTTGTTTTTGTTGTTGTTCTTTATGTATTTTTGACGATTTTACATTCAGAGTTATCTCTTGGAATGTGAAAGGTTTCATTAACCCTATTAAGAGACAGAAAATTCTATCACATCTTGCCTCTTATAACCCTGACTTGGTCCTTCTACAAGAGACCCATCTAACAGAAATTGAGGCATTAAAATTGAAGAGAGGTTGGGTGGGATTAGTTTTATTTTCTCCCACTTCTAATAAGAAAAATGGTGTTATAATTCTATGCCATAAGAAACTGAATTGTAAAATTATTTTGCAAGAAATTGATACAGAAGGTAGATGATTGTTAGCTAAGTTGTTAATTAATAATATTTCTTTGACTGTTTTTAATGTTTATGGTCCCACTCATCCTGATTGCTCCTTTTGGCCTCTGATCACACAAAAATGTATTCAATTTAGAGATGATTACTTTATTCTGGGAGGTGACTGCAACCAAGTTGTTGACCCTTTTCTAGATCGCCAATCACAGACACGATTCATCCCTCATAAGTCTCATAAACATTTTCTTGACACTATTTCCCAAACACATCTTGTTGATTCTTGGAGACTCACTCATCCCGATTCTCTTGACTTTCTTTCTTCTCTCCTCCTCACAATTTCCTCTCTCGTTCAGACTATATTTTTCTCTCTCAATCTTTATCTCAAAACTTGTTATCCTCCTCTATTGAACCTATCGTTATCTCTGATCATGCCCCAATTATAACTGACCTTGACTTACTTCTACCACATCTCAGGTCCTCCCGTTGGCGTTTCAACAACTCTCTTCTACTTGACCCACTTTTCTCTTCTTCTTTCATCACCTTTGCTAATGAATTTTTTGACCTAAATAACGATCCTAGCTCCTCCCCCTATATAATTTGGGATTCCTTTAAAGCCACTGCAAGGGGTTTCATTATAGACTTTGTCTAAAAAAAAAGAAACGTTTCCTTCAACAACATAAAGCTACCTTGGCCCACATCAAAGCTTTAGAGCACAAATTCTATACTTCATCGGATGACAAGGTCCTGCCAGCTCTGATTCGCGCTAAATTGGCATTCAATAAAACTTCGACTGATAACGCCTCTTCCATACTTCTCCGTAGCAGTGCTCGTTATTACGGAGGTCGTAATAAAGTTGGAAAACTTTTAGCAAATTACCTTAAATCCCGTAAAGACCGCACGCTGATTGACTCTATTTATTCTTCGGATGGTTCTCTTCTTCATAAGGATCAAGATATTCTTAACAAATTTAAACTATTCTATAAGGATCTATACACCCCGAAGTCCCCTCCCTCTAGTTCCCTCATTCAATCCTAACTTGATAATTTACCATACCCATCCAACCCTCATCTTAATCTTTCTGATCTTGAGGTTGACCTATCCCTTAATGAACTTTCCTCTGCTTTAACCGCTTTAAAGAAAGGGAAAACTCCTGGCCCGGATGGTTTTTCAGTTGAATTTTATTTGCATTTTTCTAACTTACTCCTTCCTAAACTCTTAAATCTTTTTCACTCCTTCTTTCTCTCTGGTAAAACAGAAGGTACTTTTCAAGAGGCCACAATTTGCCTTATCCATAAAGAGGGACGAGATCCTATGTTTTGCAAAAACTATAGGCCGATTTCCCTGGTTAATGTTGATTATAAACCTTTTGCCAAGACACTTGCTTTACGTTTAGATCCTCTTTTACCTCATTTAGTTGGTAAGGAGCAATGTGGTTTTGTCAGAGGCAGGTTGACCTCGGATAATTCTCGTCTCTTTCTTAATGTTTTAAACAAAGTTCCTTCCCTCTCCACATCCTTAGCGGCCATTTCTGTCGATGCTGAAAAAGCATTTGATAGAGTAGATTGGTCCTTCTTATTTGAATCTTTGAAATGGCATGGTTTTGGTCCCAAATTTACTTCTCTTATATCTTTATTATATTCTGCCCCCAGAGCTTCAGTACTAGTTAACGGCTGTATTTCATCCTACTTTCACCTCCAACGTGGAGTCCGTCAAGGTTGTCCTCTCTCTCCTCTTCTATTTGTTCTTGCTCTTGAACCCTTCCTATCCCAATCCGTAGTAATGTTTCTATTTCTCGATTTTCGTATGGTGACCAACATTTAAAACTCTCTGCTTACGCAGATGACATCCTCCTCTTCATTTCTGATCCCGAAACATCCATTCCTCCTTTATTACATGAATTTACTTCCTTTTCCCTTGTCTCTGGATATAAAATCAATTCTGATAAAACAGAAATTCTCCCTCTCACTAAATTTTGTCTTCCACATTCCTTTTCTTCCACTGGGTTTGCATGGAATAGCTCTAAAATCAAATATCTAGGTATATGGTTCTCCAGCTCTATTACCTCTTCTATTAAATTAAATATGGCTGCGATCCTGTCTCGGATTGACAAATTACTTTCCTCTTGGAATCCAATCTTTCTTTCGTGGTGGGGTCGGTTGGACTCAATTAAGATGATGATTACTCCTATTTTGATTTATACTCTTTCTATGCTTCCTATCCACATTCCCGCCTGTTATTTTAAACAAATTGATTCTCGTCTTTCTAAATTTCTTTGGCAAAATAAAAAACCCAGGATCTCTCTCTCTTCTCTTCGTATGACAAAACCTAATGGAGGTGTAAATTTTCCTAATTTTCGCTTATATCATAAGTTGTTTTGTCTTCGTCAGGCCTCCAAATGGCTCCTCTCTGACCTTTCCCCTTTTACTCCCCTGTGGCTTTCCATTGAGCGTACCTTATCATTACCTTTCTCTTTAAAAGAAATTTTTGCCTTTTCTGCCAAAACACCTCTTACCTCCCTACCCTTGTTTAAACACACTTGTTCCCTATTGAAACCTTTGTTACATCCCAAACCTATCTCTAGAGAATCCTTTTTACATTCTCCTATTTGGCATAATTCCCTTATTACCATTAATGGCAGAACCATCTTTTGGAGCTCTTGGAGATCACGGGGCATAATCTGGGTCAAGGACCTTTTTGATGGTCTATCTCCTTGCCTATTTCCCCAATTTCAGACCACTTTTCAATGTCCCCGCTCCTTCCTACAGAAATTTACCACTCTAATGACGGTCATTCTTGATATTTACTATTCTCTCCCATCCTCACCTCTTCCCCCTGTTCCTAATTCTCTTCTCAAGATTCTTCTCTTGCTGCCTAAAGCTTCTCCTATATATAAATACTTCTCAGCTCCTAATCCAGAACGTATTAAAACTAAGGGCCCGATTCTGATGCGGGTTGGAAAAGCTTCCCGACCGAGGGCCTGATTCTGATGCGGTTAGGAAGGCCTCCTAACGGCATTTGCTCCTTCCAAATCGGATCGGGAACGTGTCTTCCCGACCGAGGGCCCAATTCTGATGCGGTTAGGAACAAATGTTCCCATTGAAGTCAATGGGAGTTCAACCAAATCGTATCTGGAAGCATCCGGATGCATCCTACTCCGCCGGTCGGACTTTCCCGATCCGAGTGGGTCGGAAACCATTTCCCAACCGATTCGGTCGGGAAGCTTTTCCAACCCGCATCAGAATCGACCCCTCAGTTGGAACTTTCATGGGAATCTGACCTGGGATGTGAGTGGCCTAACATTTTCTGGGACAAACTTTGGTCCCGCTCTCTCAAAATCTCTCGCTCTGCTTCTCTTACTCAATCTATGTTCTTTCTCTATCATAGACTTTATCTTACTCCCACCTCTATCGCTAAATTTTCTCACTCCACTAATACAAACTGTTGGACCTGTGGCTCCTCTAATGCCGACCTTCTTCACCTTCTTTTCCTTTGCCCCTCGGTCTCTACTTTCTGGAAGAAAGTTTGGTCCTATATTTCTCGTCTATTTAATATTTCCATTCCCTATTCCATTCCCCTTCTTTTCTCTGGAAGTCTCTCTGATTCCTTAGACCTTCTTCCTCACAAAAATGGTCTTTTCGACCGTATGCTCGCTTTAGCTTTCCAACACATCACTCTCAATTGGAAAACACTCACGAAACTCTCCATCCAACACTGGTGGAACAGTCTTTGTCATATGCACCGACTTGATATTGCTTTTGCCTCCTCCTGTAAACCATTGGTCAATAGAGATCTCTTTTGGTTACCTCTTACTACTTATTTAGATCATTTAGTATTAACAGATAATTCTCGTGTAAATGCTGAAAATGTTAAACCTCCTTGAATGTCTATTTTCTTTGCTCCTTGCCTTTCAATGTTTTTTGACTTACTATATATATTAGCTTGATTAGTATAATCTCTCCTATTCTGATGTACGATGCAGTTTCTCATCTTATCAATTTTGGAATGTTTAACTTCCTCTCCTCCCTCTTCCTCCCTCTTTTTTTCCCCTCCCTCCCCTTAATAATTTAAAAATAGCTTTCTCTCCTTCTTTATATTAACCATTCATTCGATATGTTTTTTATCTTGTATTGCAGTATTTTGTATCACTGGTTTTTTGTATTGCTTATTATTCGAATAAAGCTTTCAAACTGAAACTGAAAAGCACACATTCACCCGTAGGTATCTTTGCGCTGATTATCAGATTTTTATTGTTACACAACTCAATGGTATTCATTTAATTGACCTCAGATGGATGAAAGGCTGAGTGGATCTATCAGGATTTGAATCTGTGACCATGAGGTCAAACACATGACCTTGCATGTTAGTCCACTGAACCACCAGACCCGACTTAAAAATAATAAATCTGTGTCATCCTGAAGCTTCAAGGGATTCTATCACTTAAAGACAATACCAGCTTCCAAGCACTCTTTACTTGTGCAGACAAACCAATTGTGCATATTTACATTTCTTTCAGGGAAGCAGGCACCCTGGCAAGAAGGCTTGTTTAGCTGTCTGCCCCGTCCTCGGTTTCACAGCACAGGAGAGTCCCTGCCTTACACATCAGTTGAGGCATTGCCACTCTCGGAATGAAACGTACTCGGATGGTTGTCTTTTCATAAAAAGTAGAGGAACTGTTATTCTCAAATTAAAAAAGTTTGGACATGGTGTGCCCCTCAGATTCCGCCCCCTTCGACTACTGAGAATATGGGACTTTTTGCCGCATTTATGGTGATTGAAAGGGAAAGAAATTGTCAGAAATTGCAGGGAGTGATGTCTTGCTTAACAATTTTTAAAACATAAAAACATTGTGTAAGTCATACCGCACAACGCTACAAGCTGCATACCCTTTACAACTGAGGACAGGCGGAACTGTCGAGGTCCTGCCAACAGAGATCTATTTTTCCAGGTATTGAACGCCAATGCCGAGACCTATCCTGCTGAGCAGGATAAAAATGAGATTTTATTGGAACATGAACCTGTTGTAACATAGGCTGATGAAAATAACTTGTTGTCCACAGCTGCTACAGCAAACGTTTCCATTGTAAAGTTACAAATACTCGTAGTACAGTTAAAAGAAGGAAATAAAGATTGCAGTTAATAGCTACAAATACGAGTTGTTAATATGACTTAACCATACCCAATTTATCGAAGATTAAAGGCCGAGATGGCAGGATACAAAGAAGTGCCCTCGGGGTAGACACAGATCTCAACAGTACGCCCTCAGCCCACTGAGATATCCTGTCTTACCTTGGGGTTGAGGACCTTTGTACTGCAGTCCTTCCAAGTATCATGCATTAGGCGTTAGACTAACGCATTTCAGTGCGGTGCTCCGCATCACCGCACTGAAATGCATTGTCACGCATTTATAGCGCCTCAGCTGTCTGCCTGAGCGCTGCTATGTAGCACCTCCACTAGTAGGCAAAGCTTTAGCTGACAGAATGCTGGCGCAGCTAGCATGCATTCTTTGGTCCCAGAGGCCAGTGATTTAGGCCTGTGCATATGGTTTAAGGAAGGAGGCTGCACCAGACCAGCATCACAAAGAGGAACCGGTTTCCCGAATCCTGCTTGCTCAAAAAATGAAGGTAGCCCTCTGCAACTTTGGGCAAGTTGTTTCCCGCAAAATAAAAAAACTCTTTGTTATTTAGAGTCTAAACTGACGATTACATAATTAACCTGCACACCACAATATGTTCATTTTTCCAACTACATTCCATTAATCTGCCTTTGCATAACTTCTAGATTGGCTAATCCTGGACGTCGACCATTGCCAAATAGAACAGAGACCACATGAACAAACGATCATTGGCATAGCTACCATTGGTACAGCAGGTGCAGTGACACCGGGACCCGGAGCCCTGTGAGGCCCATTGACTCTTGATAATTGCTATATTTTACTACCCCAACTGCAGTCAAAGAGGTCATTTTGCTTACTTGAATCAGGGCCCATGGCATGCTTGCTACGCTACTGCAAACGAGTTCCCTCCTCTGCGGTTCATACCACTGTTGGATCTAAAATTCTGACATGGAGAGTTAGAGGCACAAAAGGCAGGTAAATATGTTTTTATAGCTCATTAGCCATGGGATTGGCACCTGATGTCTCCATTCCACGTTCTAAAACCGTGGAATGGAGACAACGTTGGTTCAGAGAAGTAAGTTTGCACAGATAGAAACAGAGGAGGCCAGAATGAGCTTCCATTGCAGGTGCAGGAGGTTGCATCATAGACACACTTTCGCAGACCGATGAAGGCACCTCAGTCTGGCCTTCAGATGGGTCACAAACAGGGTTGGACTGGGACACAGAATAGGCTCCGGAACCAAACTAAGGGGCATATTTACAAGGAGTTACCGCCACCAGAGCTGCACTTTTTCTGACGGTCTGGTGGCGTTAACTCAGCCTTATTTACAAGGCGGCATTAAGCCACTTAACATGGCTTAATGCCACCTTGTAAATAATGCCCCTAATCACGCAACAATTAGCGTGAAAGGGGTGTGCAATGGGTGTTCCGCCGCAACACCCATTGCTTTTTGACGCTGCCCCATATTTACAAGGTATGAGGCAGCGCAACAAATACTGCCAGGTAATACCTGGTCTTAAGTCGGCGATTCAAGGAGAAATGTCTTATTTCTCCTCATATTTTGCTCTTTCCACATATGCTGCATGCTGCAGCACACATAGGGCAAATCGCCTGTAAAGATTGTTTATGTGCAGGAAGGTGTCCCTTCCTGCACATAAACAATTGCTCCTGCAGCACAGGCACCCTAGCAAAATGGTGCTAGTATGTCTGCGCTGGCGCTAGGCAGCTTTTTTAAACTGTCAGGCTATGGCATTACCAATTTTGGCGTAACACTGCGCTCTGCCAGTTTCTTGTAAAAATGCCCCTAAAAGTGCTCACGATTAGCGAACCTGCTAAAATTGGGCAGTTTGGAATGTATATAAACACACTGTGTAGGTGTTTTGACAAGCTACCAAATCACAAGAGCTTCTTGATAATTTGAGCTCTACCAGACAGTGGCGGCTCCTCCTTTAAGTAAGTGGAGGTTACCAAAATGTTTCGTAGAAAGTCACCACCCACTTTCCCCACTGGTGCTGGCCACTTCCCACTGACCCGCCCATTTTCACCACTAGCTCCACCAACTGCCTCAATTGACAAGAAATAAAGCCGAATTACAGTGAGAGAGCAAAGCGAAGAAACCAACCTTTATCAAGAAGGGCCTGGAGGTTTCCCCCATAATGTTTTTCAAAATGGGAGTCAAATTGTGCTTTTTACAGCCCACCTTTCCTTTGCAGCTCAGTTTCCATTAAATTTTCTAAAAAGTGATAGACGGAACTGCAGAGAAGGATACAACATAGAACAGAGAGAATACCAGGTCCTGCACTGCGAGTACATAAGCAAAATTGAAGAAGATTGTTTTTTTGTTCCCGTCACGGTACCAAGACCCGAAAACGAAAAACATCCCACAGGCAGTCCCTTTAAAGTCGGGCCATCTGGCCAGTCCAACACTGCTTGCTTCTGCTGGATGGGACTGTGGATAGAGTCCGCACTCTGCTTATCTGCCTGCCGAAAAGGCTGAAGGAGGGATGTTCCAGCACTTGCATAGTTAATCCTTAATGCACAGGAAAATATATTCAGCTCACAGATGATGACGTCACCATTGTAAGTGGAATTAAGTGGTATTTGCACAAATGTAACCTGGTCAAAGGCAAGCATCCAGTTGGCGAGTGACAGGAGGTGTAGCTGAATGTAAGGTCACCTGATGCAACACCCAATGGTGCACAAAGAAATTCTTGAGCCGAAGCTTGGGTGGGCTCTGGGCTTGTAATGTATTATCAATTTTACAATGGCTCTCTAATACTGACTAGCAGGCCTGTGGCCTTGCTGTACGTACTGGTGGTACTGCTGCCCGCCAGAGGGCCAGAAAGAATCCCGGTCTCCCAAATAAGTGCTGAAGGCGCCCATTGGCACCCATGAACTACTGCTACCAGCAGGCAGGAAAAGGACCAACTCTGGTGCCCAGACGTTGAGTTGGACAAAATTGACTTTACGTGACTACTTCTTCTTCACTGATGGATACAGGAAAGCCTTCAACGTCCAAAAGTGCTGCAACATCAGAAGCCCCTGCTTGACACTATGAAAGAAAAAGATCTCTTTGTGTGATGTGCAGAACTTTAGTGCACCAATCCTACATTTTTCCTAAGCTAATGGAACCTATTTTCCCAAAAAGGAGGCATAACAAATTCCTGAGATATTTGTTGTGTATGCGTGTTAGACCTGGCACTGTTGGCGTGGGTCTTCCTTCCATTTTTTGCTGTTGCCTCATGTGTTTTTGCTGGTTATAGATGCTTTGGGCACTGTGCCACGGCTATTCAGTGCCACAGTGCAAGTGCTCCCTATGGTGAATTGGTGTATGGATTAGTGATTCCATGATTAGTTGGTTTGGTTTACTTGTCAGACCCTAGTACAGTGCACTGAGTGTGCCCAGGGCTTGTTAACCAAATACTGCTGGTGGGCTTGCAGCACTGGTTGTGCCACCCACAGAAGCAGCCTGTAAAAGTGTGTCTCAGGTCTGCCATTGCAGAGCCTGTGTGCAGTCTGGTACTGCCATGTTGACTGGGCAAGTACACCCAGTTGCCAGTCCCTAAACCTTCCCTTTTCTGCATATTAGTCACCCCTATGGTAGGCCCAAGGGCAGGGTGCATTGCAAGTATAAGGTAGGACATGCCCTGATGTGTGTGGCATGTCCTAATAGTGAATTACAGCCAATTTCGTTTTTCACTATTGCAAGGCTGCCTGTTCCCCATAGGCGAATGGGCAGTTTGATTATTACAGCTTATAATCCTAACTGACCCAGGGAACATGGTAGAAAAACGAATTTAGTATGCCTGAACTCAGAATGATAAAATACATCTTTTAGTGAAGTTGGTTTTAATATTCTGTGTTTGAAAATACCACTTTTAGAAAGTAGGTATTTTCTTGCCTAACTATCCAAGCCTGCCTCTGCTAGGTTGTGTAGTCCTTGTCTGGGTTTGTGAGTGACAGGGGCTGGGGGACTCCAGGAGACAGGGTGAGTCAGCACAGGGCTGAATAGAGAGATCTGCATGGAGATAGGTGGGAGGAGTTGCACCTGGGACCTGAATAGGGCTGTGCCTTCCCTCCACAATGCTGGCTCCACCTCCTGTGGTGTGTCTGGTGTCCCTGGCCTACTCTGTGAAAGGAAAGAAGGAGACTTGTCAACAAAGTGCTCCAGGACTGACCAGAACTGGTTTGGACTAGGCAAAGGCCTCTCTGCCTTCAGAGAACAAAGAGAATATGTGTATAAAAGAGGGGACCCATAACCCAGAACTTTAGATCAGATCACTTTGGGAAACAAGAAGAAACCTTTGCTGAGGAGAGGAACCAGAGAAACTGAGGAAGAGACTATCCCTAAGCTGAGTGCTGTTTGGGGAATTGGCCTGCAGTGGTTGCCTGACTGCCAAAGAAAGGAGAAAGGAACTTTGTGTGTACTTTCATCAACTTGTAAAAGATCTCCAAGGGCTTGAGAGAAGAGCTTGCCTCCTGCTGAAGTCTCAGGGACAACAGACTTCACCAACCAGCTCCCCAAGAGTCTTTCTGGAAAGTGCCTGCTGCTGAGCTGGACTTTCTGAGGGACTGCGTGTCGCAAGGAGCTGGAAGCGCGACTCACGAAGAAGAAGCGTCGCCGCCGCAGCCGAAGCGCCTCGCATCACCGAAGAAGAGGATCGACGTCGCATCAGACGCCACCGCATCAACGGAGAAGAGTGTCGCCGCCGCTGCCGCTGTCGCATCGTTGCCGAAGCGCCTCGCATCGCCGGAGAAGAGGACCGACGTCGTATCAGACGCTGCCGCATCACCGGGAAGCGTGTCGCAGGGCCTGTCGCCGCTCAGAAGAATCGTTGAGTCGCCGCACGGCTGTCGCATCATTGCCGAAGCGCCTCGCTTCGCCGGAGAAGAGGACCGACGTCGCATCAGATGCCGCCGCATCACCGGGAAGCGTGTCGCAGGGCCTGTCGCGGCTCAGAAGCATCGTTGCCGAAGCACCTCGCATCGCCGGAGAAGAGGATCGACGTCGCATCAGACGCCGCCGCATCACCGGGAAGCGTGTCGCAGGGCCTGTCGCGGCTCAGAAGAATCGTTGAGTCGCCGCACGGCCGTCGGGCGTGCACGCATCGTGTCGCATCAAGAAGAAGACGCCATCTTTGTTCATTGCACCGGATCTTCATCGCATCACGGCGTTGTTGGTCGCATCGCCACGAAAGCGCAGTAAGAAACCGACGCATTACCTCCCCTCGCAGAGAAGAACCGACGCATCCCCTACGCATCAGTAGGGACCCGACGCATCACCGTTCTTGCGTGTAAGGAACCGACGCATCACCTTTCCTGCAACACTTTCGTTGTATAGCGTTACGCATCCTAAGGTACAGTGAACTCAAAGTGTCGCATTTTACATCTTAAGAGAACTAAGCTAAGTCTACCATTTTTGAAGTACAGTATTGTGGATTTTTATCGTTTGTGGTCTTGTGTTAAATCTATATAAAGAATACTTATTTTTAATATACAACTGGTGTGGTGTCCATCTGTAGTGTTGTCACTTGATTACTGTATGTGTTCACAAATGCTTTACACACTGCCTCTGAAATAAGCCTGTCTGCTCGTGCCACGCTACCAAGGGGGTGAGCAGGGGTTATTTTAGGAGTGTACCCCCTTACCCTGACTAGACGCAAGGTTCCCTATTTGGTCAAAGGTACCTACCTCTGCCAACTAGAGACTCCCAAATCTAACATTGGTGGTCAGCGGTGAGGATTCTGGACTTGCATTTGTGACTCATGTACAGTTATTGGTGAACACTACTAGTGAGTGCAGACCAAAACGCGATCACATACTTTTGGTAGATTGTTTTTTCTGGGATTTTCTATTTTTGCAAAGAACTGCCAAGTTTAACCACCATGGATAAAGCAGCATCCACAGCATCTGTTGGTTTTGATTGGGAAGAGGAGAAACTAGAATGCTACAATGTGAAACAGCTCAAGCACTTCTGCAGGAAATTTAAAGTTGCTATGACCGGTCTCACCCAGAAGGATGAGCTCCAAAAGGCGCTGAGGGCCTGGGTTGAAGCAAGGAATACCCCTGAGAATGAGGAAGGGGCTGAGAATGCAGATGAGCAGCTGGAAGGGCCATTGGGTCCAGAGGGGAGGAGAGCAACTTCCCCAGTAGGTAGCAGTGTTTCTGCCAAAAGCCTGTCCCCAGAGGAGTTGGCGGACAGGAAGGAAAACAGGATGCACGAATTGGAGCTTGCCAAGCTCAAGTTGGGTGGGCAACTGGAGTTAGAAAATAGGAGATTGGCCCTGGAAGAAAAGAGAATGCAGTTGGAGCATGAGAAAAGTTTGAGGGAGTTGGAGTTGAAAGCTAGAAGCTTAGAAATTACTCCCTCTGGTGGCAGCACACCGTCCATGCCTGTTGAAGCTAGGGTGTATATTCCTAAAGATGTGGTGAGAGAGTTTTATAAGAATGATGATATTGGGCAGTGGTTCAAAGCCTATGAGGTAGCCATGTCTTCCCACCGGGTCCCTGAGAAGGATTGGGGAGCGGTGTTGTGGGGGCGGTTCCTTAGTGAGGGGCGGGACACACTGTTAGACTTGCCTTCTGAAGTCCATAATTCTTATAGCCACATGAAAGATGCATTGATGTCCAGGTATGGGTTGACTCCTGAATTGTATAGACAGAGGTTTAGAAATTGCAAGAAGGTGGAGTCAGGTACCTGGGTAGAATATGTCACTTTTTTCTGCAGAGCATTGGAGAGTTGGGTGAAGGGTAGCAAAGTGAATGATTTTGATGGGCTCTTTGATTTAATTGCATGGGAGCACTTGTCAAGTAATTGTTTTCCAGAGCTACGCCAGCACCTGATTGATAGCAGGCTGACTAACCCTAGGAAGCTTGCTGAGGAGGCGGACCGCTGGGTGAGCACCTGTGTCCACAAGGGTCACGTGGGAGACTCCGCCAAGAGTGGGCAGGGTCCCCAGCAGAAGAGTGGGGAGACAAGGGTAAACAGAGGGAGTTCCAGAAAGGGCCCCAAATTAATCCCCAAGGGAACCAAGGGAAGGGTTCCCAGCCTCCCCCTGAGAAGAAGCACGGGGCCCGACAGGTAGGCCTGTTCCCAGGGGACCCCTGAGGTGCTACAAGTGTGGTGAAGTGGGCCATAAGTCTAATGATCCCAAGTGCCCACAGTTTGGAAAGACAGCACCCACTGGTGCTCCACCCCGGCAGATGGCGAGTGTAGCCCTGGGGGAGGAGAGGGGTGTCCAAGGTGGGTGGGGTCCCGCAGAGATGTCCCTTGTCTCTTTAGGAGACTGTGAGGTGGTCCCCAGGACCCAACTGCCTGATAACACTAAGAAGTACAGGCAGTGGGTGACCATCAATGGCCATAGAGTGGAGGCTCTTCGAGACACAGGAGCCAGTGTGACAGCTGTCAAGTGTCACCTGGTGTCTGAAGAGCAGGTTGTCCCCAATGCATTTTACCCAGTTGTTGCCGCTGACAACACAGAGAGCCACTGCAAGGTGGCTCAGGTTCCCTTTGAGTGGGGGGTCTCTGGTACTCTTCAAGTAGCTGTGAGGCCAGCCATGCCTGTTGACTGTTTGTTGGGGAATGATTTGGAGAGCTCACCTTGGGCTAAGGTGGAGCGAAGTGCTCATTTGGAGTTGTTGGGTCTGCCTGACTGGGCGTGTGTGACCACACGGTCCATGGCAGCCAGTAAGGGTGTTCAAGAGGACCTGGAGCCTGAGAGGGGGGCCCAGGTGCCTGCCTTAAAGAGAAGAGGCAGGGGGTGCGGGAAACCGGCCCCCGAAGTTCCCACAGTCCAGGAGGAGGTAGACCCTGAGGGGGATGCCCTAGAGCCTACAGGGGAACAGGTAGCTGAACTGGGGGACCTGCCTGAGCTGACCCATTGGCAGCAGGAAGGAGGACCCTCCAGGGAAGAGTTCTGCGCAGAGCAGAAGAAGTGCCCTTCTCTTGTGGGTTTGCGGCAGCAGGCTGCAGACCAGGCAGCAGGTGATCAGTCTGGATCACATTGGATCTACTGGGAGAATGATCTCCTGTATATTGAGCCTAAGGTTGCTGAGCCTGGGTCAGCCCGTGTGCTGGTGGTACCCCAGCGCTTCAGAGCCTTCCTACTGGGGCTGGCTCATGATGTGCCGTTAGCAGGACATTTGGGGTAGGACAAGACCTTTGAGAGGCTTGTCACCCACTTTTATTGGCCCCAAATGCGCAGGAGCTCAGATACTCACTGCAGGACCTGTCAGACTTGCCAGGCAAGTGGAAAGAGTGGGAGGAAGCAAAAGGCTCCTCTCCAGCCATTCCCTGTGGTCAGCACCCCCTTTGAACGGGTGGGTATTGACATTGTGGGGCCACTGGACCCCAAGACAGCCATGGGCAACAGGTTCATCCTGGTCTTGGTGGACCATGCCACCCGGTACCCGGAAGCCATACCTCTGAGGACAGTGACGGCCCCCATGGTGGGACGGGCACTGATGGGAATTTTCTCCCGAGTGGGATTCCCTAGAGAGGTAGTGTCTGACCGAGGTACAAACTTCATTTCTAAGTATATGAAGTCCCTGTGGCAGGAGTGTGGGGTAACTTATAAGTTCACCACTCCTTACCACCCCCAAGGAAATGGGTTGGTTGAGAGATTCAACCGGACCCTAAAAGGCATGATTACGGGTCTTGAGGAACCTATGAGGCGTAAGTGGGACGTCCTCTTACCATGCCTGCTCTTTGCATACCGTGAGGTGCCACAGAAATCTCTAGGGTTCAGTCCCTTTGAGCTTCTCTATGGTCACCCAGTGAGAGGACCTCTGAGTCTGGTCAAGGAAGGCTGGGAGCAATCTCCCAGGAAACCTCCCCAGGATGTATATAGCTACATGCTGGCCTTCAGGAACCAGACTAGGCGTTTCAGACAGCTCGCTGAGGCGAATCTGGAAGCCAGCCAGGAGGAGATGAAGCGGTGGTACGACCAGAATGCCACTCTGGTAGAGCTTCAGCCTGGTCAGAAAGTGTGGGTCATGGCCCCAGTGGAGCCTTGTGCGCTCCAGGATAAGTGGACCGGACCATTTGAGGTGGTGGAGCGCAAGAGTCCTGTTACCTACTTGGTGGACTTGCGGTCTCCCAGGAACCCCTTGCGGGTCCTGCATGTCAACCGCCTGAAGCCCCACTTGGAGAGGTCCGAAGTGGGCATGCTCTTAGCGACAGATGCTGGAATGGAGGAGGAGACTGAGCCTCTTCCTGACCTCCTGTCGGCGACAGAGCGAGATGGGTCAGTGGATGGTGTGAACCTCTCTTCCACCCTGACCCCTGAGCAACAGATTGACTGTCACCAGTTGCTGGGACAGTTTTCTGATTTGTTCTCCGTGATTCCCAGTGTCACTGATTGGTGCATCCATGATGTGGACACTGGAGACAGTCCTCCTGTTAAGCACAAAACTTACAGGGTAACTGACAGGGTGAGAGATTGCATCAAGGAGGAGGTCTCCAAGATGCTTGCGTTAGGGGTGATTGAGTCCTCTAACAGTCCTTGGGCCAGCCCAGTGGTCTTGGTCCCAAAGGCTGCCGCAACGGGTGCCACACCAGAACTCCGGTTCTGTGTGGACTACCGAGGGCTCAATTCAGTCACGAGGACTGACGCGCATCCCATCCCCAGAGCTGATGAGCTCATCGATCGGTTAGGGGCTGCCCGGTACCTCAGCACGTTTGATCTAATGTCTGGGTACTGGCAGATCGCCTTGACTGATGGGGCAAGAGAGAGGTCAGCATTCTCCACACCAGATGGGCACTACCAGTTCCGGGTTATGCCCTTTGGGATGAAGAATGCCCCTGCCACCTTTCAGAGGTTGGTCAACCAGGTGTTGGCTGGACTGGAAGAGTTCAGTGCCGCCTACCTGGATGACATTGCAGTGTTCAGCGCCAGTTGGGAAGAACATCTGCGCCACCTCTGGGAAGTGTTGATGGCGCTGCGGAGGGCAGGCCTCACGATCAAGGCGAGTAAGTGCCAGATCGTGCAGGGTTCCGTGGTGTACTTGGGACACCAGGTTGGGAGCGGCCAGGTGGCGCCCCTACAGCCCAAGATTGAAACCATCCTGGCTTGGGAGCCCCCCAAGACCCAGACAGAGGTGAGAGCCTTCTTAGGACTCACTGGGTATTACAGGAGGTTTGTCAAGGGGTATGGCAGCATCGTTGCACCCTTGACAGAGCTGACTTCCAGGAAGCAGCCCAAGAAAGTGATTAGGACTGACACCTGTCAGAAAGCTTTTGAGGCCCTGAAAACTGCCATGTGCACGGCGCCCGTGCTCCTGGCACCCAACTTCTCAAGAGAGTTTATCGTTCAGACAGACGCTTCAGAGCATGGTGTGGGGGCTGTTTTGTCACAGATAAATGAGGAGGGCCTAGATCAACCCGTAGCCTTCATCAGTAGGAGGTTACTTCCACGGGAACAGAGGTGGAGTGCGATTGAGCGTGAGGCATTTGCTGTGGTCTGGGCGCTGAAGAAGCTGAGACCATACCTGTTTGGGACTCACTTCCGGGTTCAGACAGACCACAGGCCCCTCAGATGGTTGATGCAGATGAGGGGTGAGAATCCAAAGCTGTTGAGGTGGTCCATTTCCCTACAGGGGATGGACTTCACGGTGGAACACCGCCCTGGTACAGAACACGCCAATGCTGATGGTCTGTCCAGATTTTTCCGCCTTAGTGAAGAGAACTCCCAGGAGGAAGGGTAGTTCTCCCCACATTTCAGCTGGAGGGGACACGTGTTAGACCTGGCACTGTTGGCGTGGGTCTCTGTTAGACCTGGCATCCTTGGCGTGGGTCTCCCTTCCATTTTTTCGTAATGCCTCCACTGTTGCCGATATGTTTTTGCTGGACTAGATGCTCATGGGCACTTTGCCGCTGCTAATCAGTGCCAAAGTGCAAGTGCTCCCTATCGTGAATTGATGTATGTATTAGTGACTCCATGATTGGATGATTGGTTTACTTGTCAGTCCCTAGTACCGTGCACTGAGTGTGCCCAGGGCTTGTAAATCCAATGCTGCTGGTGGGCTTGCAGCACGGGTTGTGCCACCCACAGAAGCAGCTTGTAAAGTGTGTCTCAGGCCTGCCATTGCAGAGCCTGTGTGCAGCCTAGGGCTGCCATGTCGACTTGGTGAGTGCACCCACTTACCAGTCCCTAAACCTCCCCTTTACTGCATGTTGGTCACCCCTAAAGTAGGCCCTAGGGCAGGGTGCATTGTAAGTATAAGGTAGGACATGCCCTGGTGTGTGTGGCATGTCCTAATAGTGAATTACAGCCATTTTCGTTTTTCACTATTGCAAGGCTACCTGCTCCCCATAGGCCAGAATGGGCAGACTGACTATTACACCTTATAGTCAGAACTGACCCAGGGAACATGGTAGAAAAATGAATTTAGTATGCCTGAACTCAGGATGATAAAATACATCTTTTAGTGAAGTTGGTTTTAACATTCTGTGTTTGAAAATACCACTTTTAGAAAGTGGGTATTTTCTTGCCTAACTATCCAAGCCTGCCTCTGCTAGGTTGTGTATTCCTTGTCTGGAGATTGAGTGACAGGGGCTGGGGGTGGCTACAGGAGACAGGGTGAGTCAGCACAGGGCTGAATAGAAAGATCTGCATCCAGAGTGGAGGGAGGAGTTGCACCTGGGTCTGAATAGGGCTGTGCCTGCCTTCCACAATGCTGGCTCCACCTCCTGCCGGGCGGCTGAGCACTCTGCCCCACATTCTGAAGGGAAAGAAGGAGTCAGAAAAACAAAGTGCTCCAGGACTGACCAGAACTGGTTTTGGACTAGGCAGAGGCCTCTCTGCCTCCAGAGAACAAAGAGAATCAGGGTATAAGAGGGGCACCCAGACCCCAGGAAAATTAGATCACTTTTGGGAACAAGAAGAAACCTTTGCTGAGGAGCGGAACCAAGAAGAAACTGAGGAGAGACTATCCCTAAGCCTGAAGTGCTGCTTGGGGTATTGGCCTGCAGTGGTTTGCCTGACTGCCAAAGAAAGGAGAAAGGAACTTTTGCTTTGCTGTGACTTTCATCAACTTGTGAAGGATCTCCAAGGGCTTGGAGCGGAGTGCGCATTTAGAAATGTTGGGCTTGCCTGATTGGGCATGTGTGACCACCCGGTCAATGGCAGCTAAAGGTGTTCAAGAGGACCTGGAGCCTGAGAGGGAGGCCCAGGTGCCTGCTGGAGAGAGAGGAGGCAGGGGGCGCGGGAAACCGGCCCCCGAAGTTCCCACGGTCCAGGAGGAGGCAGACCCTGAGGGGGATGCCTTGGAGCCTACAGGGGAACAGGTAGCTGAACTGGGGGACCTACCTGAGCTGACCCATTGGCAGCAAGAAGGAGGACCCTCCAGGGAAGAGTTCTGCGAGGAGCAGAACGCATGCCCCTCTCTCGTGGGTCTGAGGCAACAGGCCACAGACCAGGCAGCAGGTGATCAGTCTGGATCACATTGGATTTACTGGGAGAATGGTCTCCTGTATTCCGAGCCTAAGGTTGCTGAGCCTGGGTCAGCCCGTGTGCTGGTGGTACCCCAGCGCTTCAGAGCCTTCCTACTGGGGTTGGCTCATGATGTACCGTTAGCGGGACATCTGGGGCAGGACAAGACCTTTGACAGGCTTGTTACCCATTTCTATTGGCCCCAGATGCGCAGGAGTGCCGCCACTCACTGCAGGACATGCCAGACTTGCCAGGCAAGTGGAAAGAGTGGGAGGAAGCACAAGGCTCCTCTCCAGCCATTCCCTGTGGTCAGCACCCCCTTTGAACGGGTGGGTATTGACATTGTGGGGCCACTGGACCCCAAGACAGCCATGGGCAACAGGTTTATCCTGGTCTTGGTGGACCATGCCACCCGGTACCCTGAAGCCATCCCTCTGAGGACAGTGACGGCCCCCGTGGTGGGACGGGCACTGATGGGAATTTTCTCACGTGTGGGATTCCCTCAAGAGGTGGTGTCTGACAGAGGTACCAATTTCGTGTCCAAGTACATGAAGTCCCTGTGGCAGGAGTGCGGTGTAACTTACAAGTTCACCACTCCTTACCACCCTCAAGGAAATGGGCTGGTTGAGATATTCAACCGGACCCTCAAGGGCATGATTATGGGTCTGGAAGAACCCATGAGGCGTAAATGGGACGTCCTCTTACCATGCCTGTTGTTTGCATACCGGGAGGTGCCACAGAAGTCTCTAGGGTTCAGTCCCTTTGAGCTCCTCTATGGACACCCGGTGCGAGGACCTCTGAGTTTGGTCAAGGAAGGCTGGGAGCAATCTCCCAGGAAACCTCCCCAGGATGTATACAGTTACATGCTGGCCTTCAGGAACCAGACTAGGCGTTTCAGAGAACTTGCTGAGGCAAATCTGGAAGCCAGCCAGGAGGAGATGAAGCGGTGGTACGACCAGAATGCCACTCTGGTAGAGCTTCAGCCTGGTCAGAAAGTGTGGGTCATGGCCCCTGTGGAGCCTTGTGCGCTCCAGGACAGGTGGACCGGCCCTTTTACGGTGGTGGAGCGCAAGAGTCCAGTTACCTATTTGGTGGACTTGCAGTCTCCCAGGAACCCCTTGCGGGCCCTGCATGTGAACCGCCTGAAGCCCCACTTGGAGAGGTCCCAAGTGGGCATGCGCTTAGCTACAGATGATGGAATGGAGGAGGAGACCGAGCCTCTTCCTGACCTCCTGTCAGCCCGAGAGCAAGATGGATCAGTGGAGGGAGTAAACCTCTCTACCTCCCTGACACCTGAACAGCAGGGTGACTGTCGCCAACTGTTGGGACAGTTCCCTGACCTGTTCTCCCTGGTTCCCAGTGTCACTCGTTGGTGCGTCCATGATGTGGACACTGGGGACAGTCTTCCTGTGAAGCACAAGGCTTACAGGGTGACTGACAGGGTCAGAGCCTGCATCAAGGAGGAGGTCTCCAAGATGTTTGCGCTAGGGGTGATTGAGTCCTCTAACAGCCCTTGGGCCAGCCCAGTGGTCTTGGTTCCAAAGGCTGCCGCGCCTGGTGCCACACCAGAACTCCGGTTCTGTGTGGACTACAGGGGACTCAATTCCGTCACCAGGACTGACGCCCACCCCATCCCCAGAGCTGATGAGCTCATAGATCGGTTAGGGCTGCGCGGTACCTCAGCACGTTTGACTTAACGTCTGGGTACTGGTAGATCGCCTTGACTGATGGGGCAAAAGAGAGGTCAGCATTCTCCACACCAGATGGGCACTACCAGTTCCGGGTGATGCCCTTTGGGATGAAGAATGCCCCTGCCACCTTTCAGAGGTTGGTCAACCAGGTGTTGGTTGGACTGGAGGATTTCAGTGCCGCCTACCTGGATGACATCGCAGTGTTCAGTGCCAGTTGGGAAGAACATCTGCGTCACCTCTGGGAAGTGTTGATGGCGCTGCGGAGGGCAGGCCTCACAATCAAGGCGAGTAAGTGCCAGATTGGGCAGGGTTCTGTGGTGTACTTGGGACACCAGGTTGGGAGCGGCCAGGTGGCGCCCCTCCAACCGAAAATTGATACCATTCTGGCTTGGGAGCCCCCAAGACCCAGACAGAGGTGAGAGCCTTCCTAGGACTCACCGGGTATTACCGGAGATTCATCAAGGGGTATGGCAGCATTGTTGCCCCCTTGACAGAGCTGACTTCCAAGAAGCAGCCCAGGAAAGTGATTTGGACTGACGCCTGTCAAAAAGCTTTTGACACCTTGAAGACTGCCATGTGCACGGCGCCTGTGCTCCAGGCACCCAACTTCTCCAATGAGTTCATTGTTCAGACCGACGCTTCAGAGCATGGTGTAGGGGCTGTTCTATCACAGATCAATGAGGAGGGCCTAGACCAACCTGTATCCTTCATCAGTAGGAGATTACTTCCCCGGGAACAGAGATGGAGTGCTATTGAGCGTGAGGCATTTGCTGTGGTCTGGGCTCTGAAGAAGCTGAGACCATACCTGTTTGGGACTCACTTCTGGGTTCAGACAGACCACAGGCCCCTCAGATGGTTGATGCAGATGAGGGGTGAGAATCCAAAGCTGTTGAGGTGGTCCATTTCCCTACAGGGGATGGACTTTATGGTGGAACACCTCCCTGGTACAGAACACGCCAATGCTGATGGACTGTCCAGATTTTTCCGCCTTAGCGATGAGAACTCCCTAGGGGTAGGATAGTTCTCCCCACATTTCAGCTGGAGGGGACACGTGTTAGACCTGGCATCCTTGGCGTGGGTCTCCCTTCCATTTTTTCGTAATGCCTCCACTGTTGCCGATATGTTTTTGCTGGACTAGATGCTCATGGGCACTTTGCCGCTGCTAATCAGTGCCAAAGTGCAAGTGCTCCCTATCGTGAATTGATGTATGTATTAGTGACTCCATGATTGGATGATTGGTTTACTTCTCAGTCCTAGTACCGTGCACTGAGTGTGCCCAGGGCTTGTAAATCCAATGCTGCTGGTGGGCTTGCAGCACGGGTTGTGCCACCCACAGAAGCAGCTTGTAAAGTGTGTCTCAGGCCTGCCATTGCAGAGCCTGTGTGCAGCCTAGGGCTGCCATGTCGACTTGGTGAGTGCACCCACTTACCAGTCCCTAAACCTCCCCTTTACTGCATGTTGGTCACCCCTAAAGTAGGCCCTAGGGCAGGGTGCATTGTAAGTATAAGGTAGGACATGCCCTGGTGTGTGTGGCATGTCCTAATAGTGAATTACAGCCATTTTCGTTTTTCACTATTGCAAGGCTACCTGCTCCCCATAGGCCAGAATGGGCAGACTGACTATTACACCTTATAGTCAGAACTGACCCAGGGAACATGGTAGAAAAACGAATTTAGTATGCCTGAACTCAGGATGATAAAATACATCTTTTAGTGAAGTTGGTTTTAACATTCTGTGTTTGAAAATACCACTTTTAGAAAGTGGGTATTTTCTTGCCTAACTATCCAAGCCTGCCTCTGCTAGGTTGTGTATTCCTTGTCTGGAGATTGAGTGACAGGGGCTGGGGGTGGCTACAGGAGACAGGGTGAGTCAGCACAGGGCTGAATAGAAAGATCTGCATCCAGAGTGGAGGGAGGAGTTGCACCTGGGTCTGAATAGGGCTGTGCCTGCCGTCCACAATGCTGGCTCCACCTCCTGACGGGTGGCTGAGCACTCTGCCCCACATTCTGAAGGGAAAGAAGGAGTCAGAAAAACAAAGTGCTCCAGGACTGACCAGAACTGGTTTTGGACTAGGCAGAGGCCTCTCTGCCTCCAGAGAACAAAGAGAATCAGGGTATAAGAGGGGCACCCAGACCCCAGGAAAATTAGATCACTTTTGGGAACAAGAAGAAACCTTTGCTGAGGAGCGGAACCAAGAAGAAACTGAGGAGAGACTATCCCTAAGCCTGAAGTGCTGCTTGGGGTATTGGCCTGCAGTGGTTTGCCTGACTGCCAAAGAAAGGAGAAAGGAACTTTTGCTTTGCTGTGACTTTCATCAACTTGTGAAGGATCTCCAAGGGCTTGGAAGAGAGCTTGCCCCCTGACCGAAGTCCCAGGACCATTGGACTTCACCCCCTTTGTGAATTGCTGCTGGAAACTCTGTTTCAGTGGCTACAGAGGTAGGGAGCTGTGACCGACTCTCATGACCGACTTTCTGTCCTGTAAGCACCGCATCGAAGCACCGTCTCGCCCTGCAACGCACGGCCCTGGTCTCACCGACTCCGTCAACGAGCCGCTGCCTGCACCGCATCGAGGGACAACGCGTCCTGCAACGCTTCGCTACGCCGAATCGAACTGGTCCGACCGACACGGTCACTGCTGCTGAGTTCGAGTCCTGTGACCGCACCGGAGTTGGGCACCGCTCGCACGCTTTGCGACGCACCGCCCGACTCCGCACCGCTGTCCGGACTGATCGACGCCAGCTCCTGAATCCGGCTCCGTCGCCGCACCGCAACCTGCCAGCACCGCATCGAAGCACCGTCTCGCCCTGCAACGCACGGCCCTGGTCTCACCGACTCCGTCTCGACGACGTCAACGAGCCGCTGCCTGCACCGCATCGAGGGACAACGCGTCCTGCAACGCTTCCATTTTTGCATCGCAACCGCGACGAACAGCCATCCGGCTCGCACGCCCGTGCCTGCCGCTTCAAGTAAAAGGTACTGTGACCGAGTCTGTCTACGCTGTGTTGGCCCGTCTCGACGCGGTCAGCTGGATTTGTTAGACTCTGTTTGTTCTCGACATCGCCGTAGCCGGAGGAGGCTACCGACTCGCACAGAACCTTGAATTAAGCCTTTTTGATCAGAACTAAGCACTCTTGACAGTATTGTGGATTATTTTTGTCGTTTATGGTCTTGTGATAAATCTATATAAAGTATACCTATTTTTATAAATATATAACCTGTGTGGTGTCCATTTGTAGTGTTGTCACTTGATTACTGTATGTGTTCACAAATGCTTTACACACTGCCTCTGAACTAAGCCTGTCTGCTCGTGCCAAGCTACCAAGAGGGTGAGCAGGGGTTATTTCAGGAGTGTACCTACTTTCCCTGACTAGACTCAAGGGTCCCTATTTGGACAAAGGTACATACCTCTGCCAACTAGAGACCCCCAAATCTAACAGTCTCCCTTCCATTTTTTGCTGTTGCCTCATGTGTTTTTGCTGGTTATAGATGCTTTGGGCACTGTGCCACTGCTATTCAGTGCCACAGTGCAAGTGCTCCCTATGGTGAATTGGTGTATGGATTAGTGATTCCATGATTGGTTGGTTTGGTTTACTTGTCAGACCCTAGTACAGTGCACTGAGTGTGCCCAGGGCTTGTAAACCAAATACTGCTGGTGGGCTTGCAGCACTGGTTGTGCCACCCACAGAAGCAGCCTGTAAAAGTGTGTCTCAGGTCTGCCATTGCAGAGCCTGTGTGCAGTCTGGTACTGCCATGTTGACTGGGCAAGTGCACCCACTTGCCAGTCCCTAAACCTTCCCTTTTCTGCATATTAGTCACCCCTATGGTAGGCCCAAGGGCAGGGTACATTGCAAGTATAAGGTAGGACATGCCCTGATGTGTGTGGCATGTCCTAATAGTGAATTACAGCCAATTTCGTTTTTCACTATTGCAAGGCTGCCTGTTCCCCATAGGCCGGAATGGGCAGTTTGATTATTACAGCTTATAATCCTAACTGACCCAGGGAACATGGTAGAAAAACGAATTTAGTATGCCTGAACTCAGAATGATAAAATACATCTTTTAGTGAAGTTGGTTTTAATTTAATATTCTGTGTTTGAAAATACCACTTTTAGAAAGTAGGTATTTTCTTGCCTAACTACCCAAGCCTGCCTCTGCTAGGTTGTGTATTCCTTGTCTGGGTTTGTGAGTGACAGGGGCTGGGGGACTCCAGGAGACAGGGTGAGTCAGCACAGGGCTTAATAGAGAGATATGCATGGAGATAGGTGGGAGGAGTTGCACCTGGGACCTGAATAGGGCTGTGCCTTCCCTCCACAATGCTGGCGCCACCTCCTGTGGTGTGTCTGGTGTCCCTGGCCTACTCTGTGAAAGGAAAGAAGGAGTCTTGTCAACAAAGTGCTCCAGGACTGACCAGAACTGGTTTGGACTAGGCAAAGGCCTCTCTGCCTTCAGAGAACAAAGAGAATATGTGTATAAAAGAGGGGACCCATACCCCAGAACTTTAGATCAGATCACTTTGGGAAACAAGAAGAAACCTTTGCTGAGGAGAGGAACCAGAGAAACTGAGGAAGAGACTATCCCTAAGCTGAGTGCTGTTTGGGGGATTGGCCTGCAGTGGTTGCCTGACTGCCAAAGAAAGGAGAAAGGAACTTTGTGTGTACTTTCATCAACTTGTAAAAGATCTCCAAGGGCTTGAGAGAAGAGCTTGCCTCCTGCTGAAGTCTCAGGGATAACAGACTTCACCAACCAGCTCCCCAAGAGTCTTTCTGGAAAGTGCCTGCTGCTGAGCTGGACTTTCTGAGGGACTGCGTGTCGCAAGGAGCTGGAAGCGCGACTCACGAATAAGAAGCGCGCCGCCGCCGCCGCCGAAGCGCCTCGCATCGCCGAAGAAGAGGATCGACGTCGCATCAGACGCCGCCGCATCAACGGAGAAGAGTGTCGCCGCCGCTGCCGCTGTCGCATCGTTGCCAAAGCGCCTCACATCGCCGGAGAAGAGGACCGACGTCGCATCAGACACCGCCGCATCACCGGGAAGCGTGTCGCAGGGCCTGTCACGGCTCAGAAGAATCGTTGAGTCGCCGCACGGCTGTCGCATCATTGCCGAAGCGCCTCGCATCGCCGGAGAAGAGGACCGACGTCGCATCAGACGCCGCCACATCACCGGGAAGCGCGTCGCAGGGCCAGTCGTGGCTCAGAAGCATTGTTGCCGAAGCACCTCGCATCGCTGGAGAAGAGGATCGACGTCGCATCAGACGCCGCCGCATCACCGGGAAGCGTGTCGCAGGGCCTGTCGCGGCTCAGAAGAATCGTTGAGTCGCCGCACGGCCGTCGGGCGTGCACGCATTGTGTTGCATCAAGAAGAAGACGCCATCTTTGTTCATTGCACCGGATCTTCATCGCATCACGGCGTTGTTGGTCGCATCGCCACGAAAGCGCAGTAAGAAACCGACGCATCACCTCCCCTCGCAGAGAAGAACCGACGCATCCCAACGCATCAGTAGGGACCCGACGCATCACCGTTCTTGCGTGTAAGGAACCGACGCATCACCTTTCCTGCAACACTTTCGTTGTATAGCGTTACGCATCCTAAGGTACATTGAACTCAAAGTGACGCATTTTACATCTTAAGAGAACTAAGCTAAGTCTAACATTTTTGAAGTACAGTATTGTGGATTTTTATCGTTTGTGGTCTTGTGTTAAATCTATATAAAGAATACTTATTTTTAATATACAACTGGTGTGGTGTCCATCTGTAGTGTTGTCACTTGATTACTGTATGTGTTCACAAATGCTTTACACACTGCCTCTGAAATAAGCCTGTCTGCTCGTGCCAAGCTACCAAGGGGGTGAGCAGGGGTTATTTTAGGAGTGTACCCCCTTACCCTGACTAGACGCACGGGTCCCTATTTGGTCAAAGGTACCTACCTCTGCCAACTAGAGACCCCCAAATCTAACAATGCGAAAGTCACATATCTAATTGCCATTCAAAAACCTTAGATGGCAGAGGTCTCAGTTGGTTTGTAAAAACTCTTTCTCTCTGTGTTTCCCTTCCCTTTGCACTTCAAAGAGGGTGCAACAGATAAAGCAGAGCACACAGTTATCACAACCTACGGAATATTGAGCAAACAGGTGTATCTGCTCCCTGGGAAAAAATAGCTCTCAGAATAAGGCAAATTAGCAAGTAGTTAAGCATTCCTTCCTTGTGCAGGGTGTGGCATTCCAAGCAGACAGTTTCCTGGCAGGTTCATTGTCACAGCAGTTGAATCACCGTTTCCTGTAAGTCCCAGTCAAGGTGCTGAGCACTGGTGCTGAATTAATTAATGTAATTCTACAGGAACAGTGGTTCCTTACAACATAAGTAAAAGACAATAATAAACACAGAGATACAATGATGACTGTGTTATAGGAGTCCCAATAGGGAAATGATACTTTTATTTACATCATGAATAAAGAGCCTGATTCGGGTCGCTGACCACATGGGCTGAACGCTATCATTGCTTTCGTGACCCCGATTGTATGCTCTATTCGGACACACGCTGTGTCCCGCTCTTATTCAGGTCTGGTTGATACAATATCTACACGCTTTGCAGACACACGCAGTGTCCACCACGTTGCTAGATCTTTCCTTGACGCGAGTCATTCCGCCATCCACACTGAATCGTTTGTTGTTCATGAGGCGTGATTCTCTACTTCCATTTAGCAGGCATCCATCTCAGGCATTATTCACTATCTCCTGATGATGATCCCATCACCATGTTAGGGATTGAAACGCCGTCGACCTCAGCACCTCGACACTTATTTATTCAATTAATCACTGTAAACATGTGCAATGGTGCTATTTATATGCTGGTGGCCTAATTGTTGATTGTATTTCGGCCACACATTGCTATGTCTGAGTTTTTGAAACTTCTTTCCTGAATACTGTCCCACATTCTATGTTCTCTTTATTCATGATGTAACTAAAAGTATAATTTCCCTATCTGGACTCCTATAGCACAGTCATCATTGTATCTCTGTGTTTATTATTCTCTTTTGTTCTGTTGTAAGGGACCACTGTTCCTGTATAATTACTTGTAGCCCAGGTCTTTTTCAGATCACTTGGGTCCCCTTGGTTTTTGCAAATATGAATTAATTAATGTAACATTTTCCACCCCAAGATTTTGTAACACCTTACTGAAGGGTATTTTGAAACAACTAATCACCATTTCAGATGTTTCACGCAAGTGTACACACAACTTTTACGTTTGGTGTATTTGGGCATCATTATCTGGGAAATTGTAATGTACACCTTAATCTATTATTAGAGGCACTCCTGCACACTTGCCTGTAGACAGGCACCTCTGAGACGTTGCGCTAAGAGGGCATTGCATAATTGTAGAAAAGAGGCACATGCAGAGAAACTCTATTTACTAAGTGCATTGTTAATAAAAATACAAAGTACTGTTGTAAATATTAGCAGGTCTGTCTAGCTAGCTTTTCAGGTACAGCTATGTGTTTGTGTAATAATGGTTCTTGGAGTTCCTGTCAATGAGTAGGGTTCTTAAAGGTTGTATGCTATTTCCGTAAGTATAGTGTGTGGCAAGCTCAACAAAGAATTTGACATCTTCACCAACCAACATTTTTTAGGAATGTTCAGTGAAATATTAATCCTTGGGGGTCAGTGTCGTAGCTCAGTCAGTAAGATTCGGGAGTGTTAATGTCACATTTCCCAACAAAAAAAGCAGTGGGCTGCAGGGTAGAGGGATGAGATGATCAGGGTTTGAGATGGACTGTTTCCAGGTGGAACAGGGTCAGTGCAGATTTGCATTAGGTGGGCCTCTGTCTAGAGTGGTACAGTGGGTGGAAAACGATGGGTTGGAATGTTACCCCGGGCGACTGCCACTCACTAGACTATTTGCAAGTATTCATCCCATCACCTTTTGGGTGTTTGATTGCCATTAGTATGCCTGAAACCTGAGACTTGTGCAGCTTTCCAAGCCTATTACTGTCAGTGTTTGTGAGAATTCCAAAAAGTAGTGCATTTGCACCCATTCAGTGATTACTTCTATGGATGCAGACTTACAATTTTTTTGGTAAACGAGTCATTATATATATTGAACTTTCCGGACCAAAAAATTAACAAGTTAAAAAATCTTAGTGAAATAAGAACAATGAGAAAAAGTGACACAGGCATAGCAAATGTCACACCCCAGACCTCACCCCATGAAGCTACACCCCCTCCTGGACCTGGTAGCTCTCCCTGGGAACTCATGACTACGGTCATGTACAACACAACAGCATGGAGACCCTGCCCTATGATCATTTATTTTACATGAATTTTGACTGCACACACTCTTCTTTGCCTCTCCTACGACAAGCCTTGATGGTGGAGTTGCCAAATTGGTGCATGTAGGCAGTGCTCTATGTTTCCAGTCCTCGCCTTTTACAAATCATTTTATTAAGTGTGTTGCAAATAGAGGTGGACGCGCCAGCAAATTAATCGGTCAAGACGAGCCAGAGCCCAGCTAATGGTCTGGCTTGGCTCTAAGAGTCCGTGCATGAGCCAAGCCATGAAAACATTTGGCATGCATCTAATGCAACAATCATGGGGACAGATTTATCATAGTATTGCATGGCATTGCGTCACGAAAGGAAACTCAGGGGCAATGCCACACTAAAGTCAGATTTACCAAGCAGTGCAAGGTTACTCTGCGCCAGAGAGGCTTTCCATGAGGCTTTCCAGATTTGCTATGAGTGGTAGACCTGGGAATGCATCAAAATGCTATGCCTTCGTAGGGGAGGAGAAAGATATTTATTTTGCTTTTTTTTTCCTCTTTCTACGCGTGCTGCATTCTGCCTCAAAGGATTGTCTTTGTGCAGGAAGGTGTCCCTTACTACACAAAAACAATCCTGCCTACAATGCAAGCAAGCTTGCCCCACAGCGCAAGCGTGCCTGCGTTGGTGCAAGGCAACACATTCTGTGCCAGCAGAAGGAGAGGACAGGAATGTGCCATATAATGTTAAATATGCATTCCTGCCCTCTCCCTTTCTCGCACTACCTTGCTGCATTTTGTTGTGTGGAAGTTTGATAAATCAGAACCATAATGCAAAAATATGATACAGCATCTTCAAAATTTAAAAAAGTGTATTTAATTAACATACAGAAGCGTTTCACCTTAGTACATCAGATTATATCACTGCAAAGAAAGACTTTTATTACAAGTGATAAGTTTTTAATCATGGCCTTAGAAACATAAATGGCTAGCCCCCGAACGACAATGCCATTAGTGAACTAAGAGACAAGTTAGTAGTCATCGAAACCCTAAACATGATCTAGATTCAAACTATAGATGGAACAACATTATATTCTATTAATTCAAACATAAGAGGTGTTTCTACAGTGCATATCCCAAACTCAAGTATTTAAAAGTGTTCTCTTTTGTGATAATAAAGAAAAAGGAGTCTCTGTGAAATAAAATGTTTGCCTAGAATCACACAATTTGGACAGAGCAGTGATATTGATTTCAGGTTATCTTGTTTCACATTTTAAAAATTCAGCCACCAAATGTGGTCTGATCTCTGTCTCCCTCTCCTGTTTTACATCAAACGTCACTGTTTTGTCTTCATTCTTCACACACAAGAAAAATTGACACAGACATAGTAGACTCAAATCAGGGCCCCCAAACCCAATCTAAAAAGCCAAGAATACTTTTATTTGGGGGGTGTCCCAGCCCAAATACCCCCTCCTGAAGCTGCGCTCATGTTGGGGACCATTTTGCATGTCTACTCCAGACCAGCGTGCAAATTCCTGCCTATTACCCACTCCTTCCCATATACCTAATTAGTGTCTAATTAGCCTTACAAATGATTTATTTCTTGATCGCCCAAGAGCAGACAGAATGTCTCACTTTGAGAAACACAGAAGCCATTTCCACATCGTTATAAGTAATTTGTTACTACTTTTGCATTTCGTTCTATTGCTTTTAGCCTGTTTATGGTATTTACTGACCGGGACCAACCTTATGCATAGCAGCCATGGCTGTTTCCAAGAAGAGACATTTCCGCCTCAACGTCTTACATCGCCTCCTAATGGGAATATAATCACTTCCTGGTACATTTCAACTTTATTAGCCTTTGTCAGTGAAATGCAGTTTCAGTTCCTATGTCACAGTGAGCTTGTAACCATTGTGTGGTCACACCTGAGCCCCTTTCCACAACTCATGTATACTGCATTGGTGACGTGGCCTAGCAGTTGGGACTGAACGGTCCCTTTTAGGACCAGGCTAATAGTACTTTTCATGTGATTGGTTCCTCTCTGCAGTGGTACAGGTGATATATAAAATAATTCCTTTTTGATATCTATCACTTTTGTGTTATGTAAGTTTGATTTTTGACAGGTGTGTCTACCTCCAGACGTATAAGAAATGAGTTTATCTGCTGCACCTATGCTGGGAGAATTGCTAAACATAGGGTGAATAACATGGGTGCTAAAATACATCTGATTCAAGTCTACATTTACCAAGCACCAAGTTTCTAAGTTTCAGTGTAGAAACTAATATCCAACTGAGCCACTCAGAATGCCATAGCACCTGAAATCCATAAAAAAATCTGTTCAGGCTCTGCCATGGCAGCTGCATGTACATCAGGGCAAGATAATATTTTATCACACATTGGACCCCTGTTGAGATCTTGTATCTGAATGCACTAGTTCTGTGGATCATGGGCGAGCTAACATTTTCTAGTGTGTTATTGATAGAAATATCGAAATTTGCTGTTAATAGACCCAAAGGTCAGGGCTCAAACTGCTCCTCACCCAGTCAATTGGCTGCACATCTTCATATGCTTCATTCTGTACCCCACCACTGGTGATTGCTTGGGACAGTGAAGCAGAAGACCGCTAACATGCCTCTTTTGAAAGTCCACCCTTCCTCAAGCACTAAAGAAGGAGGAATATTCCCAATGATCAGCTGAAAGGAGAATCTATAAACAGTGCAGGGGATGCAGGAATGCTATTCACAAAAAGTTTACGTGTGAACCTTATGTTGAATATGCTTGATTTATATACTTATTCATCAAAAAATTGGTGCCACATATTGTAGCAGTACCATGTATGGAGTAAGGTCCCAAATCCAAATTCATATGGTCCAACTTCTACAGTTTAGTACACTGCCATATCAGGGTAAACACCAGAGGACTTACAAATTAAACCATGGTGAGCTTCACTTTATATGTTCTGACTACAATTCTACATACCTACCTTCATGTGGCTAAATTGATGATGAGAGGGAAAGGTGTGTAGTCCAATACTAGGACCCAAATCACATAAAGACCGATAACTTAGGCACTACACCACATCTTCTCCCTGATTTCATAAGGGATAAAGTACACCTTAGCATGTGAAGGGGTGAGGCTGACTTCATTTCTGAAGTCATGGAACTCTGAAAAGGTAATACATTGATAAACTATGTTCCCTGAAAGGAGCTCACCTGCACATTTTAAAGGGATCCTTGGTTGTAAAGTGAAGTTGTTTATATGTCATTTCTTCTACTGCATTGTCACATCACTATTTTTTACACAACTCTTTCAAATCCTTAGCCTCTTTCTCCTTCTTATGAAAAAGATACTAAGGGTCCAGATGCACCTAATAAATGTACCCTAATAATAAGCAGTATGAAACTTTAATTTAGTCGCATTATTTGTATTTGAGGTTACTTAACATGCCACTTTCAAATGTAACATGCAGATAGATAGGTACTTTCTTATAATCTACTCCAGGGCCCAAAAAATATATATGTGTGCACTCTCTTGGAATGCATTGGAACGTATACTTAACTCACTTTGCTCTGTGCAGACTGGGAAAGCTTGCCCTTTTTGCACTGGAAAATTCACTGTCCTCAGCACAGGTGCACAAAGAGCACACCTACACCCAAGAGAGTGCATTACCAAACGACAAGATCGCTCTCCTGGTATCCCTCTACAGGTGGGTGCAGGTCAGAGCATTACTGCACCTCCTTACAGGGGAATACAAGGGTGTATGTGGGGCTCCAGTGCCCCCTTGCCCCCTCCCAAGGGGCTTCTCGTGGGTGCACTGACTGTGCACCAACTTTGTGTGGTTCTCAGTTAGTTCACCTTCCAACAACTCTGCGTCTACATCTGTAGTACGGCACAGGTAAAAAGGCAAAGTGTTTCCTCAGTTGCATGCGTCAAGATCTGTTATGTTATGTAGATTTGTAGAGTGCACTATCATCCTGGAGGCTATCCTGGAGCTGAGCAGGTGTGACTCGCAGGGCTGGCTTTAGCGCTGGTGGGGCCTGGTGCAACAATTTATTTTGGTGCCCCCGCCCCCCATGACTTCCTCCTCAGATTCCCTCACTACCACCCAACAAAAGTGACCCTCATCTAGATGAGATTCCAGAGGCTACCCCACTCGAAGACAAATTACTAGCAGATCCCATGGATAGTGAATCAATTTCACTCACATATCGAAAACTAATCAACAATTCACCAGACCCATTGAAGCAACTACTCACGCGCTGGTAGGCTGATATCAGCGAATTAGAGGAGGAGGACTGGCGGGAGCGCTGGCCTCTCTGAGGGAAGAGGCCGTTCCGTCACGACTACGCTTGGTCCAACTAAAAGTGCTTCATCGATCCTATATCACCCGCACCACACTGGTTGAGATGGGCTGGGGTTGCTCAGCGGACTGTCGGCGGCAGTGTGGCGGGACTGGCACGTTTTATCACATACTCTGGGAGTGTCCCCTGGTCCAGACGTATTGGGAGGCGGTTAATGGGGTGGTTGGAGAAGTATGTGGGACTGCTATAGCACTATCTCCCAAAACATGCCTACTGAATATATGGGACGCCACGGATCTTAATCGAATGGAGCAGCTCTAGGCTGCCACCGGCTTCCTGCTGGCCAAGTGTAACATTGCCCGCAGATGGGGGGTCACTGAGCCACCAATGATAATCGAATGGGAACGAGATGTTGATTGGTGCATGTTGGCTGAACGAACGGTTTACGTCAACAGGGGGTGCCCCAAAAAGTGGGACAAGGTATGGGAGAAATGGAATGTACATCGAGGCAATATCTGCACTTCCCCATCGATACAAGAACAACGAATGGAACATCAAGTTAGTTGATGTCCCTCAGACGGAAGGGGGGAGATACAGGAAGAGGTTGCGTGATGGAATGTAATCAATTATTCATGATCTATTGTGATGTACGGTCGTGTTGTTTATGTTATTATAACAAATGCCAATAAAAATGTTTTTTTTCTTCTAAAGTGACCCTCATCTCTCCATAGCCCCTCTCTCACATACATTTCATTTGTTTTAAAGCGCTGGTGAAGGCTGGCTTTACTAATCACATAAAAATACAGATCTGATCTTTGCAGCAGGCATATTAACCCTCTGCGCTACTTTATGGTGAGTCAAACCTGCCACTAGACAAACCTCGATCTCTCTCTCTAGCAGGAACATTAATCACAAGAGCTATCTTGACATTTTTATTGCTGCCTCAAAGCTGGACGCATAAGGAACTCTGCAGCAGGTGCTTTTAAATCGTAAGTTATTGCTAAACACAGCACCCCCCTGAGGTCAGTGCCCACCCTCCAGGTCAGCGCCCAGTGCTGCAGCACTGTTGCACTGCCATGTAGCCAGCCCTGGGTGTGAGTATAGGCACACCTAGGGCCTAGTGGGACGACTCGAAAAGCCAGGCCTTCAGCTTCTTGTGGAATTCAAAGAGTGAGGAGGAGGCTCTTATGTGTAGAGGCAGGTCATTCCACACTACAAGAGCGATGTAGGAGAAGGCTCAACCGCCGGCTCTGGTTTTCCATATTTGTAGGATTGGTGCAAGTAGGAATCTGGATGAATGGAGGTGTTTGGAAGGTTTGGGAACACAGATGTGATTGTTGAGGTATCTTGGGCCAGTATTATGAAGTTCCTCGAAAGGGTGGGTTAGGAGCTTGAATTGTGCTTGTTGGTGAATGGGGAGCCAGTGGAGCTCCTACAGGTGTGGTGTTATGAGAGCGTGGAGTGGGAGGTTGAGAGTGATCGCCGCTGAGTTCTGAATGGGTAGCAGCCTTCTGGTGAGTTTTTGTTGTTCCCGGAATAGAGGGTGTTCCTGTAGTTCAGGTTGCTTGTGAACAGGGAGCGCGTGACGGTTTTCCGGGTGCTGATTGGGAGCTACTGCACCTAGATGCAAACGAGGGAATTTCTCCTTCTCATCATGCTACCCACAATCCGAATTAATGAAGGGATCGCACAAGCATCTGCAAACCCATCTATAACACAAAAGTGCCCCCCCCCCCCCCCGGGGCGAAAGAAGTGGCTGTAAGCACCACTTTCTGGCTCCAGGGGTGGCATACATTAACATGTGAAATCTTCTTCCCATCAAATAATGATCCGACATTTTGATGGGAAAATACTTCAGAAAAAAAAGAAGTTAAAAGCTGATTATCTATTTCATTTTTTACTGAGCAGGTGTAATTCTGCTCAGTGACCTGCCTTTCCCATTGCCAGTTTTCTCTAGAGGAGGCAATATAAGAAGCTATTAATGTAGAATAGGTATGTCATGTTCTTATCGAAGACTACTAGTGATGTCATAAAGCACCGGCAATAAGAAAATTAGAGCCAGGACAGGACAGACCATTATTACAGGCTTCCGTAATATTGTTCTTATAAACACACACACACACATTAAACGTACCTGCTGTGCTGCAGCGCTGTCGGCACCAGGGGAAGTGCTGCTCCTCCAGACACAGGACGGAGGCGGTGTTTGCTTCTGTGGCTGCCTGAAGTCTTGTTTTCAAACTGGCACATGACAGTGTTTATTTCGCCAGGGAAGCAAACCCCATCCGTCAGTTCCGCGTGCTTTCACGATCAAGGGGGGGAAGGAGGGAGCTGCCCGGATAGCCGCATAAAACTCCCGAGTTAAAGTTCAGCCATGAAACACATTAATACAGAGGATTTGTTTCGCCCCCTGCTGTCTTCTTTTTGTGTGTCAGCTGTTACATTCCTATGAGTCAGCTCCAATGCATTTCATTTCAGAAAGCGAAACGACGTTCCCGTAATCTTTAGCATTTACAGTATACACACTCAATGGGGAACACGGAACTGACTCTGCAAGGGGGTGTTGGGAGGAAAGGCTCTGACTATCTTTCTTGCTTCTAAAGAACCTCATATTTCTAAGCCTGGTTGCTTTAGCTGCCTGCCAGACCCCTGAAATCAATAAAATCAACATAAGTAGTAAGTAAATGATATCCGTAGAGGGGCGTTGGGTCAGCCCTTTTCAGACACTGCTCTGTTTATGTGCTATTCACATTCTGCTGTTGCCTAACACAGCATGGGCCAATGTGTCAGCCCACTTCAGCTATTGGCTCTATTACCCTGTGAGTGATGGCATTGTGCACATTCGCTTAAAAATGAGTGTGCTTCAGTTTCACAGCTGGTGGGCAACTTCTTCAGCTTTCTTTTTTCGCTTTACTCCTTTTGGGGTGTGCTATTTCAACTTCTACTTATGTTTTTTTCATACCAAGCATATGGTCACTATGTTTAGGCACAGGCCCTTTTTTTTTTAACTTTTATTCTTTTAATTTATCTTGCAAATGTTTGGAAAAAAATAATAAAACAAGCGTTGTGTAAGCCAATAGATCTGGTGGTGGTTGCAAGCTTTTGGGCTTTAGCCAAGCTTGTTATGTTTTTCATAATTCTTGCAAAACGTTATTGTTGGGGAAGCTGTAGGGCCCTTGTCAGTCCAAAAAAAATATCAGTGGCTAAAGGCAAAAAAGCAAAAATATTTTGTTGATCTCAAAATGTGTATATTACCATAGTAGTCCTTGGCACTTAAGCGAACTTGTGTGTGAATGTTCTTCTTGTGAAAGGGGTCAATGCTGTCACTCACGGTTAAGTTAACTAATTGTTAAAGTGGGCTAACACATTGCCCCATGCGGGATGCTGTGTGGAAGAAAAATGTGAATGACACAATAATAGACCAATGGATGAAGAGAGGCCAGTGAAAGCCCCCCTAAGTAAGTATTTTATACATATTATTTTAGCAAACAAAAAGTTGTGGCTAATGCCAGACCTACGAAAATTTCCCCACAAATCTCCCAGCTTGAGATTACTAGACCAAATGACTTTCCCATGCTTGTTACAATGTAGCCCTTCTTCAAAAACATGTTTTGCAACAAAAGTAGCAAAAATGTGTCATTTTAATCAGTTCACATCTAGGTTGCTGGTCAAAACAAAGTGCATCTGAGAGTCAACTTTTAGAAGTAGTTGAGGTAAATAACATGTTTATTAAGACAATTGGCCATAAAACCAAAGCACAGCTTTAAGGTTTTGTAAACTCATTCTCATTCAATGGTGCTTTCACCAAAGAATGTTATACAAAAAAGAGAAACCATACGCAGCTCCCTGGTATAGAAGCTTGCTTCACTAGCCAAACAATTTCCATTAAATGATAATTAATGGGCAGGAAGGCTGAGCCTGGCAAAAATGTTAGCCATCGTGGATAGAAACAGTGACATTTTAAATCACTTTGAAATATCTTAATTGGTAAAATAGCAAGTTGGGTTAGGAGTGTTTACCCATTGTTGTTTTATGAGAAGAGGTGCATTCATATGCAGATACAATCTGTGGGGAAAATACTGTTAAGCAGTGCTGGATTCCAATGCAAAACCTAAATATACGTGAAATTGGCTAGTTATGGCTAGCTGCACAAATTATAACGCACAGCTCTGTTATGCGGTCATGATCTTACGCATGGCATCATTCATAACATCTCAGGTAACATCATCAATAACATCACTGATGACTTTGCAAATGAAATAATTGTAGTCGTGACTGATGGACTATGTAGGAAAGTGGAATGTTATGTGGTATGGCTGGGTGGCCTAACCATGTAATATTATCACAATACCCCCAAAGATGGTCCTTGGATTCACACTAATAAATCCTTAGCTCAGTCCTGTTAGAGTGGCAAAAAGCAGCTAGGCTTTACTAGAGGAACATGGGTTAAGCTTTTCAGAGTACCAACATGGACGATAAGTAATTGACACGACTCAAGAGAAATCCGACATCAAATTATTAAAATAGGATTATTTTTACCTTAATTTATACACCAAAGTGAGCAGAATAGCATACATAAAACCGGAGTTTTAGATTTTCGAAGTAATATTAAATCAGTGCAGTAAAATAGATAGAGAAAATAACATTGCTGTCAATGGCAAAATCCACTTATGATAATCAGTCACTTGTAGGTTGCGTTACTTGAAACCCCTATAGGGGTACAATCATGCGGGCACCAGAAGCAGGCCACAACAGTCAGATCAATTTTACCTAGCCTGTGGAGTTCGGGTGCAGAGTTGTTCTAACTGTCCTTGGTGCTGAACGGGAGCTGCGGGTGGTGCTGTTTTTATTGCTTACACAGTGCTGCAAGAAACAAAATGCAAAAAACACAACAGGTACACAGCCGCTGATGTCGGATGAATGTTGCACAGTGTTCTCTGTAGATGCAGTGTCATGTGTAGGGGTCGGTTACTGGATTGGTGACAAAAAAGCCTTGGCGGCGATAAACACAACGAAAAGCTTTGGGAACTTCACTTGGTCGGGGGAGTAACGCGGTGACCTGAAACTTCAGGGCAGGTGAGAGAGGCTACAACTCCCACAATGCACTAGACCACTTGGATTCGAGCACTGCCTTGGAGGCCAGCAATTCTTTAGGTCTGGTGACTGTTTTTACTTGCAGTTTCAGGGGACTAGTACTACTAGTCCAGGGGAGATTGAGGGTGCTTCTGGCTTCCACAAGGATCCTCTCTTTGGGAGTGTTGGGTTTTGGCCAAGAATGAGAGTCGTTCACTCAGTTCAAGACTGTTGCCTCAGGGACAAAGTATCCCTCTTTTGCTTTGTGCTGGTGGGCAAAGTCCTGTTGTCGGCGACACAGGTCTCCTCTTGGTCCTTCTTTGAATTAAGTTGCTCAGATCTGAGGATCTGTTGTTAGTGGGTCCCTACAAAATTAGATTTAGGTGAGATAGGGATGTGGGAGGTAGTTGCCAATGGATAGCTAGTCCCCAGTGGTGAAAGTCACTTTTTCTAACCAGAACCCACAATTTCTGCCCTCCTAAAGATGGCAGAATTCAATTTTAGGTATACAGACCAGGCTGCCCACCCGAGAGGTGTGGTCAGCCTTCCTGGGGGTATATACCTCCTGCATAGCTAATTTCACACCTTGCTTGGGTTCAAGCACGCCTGGGGCAAGGGGGGGCTGTTTCCTACTTAGGGGGACAACCCTGATGCATATCAGAGGCGGTGTAGCCTTTGAAACTCACCGCTCTGATGGGGCAATGAGGCAAATCACTAGCCATCTGGGGCGGTGTGACCTCCTTCCTGCCCAGCCTTTGTTTCTGACTCCTGGGAAACGGTTGCTTCTAATCTATAGAAACATTTGGCATTAAGGCTAACAAGATTGACATGTGAGTGATGTCATCTTCAAAGTCTTCTGAGCAACCCAAAACAAACATAGATCAGTATGCATGAGCTTTACTAATGCAGAAGTGATATCATCTGCAGGATACTCTTACACGAGGTTGTGAAGCAAATGTATTCTGCACAAAAACTTCTGTATACAGTCTTTGCCATGCACAGTAGTGGTTGATTGTAGAGCTTTCTCTTCAGATTCTGCGATCAACCAAACAGTGGACATACTTTACAGTGCAAAATATATAATTGTGATATTAAGGTTATGCCACTGGCATTGATGTTTCATAACTCCATATCTTCAACACCGTGTTGTCTATTTATGGCTTTTTCTCATGTGTACTAGCTTTCCCAAAAGAAGAATTGGAAGAAAGGTAGCACCTCTGTCCTACTGTTGTGTATGTTTAGGGGCCAGCAGTACTATGTTACATGCTCACAAATGGTATTCACAAATCTCCAACAAGAGATCTCCGCCTACACATCTATCTCTCATGTGTGGAGTTCTCTGTCATGAGTGCAGAGTTCTCTGTACATGGCGATCTATGTTTTTGTGGTAAATGTGGTGGGGGTCGGGGAGCAGTTTGAAAACTGGGGACTTTCTACTACTAAATGGGTGGTGTGAAGGGAAATGTAAGAATGGGTTTAAGGAGGCACATGCAAATACTAAAACAGGCTGACAAAAGAGTAAAACAATTGTATTCACAAAGATTACACCTACATCTACAACAGTAGTACTACTGATTAAATAGCTGCACCCTGGACTATGCCAAGCACCACACTTGGCCAATCACTGGCACTGAAACACACTCTCATAGAAATGAATTGAGGCAAGGAATAACACTAACATCACAAATGGTAAAAAATTTAATGTAAATACATTTTTGAATGTTCAATGGGGAGCGTCATTGTCGGGACTCCAAGTCCCAGGAGACATTTAGGTCTTGGAGGCGGCCTCTTTACCTGCTAAACTTGCTGTCATGAAGCCCTGCCTGCTGTATCAGTGCTATAAAGCGCATTGTTGGGACCCACAGCGCGGGAGCGTCATCGTCGGGACTCCAAGTCCCAGAAGACATTGAGGCCTTGGAGGCGGCCTCTTTACCTGCTACACCTGCTGCCATTAAGCCCTGCCTGCTGCATCAGTGATATAAAGCGCATTGTTGGGACCCGCAGCACGGGGGTGTCATTGTTGGGACTCTGAGTTCCAGGAAACATTGAGGCCTTGGAGGCGGCCTCTTTGCCTGCTACACCTGCTGCCATTAAGCCCTGCTTGCTGCATCGGTGCTATAAAGAGCATTGTTGGGATCCACAGTGCGTGACGCGCCCGGCGAAGACCGAGCCAAGAGCAGACCCGTCTGCGGCCGGAATAGGCTGGGCTGGACCCACTCTCTTGACCCTTGGATAATTTACACAGTCTCCAAGGTTATTTCTGAGTGCAGGTTGGCTCTTAATATTTCTTTGCAAGTTCTTTGGTTAACCCTTCACCTGCTATTTTTCTATTTACTTTATCTAATTATTTGGAAAAATATCCCTACCACCCAAAAGAAACATGGGAACAAGGGGAACTCTATCACCCCTATAATTACTACTTATTTGTCATCTGCCTTGGGAGTGAACTCTACGGAACTAGAGGTAATAGAGAGTCACATAGACGCTGTTCAAAAGTTAATTGAAACCAATTACTCCCCAGGGCACCTTGATCCCCTACAGGTAGAAATTTTGACCAAGTCTCTGGACGGCCCAGATACAACTTCAAAACTTCAATCAGTAAGACCCTTAGCACCTGTTGCAAATACCAAATAATGCACTAGTGATGAATCTTTTGTAAATTCTTCTATTGTTAACTTAAATAGTCTGCCTCCAACAGTAGAAAAGCCCCTGCTGGTTAGGAAAAGAAGCATGATGAAAATGCCCAGAAGGCTGTTACACTTGCAACAAGCATTGGCATAGCCAATAGGTCTCGCCTTTGGGACCTTATAAGTGTTTAGCCATGCAGCACTTGATGTTGTTGCACCAAGGATATTGTGCTGGATAACTAAACACTTATAAGGTCCCAAAGGCGAGACCTATTGGCTATGCCAATGCTTGTTTGCTCTGGTCAGTGAGTTACATAGCTTTCAAAGTAAAATGAAAAATACATGTATCTGAACTCAAATTCATCTTGCTATATATTCCCTTTGGCATAATTTTTCCCAGTGATGCCATTCAATTTATTTTCCACAATGCTGTGGAATTTTTATTATGCGCTCATCTGGAAACAATCAGTTAACTTGGAGTCAAAAATATCCATCTTTGTGTGACCTGCACCTAGCTTTTCCATCCAATGTGACAAATGTAATCCATTTAATACAGTTTTAAAATATATGGACTTATTTCACTAGTATATTTATCTTTTTGTCCTTGATACTGATATCCACATTAGGTCTCTTCAGTGACGCCAAATAAGATCAATAGTCCTGCGATGTCACTTTCTGTGATGTCAATCCTTGTGATGTTACATGCAAATTAGAGGGGCCTCACATCTTGACTTTCGCCCGGGGCCCCAGAAGTCCTAGGACCGGCTCTGCTGGTGGAGGGTGGTAGTGAGGGAATCCCTGGGGAAGGAGGTCATTGGTGGGGGCGCCAAAAAAGATGTCGGCACCGGGCGCCACCAGCGTCAAAGACGGCCCTGCGCGTGCCTGAGCGTGCAAGGGAACTATTGAGGGGGCGGAAATGTGTGCTTCCGCAGTAAGGTCTGGATGGGGCACTTGTCCAATAGTTGGAACAACAAAAAGAGGCTGAGTGATTTGTGTGTATTTTGGGTGGGGGCGTGGGGGCCCTCGGGCAGCGTCCGGTAGGCCTGGCCCTCGGGCGGCGTCTGCATCATGTGAATTGAGAAGGGACGCGAAGGAAGTGCTTGCTTTCGTGGGTCGTCTGACCCCAATCCACATCTGACCCAGACTCTTCCATATCCACCGGCCCCTCCCAGCTCAGTCCCCTCGTTGTCACAATATGCCCCATTTAGCGCCTTTTCCAAAGTATTTCAGGACAGAGTGTTGGCGGTTTTTTCAGTATTACGCTATAGCGCCTCGATATCCAGAATAAGTGCGCTTTGTAAATAATATCCATATTCGTTATGCTTATTACGATTTTTTTCTTGTGCGCAAACTTGCACCCAAAGGACATGGTCTGCACCACATGCACAGGAGATCACTGGATTATTGGCATTAACTGGGCATCCAAATGGCGCTACAATGGAATTCCAGAATTTATCTGGGCTCTAGTGACGTCTCGAAAAGGAGTTTTTCATGGTGAGATGGGAGTCTTTTCGTTTCAGATAAATGTACAGATTGTGATGGATTTCCTTATGGGTAGAGTTGTGGAATTTGGGTGACTATCAGGAAAAAGTCTAGCTAACCTCGTGAATACCAGCCTCGAGGCTAACTACGTGAATACAAGCCTCGAGACAAATAAAAGTTAAACATAAAACTCTTACAGAGCATTTATTGATTCCCCCACCCTTTTTCACCGTATTATTTAGATTGCTGGTGAACAGTGGAGGGAGTTAGTAGAATGGTATTCACGTTAGCGGCCTCAGAAGGATTAAAGGCTAAGTGTCACCTGCAGGGCGATTTGTATCGACCTCGCAAAGATGACAGGCCAAATTTGAATTATGATAGTTATTACATCCAGGGCTACTAGAACGACGGAGAAAGGGAGACCAAACTATGCGGCAAGAAAGGCAAATAATGCCGTCTGATGAGGCACATTTTTTAAATAGTATTGACTCATTATTTTGTGTTTTTTACACTTGCTAACACTTTGTAGGCAAAGATTTTACCTCATTGGTACCAGTTTAACAACCAAATACGGTCATAAACAACTGAAGAATGACTAGTGAACCTTTGCGGGTGGCAATCCTAGCGCGGAAACAGGTGTCGCCACATATTTAGTAACTTGTGATCCGATTTAGCTAGAGGCAATTTTTGGTTAAAATCTGCAGATACAGCAGTGGATGGATCAAGTGGCAAATGCGACAAATCTATAATTACTGAAAACGCTGCGACTGCAGAATCGCATAATTCAAGTGGCCCTGATTATATCGACCTCTGAAGGATAACAGGTTGAGTTTCACATATGGCTGTATAAATATCGACCTCGTTAGGATTGCGGCCTATATCTTCCCAATCATGACAGCCTGAGTTTAACGGTACTCTTTGCAGTAGGGTCCCAACACACTGAGCTGTCTTTAGCAGGGTGACCTATAGCGCCTTGCCCATCACACAAGGGCACTGTGGGAGGTGCCAAGACTTGAAGGTTCGCCACCTCAGCGCCTCATGAATAAGGCACGTCCTCCCAGCCTGACAGAGTCTGGCGGCTCTTAAATTGCATCAGACGCTTGTTAGCAAACAATAGAGCGCACAAGGGGCCGGGAGGGGCCGAGGGGGTGGAAATGGCGCTGTAATTGGATAGGGCGGATGCACTGTACTTAAAGGTAGGGGGAGGATCCGTGTCAGCCGCCGGTACTGTGCCATAGCTGAGAGCTCCGCAAGGCTAACTGCAGGGGAAGAAGGGTGCACCTGTGGCACCCCACACACTCACCTCGCCCTCCCAGCTGTACCCGTGAGGAGCGGCAGTGCACCCGGGGTGCCAGGGCACCGCGCCCACTATTCAGAGAAGCCTTACTTCGCCACCCGCTGCCGCTGAGGGTGCACAGAGGAGGCAAGGGGCGCACAAGGAGAGGCGCGGCAGGGACCGACCCTGGGACCTCGTTTCTGCAGCTCTGCCAGCACCGAGGACATCCTGGGGTACGGGGCACCCCGACAGTGCGGCTCCAGTGCCGGAGAATGGAATCTTCCAAAATAAGGCTTAATACTGGAGCTTAGACCGTTTCCAGGGAATCCGCAACTTTGCACCGGGAGTTAAAGTGGTTTGCGCAAGATCACACGATTGGTGCCAAGTGCAGAAACCAGGATTTAAACGTGTTATGGTTTGTGACTTGAGCTGGAAACGTAAACACCGGAGCACATCTCACCACAAGCTCCAGGTTGCAGTGACTGTAAGGCGTGTACCTGCCAGGGACCCCCAGGCTTCTCGAAGTCTACTCCGGGGTAGGAGGCACTGTGAAAACCCTCAGTAACTCATAGCGCACTGTTCTACAGTGCGCACTCTGGACTCAGTGCAGTGTGAGCGTCTTTCTAGTGCTTGAGGCCAGTGGCCCCTCTGCAGTGCCACTGTTTCATCGCCCACTTACACCTGCCGCAAGAAGAGAATGGGGGACCCGGAACAGCCGCGCCCCAACACCGTGAGCACAACGTCCAGCACCCCGAGTAAGAGCTTCTCCACAACCGCCAGCGTCGCTTACGACCGGGGATTCTTGAAGACGCCCCAGGGCATCCTCCTGCTCGCCGAAATAGTGAGTACCGACACACTGCTCCTGCACGCGTCTGTCTTTGTAGCGCTGCGAGGACAATTCTTTTGTTACGGTGCTTGCTAAACCATGTCGTTTCGTGGCGTTGTCAAAAGCATGTATGTGTTCCCAGTCCAAAAGTGAAAAAACAAGAGAGGAGCGGGGGCGAGCGAGCGCGGCAGCCTGCAAAGCAGTCCCAAAAACGCTCGTGCGTCGTGGCTGGCCTTTGGATGAGTACACGCGGCAGACATGTGTTTCCACTTATCGCGCCCGCGTCTGGGCACGATAATTGGAAACACATGTTTGCCGCGCGTACCCATCTCAAAAAGGCCAGCCACGACGCACGAGCGTTTGTTGGACTGCTTTGAAAACTCGCTTACAATAAGTCTTCGCCTCTAAGCAGCGCTTGCGCGCTACTCGAGGCTCGACCTAAAAAGGGCTTGCATGAAGCCCGAAGCTCCCTCCCAAAATAATGTTACTTCCATCAGGACAGACATTAAGACAGCATTACCTGGTGTGTGCAAATCCTTCTTCAACAATTTTTTTAACTTTATTGATGGATCTCTGTCGTGATCTCTTCACGCGGATAAAAACTCTGGTGGGCAGAAAGCAAGAACTCACGGATCTTCGTCACAATACTCAAAACATTTGCCAACCTCACTCCCAGTTGCAGACTGTTAAAGGCCCGGCCTTCTCTAGTGCTTGCCAACCCTCCAATCCACTCTCACTGGCCAGTCGCTGCCTGAACCTGCACCCGTCACGTCCTCTCATCCACAGATCTCGAAACCTGCTCTAGCGGGCAATATCACATGTTCTCATGAGCCCAACACGTTAAAGAGTAATTTGGTTCTGAATCGGGAGTGTGTGGACCATTTGCAACTTCGACCTGAATGTACTCCATATATCATCATACTTGAAGGCGACCCGCCTGTCAGTTCAGGTGTGCATGAAGATTGGCAGGGCTTGAAAAATAAAGTTGCTTATTGGTGTAAGTCCAACTCGGGCTAGTCAATGGAGCTAGCTGATGAAATTCTTATGGTTAGGCTGGTTGGCTGGTTTGGTTATTCTCCTCAGACCTCAAGGGGTGATTGCATTGTGGTAAATTTTAGAAACCCTCGCCTGGTAAGCCTATTGCTACACAGATTGGGCCATCACATGAATAGGATGGGCAAGCTTCGCACCCTCCCACTAGGCTTTTTTTTAATCTGCCTTTTATTTTTTCACCACTGGCCTGTAAATTGCCTGGTCCGGGTTCAAATGCGGCTGCACAGTCCACTACCCAATTTGTCCATGAAAATCGTTTTGCAGCCCCTTTATTTATGTCGGATATTAGAATAACTGGATGCACCACCGGACACTCCTTCAGTTTCTCCTTCACCATCCCCTGCTGTTGGCCTCGAGATTCACAGGGAGAGGTTTCGAATAAGTCTACCACCCAAGATGATGCTGCCAGATTAGATTGCCTCCACTTTCTGTCTTGGAACATAATGGGAGCAAGTAAGAAGTTGGACTCTGAGGACTAGTTGACTTAATCAATAAGTATGCTATAGTGTGTTGTCAAGAGACCTGGGTCCTTGAGGCTTTTTATGTTAATGGATTCCGATCCTTTTATGAAGCTGCTGCTCTATCTACCTCAGGCAGACCGAAAGGAAAGTTAAGGGGGTTCATATTTCCATAAGAATAAGTAAACTGAAAGTGGAAGAGTTGCTGCATACTCCTTGTAGCTACATTTTATGGTTGTTATTACCTTGCTATTTGGATGTCTTATTAATTAATTTCTATTTCAATTTTTTCACAAATCATCCTATTGGCATAATAGTTTAATTGGACCAATTTATCACATACTATTATGAGAAACACCCAGATTGGGAGGCCATCCTTTGAACTGCCGACTTTAACATCTCTAGTTCCCCTTCAGGGGTGACCATGTTTGTGGGGTTACCGACTGGCAAGAGGAAAATTTAATGCACTTTATTTATACCCTTTATGGGGCTGCATTGAATCAGGTCCTAATTCATTATAGTCTACTCTTTAGTTCAGACTTTAAAGGTAAGGGTTCCACAATAGATTTTATCCAGCCTCGTACATACAGGAATCCCATACCCTCCCTTCCCATATTAGTGACCATAATCCTATTGCTGTTAGCTTAAAATGTCCTTCGGTTGAAGTACAAATGCCCAGTACTTCCTCTAATCTTCAGTTTACCAAAAGTAATGGCATTCGTATTGAATGGAAGAATCTAGACCATGTAAACATTTTCAAGAGTTTAATTATCTCAAAGCAAGCTGAAGTCCTGTGTTGTCTATCTGTTGAGGCAAAGGCTAAGGAGGTTGTTGAAAGCTTCGAGGACCTTTGTAAACTAGCATCTAGTATGCTGGTTACCAGGAAAAAACAAACTGAACCACCTCCTTACAAATGGTTTAATACAGCCTGTACCACTGCTTTAAGGGGCATAAGCAGTGCATTGTGTGGGCGTAAGTTATAGTTAGCTCAGGTAACGATAACTGCTGAATTTCAATGGTTTTGTACAAGTGAAATCTGAGCCTAACTATAATGACCCTGTGACTTTTGCTTTTTTCAGTGAATTTCTAAAGTTTTTTAAATTTTATTTCCTAACTATAATGTCCTTGTAACATTTAATTCTTTCAGTAAATTTTTATATTTAAAAAAAAAGTATATTTCCTAACTATAACGTCCCTGTAACCTTTGCTTTTTCTCAGTGAATTTCAACAGTAACCTGTAACCTTTGAGAGGGGGTGTGTGAGTGGCTGTATAGGTAGGTGAGTGGGTGTGTATGTAGCTGTATGGGTCTCTGAGCAGGTGTTTGAGTGGTTTTGTGGGTGTGAGTGGCTGTATGGGTCTGTTAGTGGGTGTGTGAGTGTTTGTATGGGTGTGTACATGGCTGTGTAAGTGGGTGTAGGAGTGCCTGTGTGGATCTGTAGGTGGGTGCATGAGTGTCTGAGTGGGTCTGTGAGTGGGTGTATGAGTCTCGGAGTGGGTCTGTAAGTGGATGCATGATTGTGTGAGTGGGTATGTGAGTCTCTGAGTGGGTCTGTGAGTGTGAGTCTCTCAGTGAACCTGTGAGTGGGTGAATGAGTGTTTGAATGGAATTGTGAGTGGGTGCATGAGTCTCTGACTGTTTCTGTCAGTGGCTGCATGGGTTTTTGAGTGGATCTGTGAGTGGATGCATGAGTGTGTGAGCGGGTGCATGAGTGTATGAGTGGGTCTGTCAGTGGGTGCGCAGTAAAAAAAAGTAGTGGGGCACACAGGAGCAGGTCCTCATGCCAGCTCCCCCATGACAGTCCTCCTGTCCAGCTTGCCTGCAAGTCGCTACCCTCTGTTGCCTTCAGTTTTGTGCCTCCTCTGCTAATTTTCTACCCATTTTTCTACCTCTTCTCTCCTTGCTTCTGCCCTCTATTTGTCTCTTTCAGCTCATTCTGCTCATTATTTTGCCTTTTTCTTTTCGCTCCTGACCATTATTCTGCCTCTTGCTGCTCGTTTCTGACCTCTATTTGGCCTCTTGCTGCTCCTTTTTGACCTCTATTTTGCCTCATTCTGCCTGTTATTTTGCCCTTTTTTGCTCGCTCCTGATCTCTATTGTGCCTCCTTCTGCTTGTTTCTGCCCTTCATTCTGCTTCTTTCTGCTCCCTTCTGACCTTTATTCTGCCTCTTTCTGCCTGTTTCTGACCATTACTTTGCCTCTTGCTGATCCCTTGTGATCTTTATTCTACCTCTTTCTGCTCATTTCTCACTTTTATTTTGCCTCTCTCTGCTCGTTGCTGACCTTTATTTTGCCTCTTTCTACTCGTTGTTGACCTTTATTCTGCCTCTTTCTGCTCATTTCTCAACTTTATCTTGCCTCTTTCTGTTCATTATTTACCTTCATTCAGCCTCTTTCTGCTCGTTTCTCACCTTTATTCTGCCTCTTTCTGCTCATTGCTGACCTTTATTCTGCCTCTTTCTACTCAGTGCTGACATTTATTCTGCCTCTTTCTGCTCGTTGCTGACCTTTATTCTGCCTCTTTCTGCTCGTTTCTCACCTTTATCTTGCCTCTTTCTGCTCATTTCTGACCTTAATTCTGCCTCTTTCTGCTCGCTCCTGACCTTCCCCCGGGACCAAGGGGGAGCCACAAGGCCTCCGCGATCCCAGCCAGCTGCCTGCCTCCTGCAGGAGCAGGCATTGCTGCTGCACGCAGGGAGCTGCTGGAAATGCATTACAACCTGGGTGGAGAACATGCCCAGACCCCTAGTCCCCATCTGAGCACCAAACCTCGGCGCTCAGACCAATCACAAAGCTGCATTGCAGCGTTGCGATTGGCTCAGGGGAACCTGGGTGCTCTGTTCCGGAGATGACGGTGAAGAGAGCGGTGAGATGCGGCGAGGAGGTAAGATTTGTTTTCTTTACCCCCTTTCCCAACCCCCCCGCCCTCCCACCCCCGATCTGTGCCAGCCACCACTGAAAATTAAGGTTTTTAAATATCTCCAAAACTACTGAATGGATTTACACCAAGAAACAAAAAGGGTTCTTTCTGGACCATGAGCTACCTTTCTGTCAAATTTGGTGTAATTCCGTCCAGTGGTTTGGGCTGTAGTCGTGTCTATAAATCTCTAAGGATATTTACATTGGAAAAACACTTTTTTGACCCCCTCCCCATTTTCCCCGCCCCGCTTGACAAATCTCTCCGAAATTTTCCATGCACAAGAATCAGCGGCACACTATTTATGGAAAATTTGGTTGCGATTCGTCAACCGGCGCCAAAGATATAGGCAAGTCAAAAAACGCTTTACCTATGAAAACATGGTCCTAATTATAACTACATACAGTCTCTCCTCCACAGCAGTGAAAATGCACACTCCATTGCATAAAAGATGAACGAGAAGTCTAAATTAAATTTAGACTGCTTGTTTATCTTTTATGCACGCGTCTTCACTGCTGTTGGGGAGTGTCGGAATGGATACGGGCACCTTACGTGCAACGTAGTTGTTGGGTCCCAAGCTTGAGGACCAGTGTCTTGGCAGTCGCCAGTAGGTAGTTATAGTTAGGACCTAGTTTCCATAGGAAAAGCATTTTTGACTTGCCTATAACTTTGACGTCGTTTGACCAATCTTCATGGCATTTTCCCAAAAAAGTGTCGAAGTAGGTTCTGTGTGTCATGGAAAGTTTGGGGGTGATCCATGCTGTGGGGACCGAGAAATAGGAGCATGAGAAAAGGGTGTGTTTGTAATGCTAATTCCCATAGGAATGCATTGTCGAACCTACAGCCTGAACCGCTGGACGGAATTACACCAAATTTGGCAGAAAGGTAGATGTTGTTACACAGATTGTGCATTTTGTTATTTGGTACAAATCTGTCAAGTAGTTTTGGAGAAATTTAAGCCAAAAATGATAGATATATCTCTGGCCGCTGATATTTCGGGGTGGTTTCGTGATTAATCGCGGATGCGCGTGCCAACGGGAATGCTCTTATTGGCTGGATGAAACCTGAACAGAAAGTTGCGGCCGCCAATTTATCATTCAGTAACGGTTCCCGGGGCTGACAATTTGTGTGAAAGCTAACATAAGGGGTCGGCGTCGAGATACTCTGACCCCATGTTTCAAATATGGGTGTGTTAGTGACACAAGTTATGTGTCTAAAATTAATTTTTTTGATCACACGCGATATTCGCAACTGCGCCGCGACCGCCAGTGCTGCCCCATGTACCATCGCAGGAACTTCGCTAAATATCGCGAACACATCGCGAAAATTAGTGGAAACATTAAAAAATATATATTTGTACACACTCGCCAGTCACTGTCACACACTCATGTATGCACTCCTAAACTCACTCAGACACTTATACACCCATTCACATACACACTCACACATTTATACATCCAGTCACATACCCACTCAGATACTCATGCATTCACTCACATACCCATGAGAGTGATGCACCCATGCACAGACCCATTCAGAGACTCATGCATCTACTTAGAGACTCATTCATAGACTCATGCGTACAGTCTCATACCTACTTAGAGACTCTTACACCCACTCAAGGAACCACCTGGGCACTCATGCACCCACTCACAGACCCATTCAGATACTCATGCACCCACATACAGACTCACTTGAAGAGTCATGCACCCATGTTCAGATCCACTCAGAGACTCATGCAACCACTTACAGACCTACTCACACACTCACGTATGTACTCACAGACCCACTGAGACACTCATAGCCCACATACAGATCCACTCAGACACTCATACACCTACTCACACACCCATACAGTCACTCTGACACTCAGTCACAGACCCTATCAGACACCTATGGACTCAGTCACTCAATCATACACTCAGAAACCCACACACCCACTCACAAACCCACTCAGATATACATGCACCCACTCACCCACCCACTCAAGGCTCATGCATCCACTCATTGACCCACTTAGACACTCGCCCTCCCAGTCACATACCCACTCAGATAGTCATGCATGTACCCAATCACTCACCCACTCAGAGACTTATGCTCTCACTTTCAGATCCATTGAGACACTCGTACACCCACTCACAGAGTCACTCAGACACTCATAAACCCACTCACGGACCCACTCAGGCACACACACCCATACAGTCACTCACACACCCTGTCACTGACCCACTCAGAGACTTATGCACCCAGTTACTCATACACTCAGAGACTCACACACCCACTCACAGTCCCACTCAAAGACCGATGGACCTACTGACAGAACCACTCAGACACTCACGCTCCCAGTCATAGACCCACTGAGAGACTCATGTACTTAGTCACAGACCCACTCAGATACTCATGTACCCACTCACTGACCCACTCAGACACCCACTTAGACACACATGTTATATGCTTACTTACAAATGCACAAAGGCACTCATGCACCTACTTACAGATTGACTGAGAGTCCTGCAACGGATCACAGATCCATTGAGACACTTATGCACCCACTCATAGATGCACTGAGAGTCACGCAGTTTGTTACCAAAGCATTGATAGACTGATGCACTGTGTTACAGATTCACTGAAATACTTATACAGTGAATGAGAGACTTACTTATACAGTGATGCATGCAGTTATAGATTACACTTAAAAAGTTATGCACTGTGTTATAGAGATATTAAGGGAGTTGTACATGCTATTATACAGTTATTTAGATAGAAATGTGTTTAGTCTGTTGGTTATAATCCATTTTGCAGTTATAAGTTTTGAATATGGTGGTGGCTATTGAATGCCTGCATTTGTTTTGTCATTTTGCGACGTATTCGCGGCGATCGCGGCTACCAATATCATTGCGATGTCCTGTGTCACAGCGAAAAAGGAAAATAGTCTTTGAAGATGAGTTTTCTCGAAACTCACTACAAAAATATGAGTTTGAAAAGTACACTAATAAAGCTCTACTGTTAAATACACTGTAGAATGTGTCTAGATATGTTTTACGCTTTGTACAAAACATGCGCTCTTCGCAACTATGGACATCACTGCGATGACGTCGGTAGTCGCGAATATATATATTTTTTTTGTAAAGGTGGTTTTCTCCTAAATTGATCACAGAAAGAAAAGTTAAAACAATATCTTACTAAATATTTATGGAACAATTCTTTTTATTGAAGTCCGTTGAGTATTAGCACTGCTTTCGCCTACAACCATTGGCCCGCAGCAAGTGAAATGCATAATGTATTACACAGCTCAATGCCTAGAACCCGAAGGCCGGCAGCGTATCACGGAGTTCTGAGTTTTAATTATGAGATAATAACATGGTAACGAAAGAGTAGTAATAGGAGTGCTGGAAATATCAGAGAATAGTAAGAAGCAAAATAAATCTAAACAACCTGACTCCCCCGTCTCCTGCACACTCTAATTCCTTTGTCCCAATTCTAGTGTGGCAAATGGGCTCTGTGTGATGGGTGAAGTGAACACTCCCTCAGGCAGCAGTCTATGTGTTCTCCCTATCCTTTTGGGGCATCAGGCACATGATTTGTAGGTATTTAGGGCAGGACATTTCTCTGAACTCTTTCGACAGAATCATGGCGAACGGGGCACAAAGTTCTGAATATTCATCTGCTCTGTTATCCACCGTCAACGACATGCGTTCCATTGCCAGCGACACCCAGAGTTTTCAGAGCCATGTCACATGGTCGGGGAACTCCTCTGTGCCCCATTGTGCCAGGAGGACCTGTCGTGCGGCATTCAATGCCAGTGCCATTTGTCTGCCTCTAATCGATCGTAGGGGAAAGGTCAGGGGATTGGAGAGTCCTAAAATTGTGTATGCGGGGAAGTGGGGAATTGTCGTGTAAAATGCTTGGTTGATGTCATTCAGGACCTGTTCCCAGTATCTGACCAGCTTGGGACAGTTCCACAAAAGATGAAGAAGGGAGCCCGTTTGACCACAGCCCCACCAGCATTGTGCGGCATATCTCCCATTCCAGCCATGGATTCGAGCAGGTGTTAAATACCAATAGGAGGCAACTGCAACTGTATAAGCTGACTCAGTGCCAGACATATTGTGTGCTGTGTGATGTATCCTGTAATGAATATCCTGCCATTACTTGCTGGAAAGTGGACACCATAATTCCTCCTCCCATTGAAGCTGGCCCTTGGTCTTGGTGGTATTGATTTCAGCGGAGAGGAAAGCATAGAGTTCAGAGATAATACGTTTGTCTCCATCTTTGGATATTAGCCATTTTTCACAACAGGTCAAGGGGCGAGAAGCACCGGGTTCGTAACCCGGGGAGGTCACCCAGTACTTCACCTGCGCGTATGGGAACTAGTCTGTCGTCAGTAGCGAGTAATCTTGTTGTAGCCGGTCGAAGGGAATGATCGAAGATCAACCCCCCCCTTTTGCAGCCCTGTTTGCATCAGCGCTGGAAAGCCTCGGACCCCAGTCCCAGGGGGAAGTCTGGGTTGTCGACTATTGGCAACATCGGCGAGGGGAACGTTGTTAGCTTGTGTCTAAGACCTACTGCATCCCAGATTTTCAGGGTTGTGGCCGTTACCGGCGAGGAGTAAAGCCCCAATGCCCTATGCTTGTTATGCATTCAGACCCCCCGCCAGATATTAGCTCCTGATCCATGAAGGACCAGTGCTTTTCTGAGAGCGGCCGATTCCATTCCACTATAAAACTCAACTGCGTGGCTTGGAAGTACCGTGAGATCTGGGGCAGCCCCATGCCTCCCTCCATTTTGTGTCATGTGATTAGCTGTTGGCTAAGGCATGGGCTCTTGCCACTCCAGATGAACCGGTTGATTGCAAGTTGTATGTTACACAGAATCGATGGGGGCGGGGTTAGAGGTATGGTCTGAAAGACGTAGAGGATACATGGGAGAATTGTCATTTTGACGGCCACTATGCGGCCAGACCATGAGAGGCCAGTGCGATTCCAGGTGGTAGTCTGATCAAATTAGGGGCCATAATTTGCCACCAGCGTCTTCGACGGAGTCGGTGCTAAAAGAATACCCAGGTATGATATCGTTTCTGCTGCCCACTCAAAGGGAAACCTTGCCTGCAATGCGGCTACTTGGGCTGGGGCGACTGAGAGGTTCAAGATCTGAGATTTTAGAAATTTAACCTTGAACCCGGATACGTCACTAAACTCCCTGAATTCCTTGAGTAGGGATGGAAGTGAAGTCAGTGGGCTTGTCAAGAACAAGATGATGTCGTCAGCATAGACGCTGATCATATGAGTGTCTGCTCCGAGACGGATCCCTGTGACCCACAGGTTGTCCCGTACCCTCTGCGCCATGGGCTCCATGTAGAGCGCAAAGAGGAGCAGGGAGAGGGGACAGCCCTGGCGAGTTCCCCGTGCTATAGGAAATGATGCGGGCGAGGTCCTATTGACCCTGACCGAGGTCCTGGGGGCGCTGTAAATACAGCGTATCCATGCTATGAACCTGTCACCGAATCCAAACCGGTGGAGCATAGCAAACAAGTACGACCAGTGGACCCGGTCAGTGTGAATCAAATCAATTGATCCGGACACCGCCTTGCCACGCAACCTAGGCACTAGCATACGGCCGCATTGATCTCCACTAACGTAGAATTTATGCTTGAGTCGCAAGAGGGCGTATGCTGCCTGATCAAGATCAAGGCATCATAAGAGGAGTCGCTGTTTCTCAAGTTACCTCCACACCAGAGGGGCTCCTGTGCGTTTGTGGATCAATTCAAGCTCGGAGACTGTTTTTTCAATTTGTTGTCACTTTTCCCTACGCGGTTTATTCTCCGCTGCCGCGATTGCGATGAATTCCACTCCAAGGACGAGTTTCAACGCCTCCCTTACTGAGGAGAGATGAGTCCCCTCAGGATCATTATTACAGATGTAGTACCTTATAGCCGAATGGATCGCCGCCACCGTCTGCTCGTATTGCAGCATAGCATCTCGTAGTCGCCACTGTGTAGGGGGGGATTTGCGTGGTATGCAGATTCAACATCAATGTGATCGGGCGTGATCAGACAGACATTGGTGCTCTATGCTTGCCTCCCCGACACACGCTGTTAAGGCTGTGTTCATAATAAAGTGATTTATTCATACGTAAGATTTGTGGGCTGCCGAGTAGAATGTGTAGTCCCTGGCAGAGGGATGGAGATGTCTCCAGATATCACAGAGCACGCCACGCCACTGGAGTCCGGCGGATGAGAAAGCCCCAGTCTGGGAAGAGTGCTGACTAGAGCGATCCATGTTTGAGTCCATCACTAAGTTAAAGTCCCCCCAATTAGTATGGCCGGGTCAGGAGAAGCAAGTACCGTCGCCAGTGTGTTGATGATGAAAGATTCTTGCCTGTCTTTTGGAGCATATATATTAGCTAACTTGAGAATGATGGCCCGCCATTGTAATCTAATCCCTAGGGCCCTTCCCCTAACTTCCATGCATGCGGAGATAACCTTGCCATGAAACTTCTAGGCAAGAAGGATAGCTGCTCCATTCTTTTTTAGCGCATGCGGGGGTATCTTTGACCAGTAAATGCATCTCCTGGAGCAAGCAGATATCATTACCAGACCGCTCCAGGAGAGACAGCACAGCTGTGCGCTTCACTGGGCTATTTAAGCCCCGGACATTTAGACTAACGATACGTAGAGCCTGAGTCATGGTGCTGGGGTCTGCATAGCGCATTTAGGTCCACCTCCCCTGGTTCTCATGGATAGAACGTCAGATGCATGAGTATTAAGCCACTTCGAGACTCAATAGCCTTGTGCCTGGTATTAGTGGAGGTGCGCAGGAGAGAGAAACAAAAGAAAACAGAAAGAACCCCAAATGAAACGAATTTATAACATATGAAATAACAACATACGACCACAGTTCGTCATGTCAACATGGTTGGTGCGGAGCAGCGTCTAGTCGCGGCTTCCATCTGCTGCGGGTAGGCCCTCCACAGTGTCGCAGTCACTTGGCAAGCAGGGCATTTGGAGATAACGTCCAGCTGAATCGTGGCCTCCCCATGGCTGCCGCTCCATCCTCCGGCGACCCCTCCCCCACGACCCGTTGTAACTGATCTCCCTAAGCTTCAGAATGCCTCTGAGAGGGTGGATTCTCCTGAAAGCGCCTGGAGTACCTCTTGTCTCTCTTTACTCATGATGTCCGGATCCGGCTTCGTTCTGACTGGGGAATTCTTGACCTGCCTCCAGCTTTGCTGTTTCTGTCTTCTACCGCTGGGGGAATGTGCCCGTCCCTGCGTTTCGACGAGAACTTCAATTTGGAGCAGGGCGCAGGCTTCCCTGAGGGATCATAATATGTGAGGTCATAAGCAGTGCATTGGGGGGGCACGAGTTATAGTTAGCTCAGCTAACTCTAACTGCTGAATTTCTCTGGTTTTGTACGAGTGAAATGTCAGCCTAACAATAACGTCCTTGTAACTTTTGTTTTTTTCAGTGAATTTCTAAGGTTTTTTTAATTCTATTTCCTAACCATAACGGCCCTGTAACCTTTGTTTTTTTCAGTGAAAATATATATGTATATATTTAAATATCTGAAGTATATGTTATTGGCCATGTACACATGCTATATTGCAAAATGGATAACTGTAACAGCACACAATACATGCAGCAGGTTAAATTTATCATCTATATCTAATTGAAAAACTATTTATTAATGTAATGTTGTATATTAAAAAAGAGTTACACTAGACCTAACAATCATTAGCAAAGCCTACAGGTCTGACTTTAATGTGCTAGTATATAGAAAGCACATTTGTGTTAACTCCTTGAAGACCGCATTACTGACTTTGACCAAGCTTTTTATATGTGACAATAGAGGAGGGAGAACAATATGTAAGAAATAGATGGAAAAAAACAGCAGGAAAATTCATTTAGAAGAAAACAACAGGAAATAAACATTCCATTGAAAGTTAATACAAAATGATAAAGAGGGTAAAAGGCAATGGCGAAGTCAGACAGAGAAAATATGGACATGAGTCCTGACTAAACCATTAAACAAGCCAGCTGCAAAGAAAAAAAAATAAAACAAAAAATGAATAGCTTTCTGTAAGCAGCACATATAAGTGATGAGTAATCCACAGGAAGCGACAATATACACAATTAGCCTATATCATGAGGTGAGAGGGAATTACTTTTTTTTCTGGATGGAGTCAGAGCTCACTCTATGTATATTATACATAACTTGTAACAATAGGTATTGCAGGTTTTGTTTTGCTCATTCTAAACAGACCCAAAAATGTCTGCCTGCTTCTGGTATTTTTGTATAGTGGGACATTAAATGCTCAAAAATATATACTGGGTGGAACTTCCCCTCTAATGAATTCATTTCTAACTACGTTTGCATTTTACTGTTGTTATAACTCCCGCTATGCATCTCCTTGACTTGTTCTCCAGTGCCACAGCAATTCTCTGGAACTACTGAAATATTCCAACAAACTTCTCTTGCATCCACGCATGCCCCATATCCAGAACCATAAATTCCCTCACTGTTTGCAGCCCTCTAGTCTGGTGATACAGAGGTCAGAACTCTTCATTGCTTCATCTCGGAGTGATAATGACTCCGCATTTTTAAAAGAGATCTTCCTTGTTCCTCTTTACAGCTCTTCCACTTTTAGCCTTCCAGCATTGCAGAGGGTGTATTGAGGAAGGTGTCGGATGTACAAACAGTGTACATTTTTTAAAAGTCTGTGCAGGAGAAAAAGGGCTTTCCAGATGCAAATTTGCCATGTCACTGTTTTTTTTGTTTTTGTTTTATTTTTAAAAAGGGGTTTAACTACTCTAGAAATGGCAGAGGAAGTTAAGGCGACAATGTTGTCTCACTGTAAATTGAATTTCAATATTATGCTTTTTTTAATTAAGTCTTTCAACTGCTGCAATTCACTGGCCTCATTTGTGTTTTTCTAGTCCTCCAATAGCAATTTTAAAGGCAAAATATGAAGTTACTTTCATCTCTGGGTCCCGTGCAGATTTTCAGAATGACGTCTGACTACGCGAATGATTATATTTAGTTGTATTGTATGTAAATCGATTTTATGTGGATATCATGAAGTTCTGTTATAGATCTAGCGCCCGGGCATTACCGTTGGACTTCCATGTGTTAGCCAGCGGTTCTTAACCATTTGCCTTCTGTGGACCCCCAATGAATTGTTACTGGGATCCGGGGACCCCACTGAGTCATTATTAGAAGCTGTGGACCCCCGGCCTAAGCAATTTATATCAATTGGACTCCATAAAAAGACAAAAACTCCAAACAAATGCTCAAATATTGAAATATTTTGTCCATATTTCGTTTAATTTGTTTAATTCGCAATCAAATATACAAAAAGTTTTCATATTTTCAGTTTGGCTTCTTTATTTGTACATACTTTATTAATTTTAATGTCATGATTTTAATATTATTTAATTTGGTAACACAGTCTCTAAACCCCTGAGTAGGTCTTGCAGACCCCCAGGGGTTCTCAGACGATAGGTTAAAAACCACTAGACCATTAAGGGTGGCAGGAAAACAATGAGCTACCTATTTCGAACGTAATTTAATGGCATAGAAGGAAACAACAGAAAAAAAAACTAAAATCCTGAGTAAATACATAATATTAAGTTTGTAGGTTTTATGCAGTACAGGATAATGCCTTGTGGCCACTGCACAGTGCAGGAGTTTTAATAGAAAGGTCCATAAAAAGCAGGGTTAGACAGTGATTAAACTTAGGTACTGCATTTACCGCAATGCATTACCCGAGGAGGGCTAGACCAGGCTTGTGAACAGTGTGCAACTCCCCTTTCAGATGCTGTCATATAAGCTCCTTGTGGTGGCAGGGTTGGGAGTGGCGGTTGGCTTCCTGGGCTTGAAGGTAACATCTTTGAGTTGTTGGGCATTCATCCACACACCCTGAACAGCAAGTTGTCTTCCCTCTACAGAACTTTTGCCTTTCTGATTAGCCATAAGGAGGAAACACTGCTGTCAAAGGATGTATATTTACTGCTCTTTCGGACTCCAGCAAAAACAAATGCACTTCGAGTATACGCTTCCTCATACTACATTTACCACAGTGCATTGCCTGGGGAGGACTAGAGTAGGCTTGTGAACAGTGTGCCAATCCCCCTTCAGATACTGCTCGCTTTTTATGTTGTTTGTTAGTGAGGACTAATTAAAGACGAGCTTGAACAGTTCATATTTTCAGGCATGTGCTGAAGCAAGTGTAATTTGCTTCTGCCTTTGATTGATGACGTTTCACATCCTTAGGTCTTGGGGATCTTATTCCATCTTCAGAAGCTTGAATCTTCATTTGTTGACCTAGTGGCATGCTTGGAGTGAAGACTTCTGGCCGACACATTGTGGGGATCCAATTTCTTCAGCTGTCACTCAATTCATTGTTCGGTGCAAACACCCTTGAACTGAGTGCTCTCAGTCCTAAAGTGATCAGACTTTTGTAGGTTTATTAAGATTGCTTCCCTCTGGTTTTGTAAAAGCTACCGCCTGTTGATGGAAGGTGTCCGGCACTCATGATGTGTCAGTAGTCTAGGTGGGCCATTAGGAGTCGGTGGGGACATGCTTTTCTCTTCCTCGTCTGTCCACTAAAAGATGGCGGTTGTAGTGTTGAGAGTTTACAATGGACCCACACATATGGTTCATGACACGGGGGAAATGTGTGCGAACAGGTCTCACCCCTGTGTGTACCCCGAGCACCCATGCGAAAGTACGGCCTGGCGTCCTGACATGCGGAAGTGAATAAAAAGGTTGACCGCGTCTGAGGCATGGCCTTTTTTATAGAATGAAACTGGATGTGTCCATGTCTCATTTAAGGCACACCCCCGCAGCACATCACAACATTGGCAATAGGGCTGCTGTTTGCCCCGTGTGCCACAGCTACCTCCCCTCTCATTGAGAACGGCTCAATATGACTTCGCCCCCAACCTGGAGCACTGCTACACCCGCTGATGAGCTCCTTTGGCTCCATGATGCCTCTCCTGCTTGTCAGTCAAGGCTGGCAGTCCTGCCGAAAGCCTCTGAAATCATGCTCGGGCTGCCAGAGTGCCTCGCAGGCAGAGCCCCTGCAGCGCTGATGCGCTTGTGGCACGTCAGAGACTCAGAGGCCTAACCAGCACGACTCCAGTCAAGTTCATCGACTGCATGGGTGTGGAATAAGGGGCTCTGCTTGTCTCGCCTCTGCATTAGCGGCAGCCACACACTGCCTGAGATGCTGACCTGTCTGTGGGCTTATGCTGCTGTGAGCTGTTTCCCGGCACATCTGCCTGAGAGGGATTTCACTTCTCCTTCGAGGGACTGGGGAGTGGCTCCCCAGCTCTGCACTCTTCCAAGGCCCATATAGACATCGGGTGCACTGCCCAGTGACTACCCACTCAGTTACCGCACGCCATCTCCGTCTATGCCGCAGAACCTATAGTAGGATGGCGTCCATCGCAGCATTGGAGCCGTTCTCCATGACAGGCTCTCTGCCGACTCAGGCTGCATGGTGGAAAGCGTGGGTCGAACGCCTGAAGAGCTACTTTCTGGTGATGAGCACAGTGGATGAGAGGAAGAGGCCACGGCTACTCCATCTGGGCGGGGCCGATGTCCATAAGATCTCCAAAACGGTCGTGGAAGCTGGGCCACCCCACACGTATACGAAACTCAAAAAAGCCATCACTGCCCATTTTGAACCATTGGCAAACCTGGACAATTAACATTTTCTCCTCCAGCAGGTACGCCAAAAACCCAATGAATCTTTAGAGGTTTTCTACGGACGGCTGCGAGACCTGGCTAGCACTTGCACCCTACCAGATGAGGAAGATATATCAGGGCCCAATTGATACAAGGGTGTGCCTTGGTAATACGGTGGGAACAAGTCCTGTAGGTGGCTAACATGTCGATGAAGGACATTCTTGCCCTGGGGCAGTCCAAGGAACTGTCCAAAGCATAAGCGCACATGGATACGGTTATGCAACAACTGGTCAAGGCAAAGCCTGTTAACCCCATTACCAAAGAGCCTCGCAGGCCAAAAACAGAGATGCCAGCATCCAAGCAGTCCAGCCGACCCTGTTGATGGTGTGGGGGGCTGTTTCCCTATCAAGGTGACTTCCCAGCACTGAGGAAAAAGTATGGCGCCTGTGGAAAACGGAATAATTTCTCTAAAGTCTGTGGTTCTGCCCCAAAACCATGCACTTTCTAGGCAGCACAGGATGTTCGCATCATCGAAACACAGTCCAAGACAGCAGAAGGAAGTGACAGGAACGAAGATGAACAGGAAACCATCCATGTGGTACATGCAATAGAACCACTGAGCTACACAGCCCGCACCTCCCCCAAATGCGATGCCAAAATACAGAACTACTGTCCTCATTGATACAGGGGCCTCTATCAATCTCATGGCTGCCGACCTGTACCATGGACCGCCCACTCCACCCAAATTGGGCCCCACCAAGATAAAGGTCGATGCTTTTGACAACCAACAACCTCTTAGACTTCCTGGGGTTTTTCACACCAACATCGACCACCACAACGCAAACACGAAAGCCAAAGTGTATGTTTCCCTGGAAGGCAGCGGGTTCCTAATAAGTTGCAAGAGAGCCCAAGAGCTCGGTTTGGTACAGTTTGCATTCTTTGTCCATGCCAGCGAGATTGACAGTCTCATGCGATAATTTGCCCCACTGTTTGAAGGCATTGGATGCCTGAAAGACCAAGCTATCCGGCAGCACTTTGACAAAACAAACTAGCCCATAGCCCTCCGCCACTGGCATGTGGCATTCTACCTCCGTCCCAAGATGGAACAAGAACTGCGACACCTCGAAGAAGCAGGCATTGTCGAAAAAGTCACCAGCCCCACTACTTGGGTCTCCCCAATCGTAGTCACTAAAAATTCAGATTCAACTCCACCCAGACTCCAGATCTATAACGATGTTCTCAACCCATGTTGGCCTTAGATGGTACAACAGGCTGAATTTCAGCATCTCAAGTGCTGCCAAGGTGTTCCAGAACATTCTAAGGGCTGTACTGGCTGGCCTACCAGGTGTCCTCAAAGTGAGTGATGATATTCTAGTCCACGCACCAATCCTTGACAGTCACCTCACACACTTATAAGAATAATTTTAATAATAATAATAAAATTATTTATAAAACACCTGTTTACTTCGACCAAAGTGTCTCCGCGCACCGAATTCATACTCAGGCAGCACCTATAAGGCATGTTACAGAAATAGCCTTTAAGTCAGTCTGAATAGCCAAGTTTTAGGTTTCTTTTGAAAGGTAAATTCAGAGCTTTCCTGTTTAAATGCCAGAGGCAGGGTGTTCCACTGTTTGGAGGCTAACCAGCTAAAACAGCAACCTCTCATGCAAGCTCTTTTCATAGTAGAGACGGCGGATAAAAAGGCCCCTGCAGACCTGAGACTTCTGCCGGGTAGATAGGGTTTGACAAGAGAGTGCAGATACTGAGGCCCTTTTCCGTCCAGGATTCTCTGACAATAGCACATAGCTTTAAAGGACACTTTCTTGACCAATGGCAGCCAGTGCAACTTAGCGAGGGCAGAACCCGTAAGTGATCGCCTCCGCAGGTTAAGCAGCAGATGAGCTGGCACATTCTGCACCCTCTGTAACCCCTGCAGTCTGCATTGTGAGACACCCAGATACAGCACATTGCAATAGTCCAGTCTGGACATTACAAGAGCCTGGACTACTGACTTTCTTGCGGCATCTGGTAGAGAAAGCAGGATCCTTTTCAGAATTTTCAGAATCCCGAAACATTTCCCCACTAGACTGGTGATCTGACTTTCGAACTAGATGCTGAGGTTCTTAACTTTCACCTTGGGATCAGGTAGTGGCGCAAGTGCCTCTGGTCACCAAGCAAAGGACAAGATTGATGGTTGCTTCCTTACAATGAGAACCTCTGTTTTTCCACCATTTAGTTAAAGGCAGCTATGGTTCATCCACTCAACCAGTTCTGACAAACAGGATCTTAACAAGGCTGCAGTGCCTCTTTCATCTTGAGACACGGTAATATCAAGGTGCGGGCCATTGGTGTACGACACGATGTTAAACGCTTGAAATTATCAGCTAGGGGGTGCATGTAAAGACTGAATAAAGTAGGGCTCAACGCTGAGCCCTGTGGCACCCCCTGTTGCAGCAGAAAAAACTCAGATCAAAAAGGTGTTTGAGACACCTAGAAAGTCGGGTTCTGTAGGAAAGAGGCTAGCCATCGTAAGGTCTTAGCTCTGATACCATAGTTCCACAACCGTTTAAGCAGAAGACCGTGGACACGGTATCGAAGGCCATACTAAGATGCAGCATTACCAGTGCTCTGTGTTACCCCAATCCAGAACCTGCCTGAGGGATTCAGAGACTAACAGCAACACAGATTCTGTGCTGAACTGCGGTCAGAAACCCAACTAGGTCTAGTGGAGCATTTCCCTGGCCCCAATGAAGCTTGACAGCTGTTTATTTATATGCTTCTCAGCCACTTGAGCAAAAAAGGGAAGAAGAGAGATGGGCCAAAAGTTTCCCGGCTTCATGGGGTCCAGTAGAGACTTTTTAGAAGTGGAATTATGACAGAATGTTTCCAGCTCCTGGGAACCTGACCTAGCTCCAGGGAGTTATTAAAAAGGTCACAAAGCACGGGCAGTATTGCCTTTATCCCTCATTCCAAGATAATGGACAAGGCAGGGTTGAATGGCGAGCCTGATTTAACCTCTGTCAACAGAGGAAGAAGATCCACCATGGTTAGAGGGTTAAAGCTGGAATGTCCTGCCCCATCAGTGGATGGTTCAAACTAGACTTCAAGACATGGGCATCTCAACTGCCTCCAGAAACATAGTATAGATAGCGGAGACTTTGTCAGAGAAAAACTGAGCGATTGAGTAACAGCAAGCTACTGAGGGAATAATAAATGACGGCATGTAGCCCTAACCTGTTTGTGGTATTCCTTCAGGGTTCCACGATAATTGTCTTGATCATTAGAGTTAAAACTTCTACGCTGGACATGTTCTAGGCGTTTGCAGGTCTTTTTTAACAAAAGCAACTCCTCATTAAACCATTCCACTGAAGGTTTAGTGCGTCTGACCGTTTAGCTAATAATGGATACAATTTGATCAAATGCCCCTGTTATCCATCCCTCCAATTGCACATTAGCTGTACCCTACACAGTACCTCAGGATGGGACGGTTCTCAGCCAAAACCTCTGTAAAAGCCACAGGAGTAACCGTGGCCCATATCCGTACTTTAACCTGCTTACCTGCATTAGATGTTTGCATTGGTGTGGTCAGAGACACCAGGAAAGGTATTGCACAATGATCAGGCCAAATAAGAGGACTAGGTGGATCCACTACCAGACTGGTAGAGTTAGAAAAAATGGGATCCAGAGTGTGCCCCAATCTATGTTTAGCGGTGTGTATCAGCTAAGTAGACTGAAGAGCGTCCCGATCTGTGACCAGAGCGGCCAACGCTGGCACGTTTTTTCCTCAAGGTGAAGATTAAAATCCTCTATGACTATAAAGTTGGCATATTGTCAGGAGAGCGAAGGTAAAATATCTGCGAAGCCAACTGAAAGTGGAAGCCGTACCTGGGGGGTGGATAGATCAAAAGCCTTTCTAGTGTGAAGTTATTGGATAGGGTGAGCATAAAAAAGGCTACCTCACAGCCTACAAGAGTTATCTCTGCAAATGTATAAGGGATCATCTTTTTAAAAATAATAGCCATCCCACCTCCCCTTTGTGTCTGCCTATCTAGCCTGACTAACGCCTGATGTACTTACTGCCATCCCCCAAGGCTTGGGGGATGGCAGTAAGTACATCAGGCGGTGAACTATCCATTAACCACATCCCAGATAGAAAAATGGGATCTAGATGATGGTCACCTAGAAAGTCAAATAGCTCTAATTGATATTTAACTAAAAAGAGGCAGTTAAGCGAGTAGCAGTGTGCAATAAGAGGAGATAGCAAAATCTCCATAGGAGACATGAAGCCACACTTTCTGCAACCTGATATCTCTTGGAATTAATCCAGAGAGTGACAATACCCTCTCTGGATAGTAGAAGTCAATTGCAATAGCTCCACAGAGGTATAGCTCCTGGTAGATGACCTCAAACGAGCAGGGCTCCTGGCCCCTGGTGCCGTCCAAGCACAGACGGACGCAGATGCGCCCTCAGTGTGTGTCCGCACTGGCATCAGCAATTCATGAATGTTATTGGGTAGCAACTAAACTGCTAACCAACAGTATGGTGGCAAGTCAACCAAAAAGTGTGGCAAGTACAAAAGTATAAAAAGAGCTTTCATCGCACAAACAGCTCTCGAGGGATTGCGGCAGTGTGATGGCGTGAATTAAAAGTGGGCAGTGACCCAATTAGATCAATTTCACACAGAACACAATAACAATTTTAAAAGACAGGATCTTGCAAGCGCACAGTTTTTCAGAGACTCAAAGGCAAAGGCCTGAAGCTACATTAGGAAAAATGTGAATTCCTACTGTAGAGCATTAGTTTTCAATCCTCAGGAAAGATCATTAGGCTGTCCCAGCGAAATGGCAAGACATTCAGGAGGCGCTGGTCCCCACTTCGATGCTGGGGATCCGAGTTTCCTGGGCATGGTACTGTATTGTGGCTGTTTTATGCAGCACCTGTCAGACCTCACAGAGCCACTCCATGAACTAACGAAAGTGTCCAACCCTTGGGTATGGCCCAAGGAGCAAGAACTGGCATTTAAGAACAAAAAAGATGCACTATCTGCCACAACTACCTTAGCGTACTTTGACCTGAAGAAAAATCTGAACTGGCGGTAGATGCAAGCCCCACAGGATTGGGGGCTGTGCTATTGCAATGGCAGAGCTGTGGTGAATGGGCCCCAGTCGCCTACGTGAGCAGGACCCTAACACATACGGAGCAGCGATACTCACAGATAGAGAGAGAGGCAATCGCGATAAACTAGGGGTGCCGCCATTTCTACGTATATCTCTATGACCATCTTTCATTGTCTGTACGGACAGCAAACAGTTGATCCCCCTCTTAAGAGATCAGTGTCAAAACCACCCCCAAGGATTGAGAAATAGATCCTGCAGTTGCAGGAATTCAGCTTCACTGTAGTATAGAGGCCCAGCGCCAGGAATCCAGCTGGTTTCTTGTCATGACATGCTAGGTCAGCCACCCTAGCAGAAACTAGGGAAGCGCAAGACACTGAGGAATACATTTGATAGTGGTGGAGAGGTCCATTACCCATGTCCCTGTTTGATGTTGTGGCAGGCACCGAAAAAGATGACTGCCTGCAACTGGAAGTGCCAGCGACTGGAAGGCAAAACACAACCACTCAGCCCGAAGGATGGAACAAGCCAAGCTGACACTACTAGCCCTATATCTTGTGAGGCAAGAACTCTCTGTAACCTCTGAAGGCTGTCTGATGTGAGGGCCACGATTGGTCCTACCTAGTAGCCTCCAGCACCAGGCACTCCAGTTGGCTTAAGTGGCACACCAGGAAATAGTGAAGACAAACAGCTGACTCCGAAGCAAAGTCTGTTTTCCGGTCTGGATCAAAGCGTGGAAGCAGCTGTAATAAACTGCACTGTCTGCCAAGCGAGCAATCCCTTGGAACCACCAGTGCCTGTCATCATGGAAGAAGACCCCAATGGCACCCAATCAATCAATCTGTATTTGTGAAGCGCGGCTAATCACCCATGAGGGTATCCAGGCGCTGAGAGCACTGCTGCTGAGACTCAGTCGAACATCCAGGTCTTGAGTCCCTTTCAGAATTCCAGTTGAGAGGATGAGGTCCTTAGTTGAAGAGGGAGGTTGTTCCAAGATTTCACCGTGAGTTTGGGGAAGGAGCATCCTCCACTGTTGCTGCAGAAGATGTGTGGGCAAGGCAGAGGGAGGCAGAGCACCGGTGCCTTGAGGGATGGTGAAAGTTCATTGTAATAGATGACATGCTCATTGTAATAGATGACTACTCTCATTATCTTGAGGTGGATATAGTGGCCTCCACATTGGCATCGGATGTGATACCGAAAATGGATAAAGTCATGACATGGCTACCCATGGGCTGATAGGAGAACTCCGCACAGACAATGGGCCCCAGTTCAATGGCCGAGAATGGGCCAAATATCTTCAGTCGTGCAACACCATGCAGAGGAGGATCACCCCATGATGGCCTCAGGCCAACAGAGAGCTGGAAATGTTTGTAGAAACTGTGACCAAAGTCTGCAAAGACAGAATTGTGGAAGGTGCCATCTATTTATTTCTACGAGAGTACTGTGTAACTCTGTACTCCACCACAGGGATAGCCCCCAGCAGGCTTTGCCTAGGGCGAGCAATGAAGGACATGTTTCCCCATCACCCCATGTGGGCCAAGCACCCAGACCCTCCCAATCAATCGGATGCCCAGCGGGAGACCAACAATGAATATGCCTCATGGAGGAGATGTGCAAAAAGAGCGCTGCGTCTAACCAGGAGACTTTGAGCTGGTGGGAGATCGACACCCAGGTGGAAAATTCCGTCTGCCATTCGAGCCATCCCCTTGGATCGTCACGGCGGTGAAGGGGATCATGATCACTGACAGCCGTGGAGCTGATACTGTCACTCGAAACACCTTACATTTTGGTAGAGTGCAGGGGACTCCAGGAAGTGGTCTGCCTAATCAAGACTTGTGGGGGGATGACCAGGAAGATGAAGGAAGGCTCACTTATCGAGATAACTGCTGCAGAACAGAATGATGCAATATGATCGACCCAACCCCTGTCAGGGTTTGCTTCACCCTCTCGCCTGCAAGCACAAAGCAATCTTTCAAAGTCACCCCCTAGTGACAAGTTCTTGTCCCCACGTCTGACCAAACGAGGAGGTGCTGAACCTGGCCCCATCACAACGACTCAAGGATTTTGGTCGGACTATTAACTGCCACCTCCATTTTCTTTTGCAAACTGAAATGTTATTTTGTTAGGTTATGTTATTCGTGTGCTGAAACATGTTTGTGGTTTTGTAATCCTGAATAAGGGAGGGACGGAGTGTTGTGGTTAACAGAGGACCCACTCATATGGTTCATGACATGGAAGGGGGAAATGTGAATGAAAATGTTGATTTCTGTGTGTATCCGCGCAATAGTACGGCTGGCATCCTGGTGTGCGGGAGTGAATAAAAAGGTTGACCGTGTGAGGCGTGGTCTTTTAGTAGATGAAACTGGATGTGTCTGTGTCTAATTTAAAAGCACACCCCGGGGCACATCACAACACCTGTTGAGGTGAGAAAGAGGCAAGGGTAGGATGACCATGGAGGAGTCTAGTTCATTACTTGATATGTGACCTAGAAAGGGGGCAGAAATGGCCAAGTCCATCTGGTTGTGCCACTCACTAGCCAAGTGAACAGCTCTTGAGGACCAAAGACAGACCACACAACCAGTACAGTATAGTACAATAGTGAAGACAGTATTACAAGCAGCCCTTTCAATAAACTCTTTTGAGTATGGCCAGGCCCGGTTCTAGCGGGTGGGCCGGGTGGGCCAGGCCCACCCAAACATGAGCCTGGCCCACCCAAACAGGAGCCTTGGCCCTCGCAGTGAGGGCTTGAAGGCAGGCGCGCAAAGCACACGTCGTGTGTGTCAGCCGGGGCCGAGACAGCTTCCTGGGCGCGCACACACACAGTTTTAGAGATTATCGCTGCCGCACCCAAGTACTTCACAGGTCTTTAAAAGACCATTTACATGTTAACGAGGCTTTGTTTATTTTTTCACCCCTTCATCTCCACATGGCAAAGGCGACAATGTTCTGCTGCGTGGATAATTCTTTTTCTATGCAGCGCAGGAGAAAAGAAGTTTGTTTATTCCTATTCACCTTTCCTGACCCCTGCAGCTGCTTATCACATCTGGCTGTGACACAAAGTTTGACTAACGGAGTAGGTAAGAGAATGTGTTACTATTTGTTTTTCTTTTTAAAATCTGCACAGGCCCAGCAGGACACATACTTCGTGAGTGCTTCATTTAAACAGTTTTTTGCATTATCATGGCCGATGCAGGACAACAATAAGACAATAAAAAATGCCCAGATAACGCTGGTGATAAATGATCCTGCTGGAGAGCAATCATTTGTCTGTTGGTAGTTTTTAAATGCAGATGAACCATATTTGATGTGGAAGCTCAGTGGGTTACTGCCTTTGTCACAGAGATCCTTGTGCTACTTGCAGTTCAGAAGTTACAATCCTAACATAGGACAGTGACCAATGAACTGTCATCAAAGAGCTGCATACAAACATGAATGGTATAGTTAGAACTTCGCTTTCTTTTTTGTGATATAGTTAGAACTTCCCCAGTCTTTCATTATTCTAATGTTACTAAAATGAGTATGTTTGGGCAGATATACATTTTTATCAGTAAAGCTGACCCCCATGGAATACTCTTTAAATCCTAAGGTTGTGTTTCCTCAGACCAAACCCTCTTAAAATATACTGCCCACCAGTATGGATGACGTGATTCATACACCTTGTAATCCTCATTGGCTTATGTGACATTCCCTGTAGACTGATTTACATACTTGTATGATTCATTGTCTCTGTATAATGTGTGCGTGGTGTAAAGTACTGACACACACTACACTGATATGAGTAGCGCTGTACAACAAATGAACTGCATATGAGAGAGGGGCTACGTAAAGATGAGGGTCACTGTTGGAGGGTGGCAGTGAGGGAATCCGAGGAGGAGGTCAATAGGGGGAGGGGCTATGGAGCGATGAGGGGCACTGTTGGAGGGTGGCAGTGAGGGAATCCGAGGAAAAGGTCATGGAGTGGAGGGGGGAGCTAGGGAGAGATGAGGGGCACTGCTGGAGGGTGGCAGTGAGGGAGTCTGAGGAGGAGGTCATGAGGGGGATGGGCTACAAAGAGATGAGGGGCACTAGTGGAGGGTGGCAGTGAGGGAATCCGAGGAGGAGGTCAATAGGGGGGGCCATGGAGGGATGAGGGGCACTGTTGGAAGGTGGTAGTAAAGGTTATTTACGGAGAAAGAGGTTATTGGTGTGGCGCCAAAAAAGACTTTCGCATCAGCGCTGAAGCCGGCCCTGTCATGGCCTTTCTGTTTTTCTTTATTTAATTAGCAGTCGGGTCATAAGGGCTACTGTGGAACATACTTTAAAGTGCGTGCTAATTATATTTACTGCTATATTCAATGTTTTAAGTTTGAAGGTGATTTTACTAATGTTTTTACCGGGAAAAATGAAAGTGGAGCCCGATGGTGCCTGATATGGGGCTGGGGCCCAAGGTCAGCTGTGAGATAAGGTGCACTGGAGAGGAGTAGTGGATAATCAAGCCTGTAAGGGAGTGCGTTGCAGAGTCCGGGGTCAGGTGGAGGTAGTAATGAAGAGGGTTTCTCCCTGAAGACTCGCACAGAGGGAGCCTGAGTAGTCACTTGCCTGATACTCCCACCTCAGAAACCTCCTCTTCCCATCAAAGGAACTTTACATGGAAAAAACACTTTTTCAGAGTGATAATATTTAGAAAGAGATTTGGAAAAGAGTGCGTTTTACTGGACCTTGTAAGACTAATAAGAGATAAAGGAGGGCCCTGAATCAGGCCTGCCTAGACATATATGCGACAAATCGAGCCCTCAGTGGCCCACCCAAATGCACCCTTGGCCCACCCAAATAAAAATTCCTGGAGCCGGGCCTGAGTATGGCAGGATTGTCACAATTGCTTACCTCACGCTCCTAAAGGAGTACATCTCCAGCCAGCTGGTGGCTGCTAGTGAAGAGAAAAGTGCGGGAATTGCTGCATCTGCTACGACAAGGGCCTGGAATCTGTTGGTAATACATCTGGGTTGAATTTGCAGCAGTCGGTGGGTCACCCGCAGTTACTTTGCAGAATTTTGTAGGCAAATAGGTCTTGCATCCTTAAATGGCCACCAGATTAGGTTGTTACAAGCAGAGCAGAGGGTTACTTTGGAGAAGTGGAGCTTACCTGGTAGCCTGCAGTTAAGAAATAAACAGAGCATTAAGGGGCATATTTACAAGCCCCTATCAGCACCACAAAGTCACTTTTTTTGACGTTGTGGTGGTGATACGGGCTTCACCTCATTTACAAGGCAGCGTTAAGCCACTTAACGTGGCTTAATGCTGCCTTGTAAATAAGGCACCATTTCACGCTATACTGAGCGTGAAAGGGGTGGGCAATGGGTGGTGCGGTGGGCGTTCCGCCGCAACACCCATTGATTTTGACGCTGCCCCATATTCACAAGAGTGGCGTAAATAAAGGGCAGCGCCAAATTAAGACCAAGAAACACCTCGTCTTAACAGGGCGCAACGTAGAGAAATGCTTTATTTCGCTTTTGCTGTTTTTTTGTGTGCTGCATTGTGCAACACACATAAAAACAGCAAAACGCCATTCATGATTGTTTATGTGCAGGAAGGTATCCCTTCCTGCACATAAACAATCATTTTAAAAATGACGAGTTGCAACTTCTATGTGTGCTGCACAAAGAAGCACACATAGAAGTTACAAATCGCCATTTCAGATTGTTTATGTGCAGGAAGGGAGACCTTCCTGCACACAAACAATCATTCCCCACAACGAAGGCACCCTTGCACCAGTGGTGGCTCCTCTGCTATGGCGGAGGAGCGTTGCCCCACTGATTTTAAGCAGTGCAAATAAAGGAAACATAAAATGATAATAACTTAGAGTCATTTTATGTTTCCGTGCTGCTTTGCGGGCGGTGCTGCTCTGCTCTCGGAGCAGGGCAGGGGAGGAGTGGTTTGCTCACTCCTAAGTGCACATGACTGTTTGGCCGGCCCTCTGGGACTGGCCAAACAGTCATGCGCACTTTCCCTATTCTCAACGCAGGCTGCATTACAGCCTGCATGGAGAACATGCCCAGGACCCCATTCCCTGGCTGAGAGTCGACGCTCAGACCAATCACAACGCTGCATTGTAGCACTGTGTTTGGTCAGAGGAGCCTGGGTGCTTACCAATCACAACGCTGCATTGCAGCATTGTGATTGGTCAGGGGAGCCTTGTTGTGCTTCCTGTTCCTGGAGTCCGACAGAGGAGAGCAGGAGCAGAGACGTGGGACCTGGCGGCAAGGTGTTTATGTTGTTAAAAATATTTTTAAATTGGCCCCCACGCACAAAGCCACACCCGCGCCCGCCCCACCACCCGCAAGCTGTGCCGGCCACCACTGCCTTGCACTATGGTGTAAGGGTGCCTGCGTTGGCGCTAGGCAGCTAAATTTAGCGCCAGCACAGGGGGAAACACAGAGCTGCACCATATTGTTGAAAATACAGTGCAGCCCTGCATTTCAGAAGTGGCGGAGCAGGACATTAAGCCAAGAAATTTAACACAGGGCTCCGTCACTTTTTAGTAAATATGCCCCTAAATCTTTCATCCAATTCTTTCTCTTTTTTTTTACCACTTCCTGGGCTGGGACAAATGTAAGTAATATTTTATTGATTTAGTTAATTAAAACTGTTACAATTAAAAACAGTATGACTAACACACATAGAGGCAATGCAATGATATGAAAGGGTAGAAACCACAAAATTACAATCTATGAAAGAATCAGCATGATTTTTTTTTAAAGTTCATTCTATTATAGATTGTGTTTCTATATTTACCAAACCAGGCTACTTTGGTAATTTCCCTGGTGTTAAAGCACAGGTGTGAAGCTTTCCGATAAGTAAAAACTGTATTTGTTAAACAAATTGGTTTTAGTAAGGTGCAGCGTGCCTGTAAAAATTCAGGGCAACACCCAAGAAGGTGCTGAAAAGATTCTCATCTATAGTAACAGAATCTGCAATGCGGATGAGGGTTGGTCTACTCCTCCAAGATCTTCTGTATTCCTCAATGGGGAGAACCAGAAAACTACCTACCAAATTGTTATCTCTACATAGCTGCTTAGAGCCATCTTCAGATAAGGTTGAATACAAGCAGTTTCATACGAATCGGGAATCAGGTCATACCATGAGCGGATTTTAATTTGTATAGATCTGCGACCCTCGAGAGTGCCAGGACTTGCTTTTTCAGTATGGATTTTAGAACAGGATAAGACGGAATAGCGTTAAAGTTGCTCCTGAGGAGGTTTCGATCTCAAAAGGCTGCTACTAAATGTATGGACCAAGGATTGTTCCCAGAATTATTATTTGCTTGGATCACCATTTTCATTGTATTTGGGTTTTCCTTTGATACTTGATAGTAACATTTAATAGTTGCCAACTTGTTATTCTAAATCCTGCATAGGAAGATCAAATTCTAAGCTTATATGAGCTCGTTTTGTGTACTTGGGCAGGTGAAATTTCCATTGGTATGTAATGCATTGCAACTTGTCCAGAACTTCTACAAGTTAGGCAAGGAAGGCCTGATGCCCATAAGAAATAGTTTGTATCAATTTTGCTTTGATGACTCTGATCATTGCCTCAGCCGATGGGCTGTAGACATACTTTACACAGAGCAAACGTTGAAGTCCTAGCTTTATTCCACATGTTGGTTTATATGGATTCTGGGCTGCCAGAAGCTGATACCCAGCCTCCAAGGTATTTATACAATCCATCATAAGAGATCTTGTCCCAGCGACCAAGAGTGCCTATGCTTGCTCTTGTTCCTTCCGAACACCAGGACCTTGGTTTTGTTAACATTAAGTATATTGTACTTGTTCAGTTCAACAAAGGACGTTTCATACCTATTTTTGTCTGATCTAAAATGACCAGATTATTCGCATATTGAATGATCTGCAGCTGATAAGTGCCAGTCATGGGGGAACAGTGTGTGCGCGGCCTAGGTCTGATGTTGCAGGGTTTCTGTTTGGAAACAGAACTGTGCATGGGATCACAGAAAGTCAGAATGTAGGGATTAAGTCACCATACAACATCAGTGCCTATGGGCCCAAATCCGACTAGCTCACAGTGCCCCACCTGCCCTCCTAATCTTCCCAGAGTAACCAGTGAATTAGCAGCCTAGAACACAACACTCTAGTATCCAAGGGAACTGTGGAAACAGATCATCACCTTTCATTTTCTCACTCATGCATGTCCATAATAAACAATAGAAAGACACGAGGGAAGTTTACAATATTTATTTAAACTATTGTGCTATATTATGAAGCAACTGTGCTGCAATTAGAAAACATATACAACTGAGCAAAGTAATCAACATTACTAGCAAACTGTGTACAATCATGGCGAATGATATATCTGCCTAAGCCTACCCTCAATACGTGAGAACATGAATATATCTGTGATCTCTGGGATTAGAACTAAACTCCATACCTGATTTTTTGTAGTTAGGTGGCCTGCATCGTAAGGGTAAACTTAGTTTACGCAAGGCTGGGACGCTCATTCTATGACATGTCCCTCTGCAAGAATCCTCCTCTCTGTTTTCCAAAAGGCAACTCTTGGTTTATATGATAAAAAGTGCTGTGTTGGAAATCAGCAGCTGTGCCTTTGTGTTGTGTCTAAATGTTAGATGTCTCTGACCGATCATAGTAAAACAGGGCACCATGTTGTTCGACCTTGCAGGAAATGTTCAGACTGAATCCCAAGAAGATGAACTGAATTATAATAACATGTACAGCATATAAAATAATATGACACAAAATAAATGTGTTATGTGTGGCTGTGCATAGCAAAAGCAGCCTAAATCATGCAGTTAGGCTAAAATAAGGGAGAACCAAGTGGGCCCTAAGAGAACTTACTGCAATGTGTAGCGATTGAACAATAAGGGTGCCAGGACATGCCCATGCTTGTAAATATGGATTATGTTACTGATCCCCTTTTCCCGTCTTAATGCAAATCCAGGTGTTGGAGTACAGCGCAGCTATTGCATTAAGTAGAGTGACTGGTATGCCCCGTTCGGACAGTTTGGCCCATATAAGATGTCGACAAAACATGCAAACAGGGGTGCACTCAGATTCCGTGATGAGCGATATGCTAGGTAAGATAGTGTTATGATGTTATCTGTTGTTGAAGCTTACTGTCTAAAACCGGTTTGATAGAATGAGATTCATTTTTCGGCATCTCCCGAAGCCTCTAGTTCCTTTAACTGGATCTTAGCATATGCTTTTGCTTCAACATCAAGCAATTTGATTAATCTGTAATTTTGTTGGCCGATGTTAATACCTTTCTTTTATATTAGGAAGAGATTTGACCCACTCCAAGACTGAGGCACTAGCGGATTAAGAAGAGCCAATTGATGCCGTGGAGCTGACCTGTGTGACCAATATTCCATGCCAGCTTTAAACAGAAAGCCAGGTAAGCCACTGGGGCCAGGAGCACCATCGCCCTGACCAATTATAGGGGCATCCTGACGCGGCGTTCCTGGTCATAGAGGCACCCTTGTTTTGCTCGTAAAAAATGTGTTCTAAAGATGTGTTTGTTGTCTCCTGAATTATTCCATCGACACAGAGGCCCTGGACATGGACAACCCACTGAGCTTCAGTGACTGCATTCCCCAGTGTGCTGGAATTATTTAGGGAATTAATGTAGTACTAGAATTTTGCCTGATTGTTACGACCCAACAAAGTAGAGACCAAAAGCCATTAGCCCTCCATATATTTATTCTTTGAAGCCCACAGGGTCTTATGGATCTTATGATACTCCCAACTGGCTTGGCAGAGGTTATTCACTGCCTTCTTGTTTAATCTGTCTTTTTATAGTATCGTGCATCAGTTCTAAGGGACCTTTTGCATTTTCAGACTGCAGTATTATACCAACAATTTCGAGTTGTTTTTAATAGGCCTTCTGACCTTCATGCTAAAGTTCCCCTCAATATTTACATATTTGTGTAGCGAGTCTATTACTTTAGGCCAGTTTAGCAGTGGTTAATTATTATCTAGTAAATTGCTAATAAGAGAGGGAAGAAGACCTCCAGTCAATGACCACTTCAAACATTATAGGTTACTGGGAAATTTTGATATTGGACCTACAGAAGAGCCTGGGTAACGCCCATCAAATAAATACGAGCCTCAGCACAAAAAAAATCGCCTCAGGAGCCACGAGCACCGAAGTGCCTGAAACAATGCAAACGTGCTCTTAAGAAGGCACTCAAGGCAAAAAAGAAAGAAGACTCTTCGTTGGAGGTGACTTCCATATCGGTTCTGCAAACAACATACAGGAAGAAAGTATGGGAGCTGAAGAGAAAGCTTACGGAAAAGAATAGGCTCAAAGTGTTCTCCCTAATTAAAGAAAAGGACAGCTCCAAGATCTGGAGATACATTAACCGACTGAGCTCCCGAAGCCCACCCAAAGAGAACAGCGTTGCAGGCAACGAGTCGGAATTATACGTGAAGGGACTGTATACGAGTGATCGGCATGAGTCTGGTCCCATTACCACCAAGAGTATCATGATTGCAGCCAAAGACACGGAACTTCAGTTTAAGAGCATGCAGGAAGCAGTCACAGGGACCAGCCAAAGAGCCCACTTCATGAAAGGTCAGGAGAGACTGCCAGGACCATCAGGGCCAGGGCCGGCTCTAGGGCGGTGCGATCGGTGCCACCGCACCGGGCGCTAACTTGGGGTGGGGGCGTCATTTTCCCAAGTATATTATAATTTTAAGAGCACCTGCTACCGCCTCCTGGCCTCCAGCAATTTCCAGGCATCAATTAAAATGTCAAGGGAACTCCAGTGATTAATCGCCTTCCTGGAAAGAGACCGGAGGTTTGTCTAGTTTTGACTCGTCCTAAGGTAGCGCAGAGGGTTAAATTGCCTGCTGCTAAGAACGTGTACCATGCAGATAACAAAGGGCATATAATGTAAATAGGTCAGTGTGTTACTGCTTTTGTAAGAGAGCTCCTTTTGTTATTTGTCGTTTATAAGTCAAAATTCTATTATAGAACATTGAGCCAGGGACATCTTAAAGATTTTGGGGGGCCCTGGGTCAAACGTATTTTGGGGGCCCTTGTTTGGATTAGGTTTGAATTTATTAACCAATTGCAGCTCTTTCTCGGCCTCTCTGGCTAGGTCACAGACAGTGCACAGTCGCACTCGTCCAAATTGTAAATGCATTTACATCTAAGATACTGAGATACACCAGCAGCTCACTAATATTACTGCAAATAATTTCTGTGAAATAAAATCTGTGACTTCCTCCCATTTCTAATATGTGAGGTCCTGTTTTAATCTCAAAGAAACTTGTTTTATGGATGTTGCATGAAACGTAAACACAATATTTTATGCAAACTGTCTGCAGCATCATCTCACACATTAAAAATAAATTAAATAAAAACAGTATTTAAAAGAAGCTAAAAATTATTAAAGGTCATCAGGGCAAACCTCTCTGCACAACCGAGCTGCCTCTATCAGCGGGCCCCCTAAAAGCCTGGGGCCCTGGGCCAGGGCCCACTTTGCCCATGCCTTAAAACGTTTCTGCATTGAGCTATTAACTGTCATCAAAGAGCTGCATGCAAACTGCAAGGTATATGTTAAAGCTATATGTTTTCTTGCCCAGTCTTTCATTATCCTAATCTTGCCAAAAGGGTTCATTTGGTTAGAAAATAATTCTTATTATTAAAGAGAACCTCTAACAATGATGTTATGTTTTACATTCTGAATTTGCACTTTACCAGAATAAGGACTCTTAAACTATATTGCCTACCAGTATCGATGACATGTCACTCCTACACTACACCTTGCACTACTGTCTGATGTAACATTTCTTATACACTGATTTACACACATATGATTGTCTCTGTGCAATGTGTGTGTGAAGTAAAGTGCTCTGACACCTTACACTGGTATGAGTGGTGCTATAAGACTAAATGAAACCGAGAGACAGTGGTTATGGAGACTTGAGGGGGCACTGGTAAAGAGTGCTAGTGAGGGAATCCATGGCAGAGGTGGTAACTGGGGGGCGCCAAAAGACATTGTCGCACAGGGCGCCACCAGTAAGGCCGGCCCTGATCAGGGCAATAAGAAACGACGGGGCTCCAGGGCCAAATGGCATTCCTGCCCAAGTATTTAAGTCTGCCCAAGCATTTTTTGTACCAATTCTCACTCCACTCTATAATCACTCCTATGCTACCGCTACAACACCGCAGTCCTGGAAAGGATCAATCTTATTTCCAATATATAAGAAAGGAGACCACTCGAACCCTGCCAACTATAGGCTAATTGCCCTGCTCAACATTGAAGCTAAGGCCTATGCACGACTACTACTGAGGGATTTAGAGGATTGGGTAGACAACAACGGAATCCTCCCGCCCCATCAGACAGGCTTCAGGGCAAACAGTTCCACAATGGACAACATCATGGTATTGTCCTATCTCTCCAAGCAGGCAGTTAAGGAGAAGAACCCGCCTCTGTTTTGCTGTTTCATAGACTACACCACAGCCTTGGATAGAGTCGACCGAGGAAGACTATGGGCAAAACTGGCATCCTGGGGGATCCCAACGACACTTTTAAAAGCGATTACAGCCCTTCATGAAGAGGCATGGGTCCAGGTCAAATTAAGCCACTGAACTGTAACATCAAGAGTTGAAACCAACAATGGGCTCAAACAGGGCTGTGTCCTGGCCCCACTACTATTCAACTTGTACACTGCAGACCTGGGGCAAGCTCTGAAAGATGCCAGTTTAGTGCCCCCGAGACTGGGTAAGGTGAGCCTCACAACCCTCCAGTATGCTGATGATACAGTGGTAATGGGCCATACTAGGGTGGGGCTCTGGGGAGTTTTAAAGAACCTAGCAGTGTACAACAAGGAAAACAGCTTGCTAGTAAATGAGAATAAGACAAAGATAATAGTACTTGGCAAATACCCTCACAAAAAGCAAGCAACCTGGATATTGGGCGACCACCGAATAAGGACAACACCTGCCTACAACTACCTGGGGGTTTGCTAACAGAGAGGGCCACAGCAGCCAATCATATAAAAGAGCTAAACTTAAAAACCAACAGAATAACCCTGTCACTAAGACGCCTAAGTCAGCGCTTGTCAAGCCCAACAGCAGAGCCTATGCTGACAGTACTCAGGGCAAAATTAATTCCAGAAATTAATTACGGCCACCTGGCCTTCCCAGGAGCTTTAGAGGAACTCATAACCGCAGCCCAGACAAAAGCATATAAGACAGTGCTGCAGGTGCCCAGACAAGTAAGGAACATCAGATTACGGTTGGAATTAGGTCTCAGCAGACCAAACCTGGCGCTACAGGGGAACTAATAAAATATTACATCAGGGTTCTCAAAGCCCCCAATACCTCTCTTAAATATCACTTGAAAACGATCTTCAGGGAAGCGGATTCCCCATGGCACACCAAGCTGTGCCATGCAACAGGAACTCTGAAAATAGAAGCAGATAGCATGCCCTTACATGAGACCCAACACTCCGCCTGGGCAAATGCACTGAAGCACAGGTTTGGTTCATCTCGTTTGAATTGGATCGAGCCGCACTCTGCCATAACTCCCACACAATGGCACTGGACAGGTCGTACATCCCAGGGAAAGCCCAACATAACTTGCGAGATGCAGTCTCAGCTCAAGTCTGAAGGAAAATTTTGTTCAAGCGGTTTATTGCCCTTAAGATTTCGGACTTTAATCCAACATGGGCACGAAAAGACAGTGCAGTCTCCTGTCGGCTATGCAATTATCACAGAGAATCTTGGTTACATCTTCTGTGTTGCTGTCCGAAATTGTCCAGTGATCATCAACGACTGCTACGCCAGATTCTAAGGGTCAAGGGCACGAGGTCCGGTATGGAGGCCTCAGATTGGTGCTTTTCAGAAATAAACACCTGCCTACTGGCAAGAGCCGGGAAATGTATTAATCAAATCAGAATTGCCCTTGGTGCCCAGCTACAGATGTCAGAATCTAGGGTCGGCACCAATAAAGAACAAAATTTGTCGTTGTCCTTGCATTTCAAGCAGGCCAAGCATGTAATCAAATTGAGGGACAACCTCACTGAAAACTCGACCACAAAGGAAGCAGCAGGGCCCAGCAGCGGGTACATTTGGAATCTTAAAACAGAGGCCACTGGGCTATTATAAAGGGCAGCAGCGCTTTTACGACAGCAATCACGGTAAGAGATAACAACCGACTAGCCCTGACCCACAAGGTTGATTACCGCTTGGCATGGAGTGCTCACATATAAGAAAGACTCCTGGCAACTCCTAAGAACCGTTCTACTCAGGGATTAGAACTTACGAACCTTAATGTCTTGGGGGAAATGTTTGCGCAATATATATTGATCACCCTCTCGAAGGCAATGACTCCACTCTCTCAATTGATTTTATAGTAATGATTAAAAAACCCACCACTTACGGTAATAAAGGGTCTCACCAATAGAAGGGGTCATCATAGCCAGTCTGGGGTGCTACAGGTAATTAAGGGATGGGAGTCCGGGAGAGTGGAGATAGGAACCCACTGAACTTTTAATAGGCTCCCGGGCAATGCTCGCACAACAGAAGCAAACCCCCATCTCAATGGTAAAGAATTTACACTTTTTAATCAATTTTTAAGGGAAAGTTAGTGCAATTAAAATGTATTACCCCGCTTGTAGGCTAAGAAGGGTCCAAGCAATAATTGGTGTACTTGCAAGCATGGCGCATTTTAACTTCAAGGGATGGGAGGCTGTGAGGGTGGCGGGAACTAGGGTGGAGGGGTGTTGATTACGTGTTTTTATACTGTAAAGATTTTAAGTAATCGCACGGTTAATAAAATTACTTACTTACTTGTCTAATAAGTTGTCGTCTGTTGAATAATTAAGCCATTTATGAAATAGTCCTCCGGATATCTTGTTCCATTTCATGCTCTTTACCAATGTGGTAGATTCAATGCCTTCAGACTCACCAATAACGTGCAAGTCAGCCGTGATTTCAGCTTCTTACTGGAAACATGTGAATAAGGGGAAATGATCACTGTCGCCACAAAGAAGAATATTTAAAGATTTGCACACAGAAAAATATAATCTATACTTGAAATGCCCCTGTAGGAGCCAGGAACTGTTTGTAAGCAGCAGGGGCGTAACGCAGGCCCCCACAGCTCCCGTGGTTCGGGGGGCCCCCAAGCTCCATGGGCCCCCTCAGCACAGTACTTCGGCCGGAGAGCTCCTGATTGAGCTTGGAGGGGCCCCTCCGCGTACCTTGCAGAGGAGCCCCCTCAATTTTCGTTACGCCACTGGTAAGCAGCCCCTAGTCTTGTAAACAGCTCGCAGAGATTTCAAGTCAAGGCTAATAATAAATTGCTAAACCTTCTTACTGAGAGGTCAAGACCAGCCTGGCGTGTGTGTTCTACGATGTCTACCTCAGTGTCCACGTTTCTTAGGTTAAAACCCCCTGTGAGGATGATTTCGTGGGTAGCATGTTTTGTGATTAAGTTATCTAGGGTCTCGCATGCATCTTATTTCCCCTGTGTAGATTCAGGTATATGTTAATAATTAGTATCAATTTTGGGTACCCCCCTAGCTTTAGATGCTGAATTGAGATGGCTTGCAGTGAGGGGTTTTGAGTGCCAAGCGCTGATATTTTGATATTTAAGGCAGTGGACACATAAATTGCTAGTCCCCATGCTGGCCTACGATAATTATTGATTTTATTAGCAGGTTCATGTAAGCCATAATAGCCTTCAATCGGGAGATGGTTAATCGTCCATGTTACTTGGAGACAGATGATATCTCCTGTTGTCACGAAAGCTAGGGTGGTCAGCTGATCAAGAATTTGCTTAAGACCAGCCACATCCCACGAGGTGACAGTAATCTCAGTACAGCGCACTCGGGCCACTCTCTTTTGTGCTTCCTGGTGTTAGGGGCGGATGCTGGGCTTAGAGATTAGCGCAGATGGCAACTAGCCCCAGTCCTGACCTGCCTCTGTGATGGGGGGGAGGAATTTACTGTTGAGTATCTCTGCTTCAAAGAGTTGACTTCTATGCGGATCAGTGTAGTCATGTCAATTACGTGATCAGGCGTAGTGTAGGGGTTGTGCTCCTGGAATTACTATTACCCTCGCTGTCTATGGGCTTTTGTAAAACAAAATGATCATTTTACTGCTCTCTGAGTTGGAGTTTGATGCCCCTAAGTGGAAACATTTGCTGCTCTTGTAATATCAAGAAAGCTTGCGATGAGAGCTAACATGAGACAATTGTGGACTCTGTCAGGGGTAGCTGGAGATGCACTAAACTGTACTCTAGTGATATCCTCTAAGCGCAGATAGCTAAGGGAATATGCTGTAAAAAACATAAGATATTAGATCTGTTTAATGTATCAGCATAACCTCAAAAGGTGTATAATGGTGTCAATATGAGCTCATTAGAATCCCCAATTGCTTCTGTATGCTCGTGATTGAGCACATGTTCTGATTGAACTATGTGGTCAGAGGGCTGGGTGTAGCAGAGCAAAAGATGTTGAGATCTTATATTGCTCTGGACAATTTCACTCTGGCCCACTGCGGTAGGCAACGAAATCCGTGATTCAAAAGCTGAAACATTATTGCCACTTAGTGTAAGGACACCTCTACTGCACGGCTTGCGGCCGCGTGAAACGTCTGATATTACTAGGGGTACCAGTCGAAGTTGTGAAGCATCTTGAGCAGCCAGTAACTAATTCCCCCTACAGAGTTGGGTGACTTGGCCTTTATTTAATGTTGTCATAGCTTGTAGGACTGGATCTTGTAAGGTGTCACTTTGTGAATCCATAGGGTGTATTAGAGGACTGCTGATCCTTTATTGGTAGTAAATCGTGGGTGGAAGAATTTGGAACTTCGTGCTGACTATTCTGTGTTGAGGCCACGTTAGGCTTTTCCTATATTTGACTTGCCCACCTGATGGTAAATATAGGGTGAACACCTGGTTGTTTTGAGGTACTGACCTCTTGGTTGAAGACCTCTCTGAGCGTTTGACAGTTAAATGCTCTTTTCATAAATTTATTTCTATTTTTCTTTAATCTTTTTTGCTCACTTCAGCTCAGCCGAGAGCCAGTAGAGTTGATAACTTCTGTTGTCTTTGATGAGGATGTGTGTGTCTCCTGTGAAACTTTACTGACTTTTGCGATAGCGTCAGTTTGGGGACTTTATGTAGGGCTGTGTTGTTTACGAGGTTGTCAACTGTTCCCTCCAAAAGACTAATATTTTTAGGGTTAAGCTCCCCAGTATGTTTACTAGACAAAGGACTCGTTGGCCTACATATTGGGCCTTGGGTCTCCTCAGGATGGTTGGCTGGCAATGAGGCAGGCAATTTTCTTTAAGTTGTTCATCAGAACTGTAAGTGGATCTGGAAAAGTACACAGTTTATCTATAATGAGCACACATGCACAACCCCTAGTTGTGGCTGCAGCAGTGTAAGAGAGTATAATGGAATCTAGCTTATTGATTTTATTCTCCATATTGGTGATGCTAGTCGCAATTGATTGCATCAGATCCACCTGGAACTCTAATTTGTGTGATTGCCAGGTCAGAGCATTTGTAGCGGCTAGTAGAGTTGAATTGATGCTCATAAGAATAGTCCTAGACTCTGATTGCTGGATAGATTTTGTGTTACCAACTATCCTATGTTCCTCCAATTGCGGATGTGCGATGCCATCCACAAGTTTTTCATAAGTGTTGTTTAAAATATAAAACTACCAGTGTAGGTGGTATTACTTTCCTCATCATTTCGCAAGGTAGAAAAAGAAGAGGTTGCTGACAAGAGATCTATACATGGGAGGTCTGGTAACATCTCCATAGTCTTGGAATTGCAATGCATTTGCACTTTCGTTTCACCCTCCCGACACTGATTACATACTTGTGGCATAACGTCAATCAAGCAAGTAGGGCTATTCGGTGGCAGATTGCCTAGCAACAACCTAGCAATGTCTTGCCCAGTTGTAGTTTTCTGCTTGTATTGTGATGCTGATCCTGGCACCAAAATTAAGTCTTGCTTGTCACCTTGCACTGCGACAGAGGCATCAGGGGCGGCCAAAGAGTGCTGAGTAGCTGTTTGTGTAGCCGGCCCTACAATGGGCCTCTTGAACTAAAGATCGATTGTAGGGGTTTTAATGTTCCTACGTTCAAGTGCCCTTAAAGCTACATCCTCAGCTTCCTTAGACCCCTCACCATCAATTGAAAATTTGTTCTCCCTTAGCTGTTTTTTGGCTCCTGTTGAATGAAGATTGTCTACATTTGAGCCCCGGCATCACCTTTAGTATGGTGACCATGCTTTCACTGAGTGGAATTATTGTGCCTCATTATAAAGACAGCACACAAGTTTCCAATTCGCAGAGAAAATAATATCTTGCAGCTGAAGCCTCTGTTGCCACCTGAGTCGCCTTGGTACTCTCTGTGGCTAATTGATACTTGACATTAATGAACCACCACTCAGTCACTGTTAATGGCCAGAAAATGGGAATGCCGCTGAGCCAACTTACCTCCTCCCTCCATTTTCCACTGCAAAATTTCCTACCGCTGCCGTCTCCACACTGGTGCTTGGTTGTTAACTCCCCTTATGTCATTTATGGGTCTTGTGTCGTTACACACTCTCTATGTCTCTAAAATTATGCCCAGGTTACAAGGGCAGTTCGCGCTGCAAGGCTAAATGGTGCTTAGTTACTAGTCAATTCGGCACTGGGCAAAACTGGATGGATTTAGACAGGATTATACAGAGTTGAAAAATACCCAAAGGTTACAGTACAAGGCCAGCAGACTGATAAATAATGAGCAGAGCAAGGTACACAGACTGACAGTATAGCAAGCAGGTCCCAAGGCCTCACTAGGCCCCCGCCAAGCCTGTCAAATCCAGAGGACCAGCCAAAAGAGCCAGCTGGCTCACCGCTGTTAGACCTGACATCTTTGGCATTTTTTTCACTGTATTTTTTTGTTTGGCATTTTTTTCCCCTGTCTTTTTTGCTTCTGACCTCCTGTTTTTGATTGTATGCTGTATTTCATTTTTGCTGGATATTCAAACTCTGGGCACTTTACCACTGCTGATCAGTGCTAAAGTGCAAGTGCTCCCTGTGTAAATTGTGATTATGATTGGTTATCCATGGTTGGCATATTTGATTTACTGGTAAGTCCCAAGTAGAGTGCACTGTGTGTGCCCAGAGCCTGTAATTCAAATGCTCCTTGTGGGCCTGCAGCACTGATTGTGCAACCCACATGAGTAGCCCTGCAACCATGTCTCAGACCTGCCACTGCAATGCTTGTGAGTGCAGTTTTATACTGCCATGTCGACCTGTCAAGTGCACCCACTTGCCAGGCCCAAGCATTCCTTTTTTCTACATGAAAGGCACCCCTAAAGTAGGCCCAAGGTAGCCCCATGGGCAGGGTGCACTGTATGTGAAAAGTAGGAAATGTACTGGTGTGTTTTACATGTCCTGACAGTGAAATAATGCCAATTTCGTTTTTCACTTTTGCAAGGACTATCTCTCCCATAGGTTATCATTGGAGCTGCCTTGTAACCTCTTACAATTGTAACTTTCAATTGGGAAGAGATAGATATTTGGAGTGTGTGGTCCCTGAACGCACAATTTAAAAATACAACTTTTAGTGAAGTTGGTTTTTAAATTGCATGTTTGAAAATGCCACTTTTAGGAAGTGGGCATTTTCTTACTTTACCATTCTGTGCCTCTGCCTGCCTGTGGAATCCAGAATGAATGCACAAACAGCCCAACTGTCAGTCTAAATGAGTCAAACAAAGGGAGCTGGGGTGTGCCCTGCATATCCTGATGGGTCATCACCAGGGTGATGGGCCTTCCTGAGCTAGAGTGGTGGGAGGAGCTGTCACTGACACCTGAATAGGGCTGTATCTGTCCTCACACAAAGCTGTCTCCACCCACTGTAGTATGTCTGGAACAAGGTCAGGGTAAGGCAGGGTCTTGTGCACTACAAAGACTATCCTTTGAAAATTGCTTACTTCAAAGGCAGAAATTGGTATAAGTACTGGAGCTGTGACACCATAACTTCAGAACACTTCTGGACTCAGAGGAGATTCTGCCAAGAAGAAGAGTTGGAGAAGCTGTAAGAGGGAAACTGTCACTCTACTTGTTGCTGTGTTAGGCTGACCTGCTGCTTGCTGTTTCTGTCTTGGACAGTGAAAGGACTGGACTTTGCTTTCTGTATCCTGCTTGCCAAGGTTCTCCAAGGGCTTGTGTGTGTTTACCTCCTGTTAAGAAGGCTCAGGACCATCAAAGGCTTCCCCTGCAGCTCCTGAACTCCCCTGCTGGGAGTTCTGGCCTGCCAAGTGGTGCCAATTCCAGTTCTGGGCCCTTGGAGGTGGTTTTGCTGCAAAGAACCCCAAACATCCATGCATAGACCTTCACCACCGTTTTTTTCCTGCTGCAGTCTTGCCGTGCGGTTGAAAAACCAAAACATCGCCATGGTGCAGATGAAGAATCGACGCAGTGCCTGCCGTGCGGCTGAAAAAATAGTCGCAACCCAGGTCCTGAGCACCATGTCTCCAATGTCCGAGGCACTCACTCTGATGCAGGCCCTGCTGTGCGGCTGAAGAAATCGTCGCATCACCTGCTCGCGGCTGGGAAATCAACGAAACACCTTTTTTGCCGCCGCCGCATCGACCTCAGCGCACTCAGATTTCTAACGCATTGCACCTGTGTGCCAAGTTCTTCATCGAAGTAGCCCTGCAGTAAGGAACCGAGGCCACATGTCTGGAAACAGATGCATCACTTTCCCTCGCAGTAAGAAATCGACGCATCACCTCCCCTGTCTATAAGGAATCAACACATCACCTCCCCTGCGCGGCACTAAGGAATCGATGCATCACCTCCCCTGGCAGTAAGGAATCGACGCATCACCTCCCCTGCCAGCGAGTGAGGAATCGACGCATTGCTTTTTTTCCGGCTCTTCATCTCCGCTGCACCTGTTTTCATCTTCGATTTTGATGCATCCCAGGTACTTTGTAATAAAAGTGAAGCATCCATAGATTCCCATGGACTGAACTGTTTTGAACTCTTCTTAATGTGATATCTTTGCTTGTGTATGTTGGATTTTTGTCGTTTTGGTATTGTTTTATTCAGGTAAATATTGGTTATTTTTCTAAACTGGTGTGGTGTCCATTTGTAGTGTCTTCACTGTGTTACTTTGTTTTTATGTACAAATGCTTTGCACATTGCCTCTGAGATAAGCTTGATTGCTCGTGCCAAGCTACTAAGGGGGTGAGCAGGGATTGTTTTGGATGTGTAACTTCCTTACCCTGACTAGGATAAGGGTCCCTACTTGGACAGGGTGTAAGCCACTGGTGACTAGAGACCCTGAATTCTAACAACAGCGGAGCTGAAATTCACCAAATGCAACTCCGGGCAGCTAGAAAGTAAGTGGCGCACCAGCAAAGACAAAGGAGACCGTACCACCTTCAAGACTGCACTCAACCAGTACTACCACCTATTGAAAGTAACAAAGTAGAACACCCAAGCAGACCGCTTAGAAGCTAGCACAAATTGCAGCAAGGAGCTCTTCACCATTGTGAAAGAGTTCTCCAATCTGTAGCTGCTGAGAATGACATCACCTCCTCCCAAGAACTGTGTGACACCCTGGCGGCCTTCTTCCATGACAAGTTCTCAGGCATCTGTGAAAATTTAAAACTGCAATTCTCCACCGCCTACAGAATCAGCCTTCTCACACCCGCAAACACAAACCCTGAACAACTGCTCACCCATTTGGACCCTCTCACAACTGAAGCCACAATCTCCATCCTGAACTCCGTGCACTCAGGAGCATCCACGGACCCCTATCACCACCACATCTTCAACCTCAGGAGCAAGATGATTGGCGGCAAGCTTAAGAGAGTCCTGGACACCTCCATCACTTCGGCCTCCTTCCCTGAGGACTGGAAACACGCTGAAGAGAGGACCCTCCTGAAGAAGCCATCTGCTGACCCAGCAGAACCAAAGAACTACAGGCCCATCTCCCTGCTCTCTTTTCCAGTGAAGGTTCTCGAGAAGCAGTGGCGGCTCTCTGAGGGAGTGCTGCGGGGCGATGGGGCGGGGTGGGGGAGGGGCAGGGTGGGGGGTAGTAAACTCTGGCATAAGGCACAACGGAGTTAAGTAAATAAATAAATAAAACAATTTACATTGCGCGCGCTGCATCGCCGAGTTGGCGGTGCCGCGCGCGCAATGTAAATTGTTTTATGTATTAATTATTTACTTAACTCCGTTGCGCCGTATGCCAGAGTTTACTACCCACCACCCTGCCCCTCCCCCGCCCCACCACCCCGCAGCACTCCCTCGGCGAGCTGCCACTGTCCAGAAGGCAATCAACCAGCAACTCAATGAACACCTGGAACACAACAATCTCCTGGACCCCTCTCAATACGGATTCCGAGCCAACCACAGTGCCGGGACAGCCCTGATCGCAGCCACCAACGACATCAGGACCCTCCTGGACCATGGCGAAATGGCAGCCCTCATCCTCATGGACCTGTCAGCCACCTTCGACAGAAGAAATGTCAGTTCAAGATGTTGAGCCACGCATACAAAGCCCACACAACGAAGCAAAGCATTTACAACGAAGGACCAGCATACATCAACAAACGCATGGCCTTGCACCAACCGACCAGACACCTACAATCCACCTTCCTCTTCCTTGCAGACACCCCCGGGATCTGCAAAAGCAACAGAAGAGGACACTCCTTCTAGCAACTGGTGGCCAAAGCTTGGAACAACCTTCCACTGCAGCACAGGACCGCCTCACAAAATCCAAGAATTCAGGAAAGGACTCAAGATCTTGTTGTTCAAATGAACAGATCACCATGAAGCAGTCAGCTACTCCAGTGCCCTGAGACCCTCACCGGTGATTTGCTGAGCTTCATAAATCCTCGAGTGATTGAAAAGCCCTGCCGCACACCCAATCCACCCCGACTCCTCAGGGAGGAAGAACACAGTAGCTGAGAGGCAGAGAAGGACCCCCCCACCAACGACCTGCTGTCTACCCCCGGGCTTTGTCAAGAAATGTAATTTAAATCTAAATTTGAAATTAAGAGGGGTGCACATCTACCCAGCAATTAATGCAGTGGTTAGTACCACCACTCCTGGTACCCGCTAGAATAACGAAGCCTGGCTGATGCTTTTTAGCACCCACAGAGCCGCCGGGAGCCTAAAGCTGAAACTATGTGATTGGCTGCACTTCTGTCTGGCTGTGACACTGACGTGAAGCAAACAGGCAAGCAAAGCAGCGGATAGGGCGGGCACGAGCAAGGATGCTGAAGGCGAGTACGTTGAGTACATCGTGGAAGAGCGGAGTAAACAATTGGGACAAATGACTCTTACACGGACAGAGGGGAAACTAGGCCCAGGGCTGCAACATAGCTTCAAAGGGCCCTCTGGATGGGATGGTGGAGCAAACACCTGCTCCTAGATTCTGAATAATGAAACTAGTTTGGGTAAAAGCAGCATTGTTTTACCGTGGGAGGAAAAATGGGAATGGCCTTTTCTAAAAGAATCCCAAGAGTGGTGCTATGTGGAAAGTTTTGAACTCCCCACACATTTTGCATATTTTAGCTTTAATTGAGTTACATGTTCTAAACTGGTCAGTGGCTAATGGTGGAGGTTAAAAGTAGGGACACCCCCTACCTCTGCTAAGTACACTATGCCTGATGCTGTCTATGGTAAATATGACTGTAACATTCCTCTGGTGAAGACTGTTAGTCTACCTATTCCTAGACACAGGCATCAACCAGAGGAAGCAGTTGGAGGTTATGTGTGCCTGTGTCACTGGAGCCAAGATGTCTAGGTGCTCTCAAAAGACAGAACATGCATGAGCATCTGAACATGTTGGGAAGACAGCCATGGTGGATATGTACTTTGTGCAGTATTTAGAAGCAGAAGAGAGGCTGTTGGAACTGTAGGAATGAGCTATGACAATAATTACAATTTGGTGGCAAATGTGTGTGGGGGCTTCAGTGTGAGGCACAGATGGAGGGAGGGGAGGAGATAAAGGAGGGAAGGGGAGGTATAGTTCTGGCTGAGGGGAGCACTGCATGCTCCCTCCCTGCAGAGAAAAATGTTGACAGGCACTGGGGGATGAGGCTTTGCTGCCAAAGTCTATGAGATTCTAAAGGCCAGAGTTACAGGCCGGTAATATTGGGTCCAGTGTTCCCGCGCCCAGGAAAACTATGTGCAGGTACTCAGGTGCAGTTCTATTCAGATGGAGTGGTATGCATCACAGAGATACTGCTCCATTAGATGTGTAGTCAAGCCCCAAATCTTTACAGTTCCTGATTCAATTTGTGTCATTTTGGTCTTATTTTAATCATAAAATATTTGTTTATTTCAGTAAATTAGCTTGAGATCTTTATTGAGCAATTTCTTGATTCAAGTGTTGTGCTGGTACTTCTGATCCCTATTCTCTCCATTCCATCATGAACCATGCTACTGAGGGTTCTACAAGGCTGTCTTAGAGAGTCACTGTTTGCCTGACTAGGTTCTAGAGTTTACTGTGGTGGGACAATTTACCTGACTTGGTAATTTAGCTTCCTACAACAACCATACACTATGTAATCAACCAAGCATGTTAACTCAGCATGAACTAGACTGGATGGATTTGCTACTCAGGCAATCCCCAAGAGACAGCCTCTGATTGGCATAATGATTGGATCTAAGGAAAGAAATAGATTACCATAGTTCACACATCGTTCCAGCCCACACTCCTGCAAGCAGTTCCTCTCTCACAGGATGTGCAACTGGAATCCAGTCAGAGGAGAAGTGATGTAACCTTTGTTTTCAGGCTTATTATTATCCAGAATTTTGGTCTCCAACACTTGTCAGAAAACAACAGTTAACAAACATATATCTGAGGCAAGGATGATATCAGGGACAGTCTCATATGTCAGTTCAAAAGGTCCATGAAAAACAGGAGCAGCTGCACAGGAAAGGAACATAATCCTAATGGGAAGGAAAAGGAAATAGCAGAACCCAAGTTATCAAAAATAGGCCATCTTGGATAAACATATTTATCAGAAGCCATCATTTTCTTTGGAATACTCAGTTGGGGTGGGCAAAATACTTGTTTTAAAATCTTCTGTAAGCGGACGTGAAACTTTGGCCAATTCTGACCATTTCGTCTGGTTTTGCACGTGCCAGCCCCAGATCAAAGAAGAGAAAATACAACCAGAGCTCCTCATTCTATGTACTGGGGAATGCGTCGAGCACTGTCAGGGTCTGAACAATGTAATTACTTTAATGGTATCTGTATTAGTTAATTACTTTGCCCAGCCCCTGACAGAATGAACGCAAGTTTCCCAGCAGGGGACAACTTATGTGGCACCTGTCTGCTAGAGCACCAGGACGAATCTGGAAACAGGCACAATGACTACACCACAAAAAGACTCCACACAAGTTTAGAAAAATATATTATTATATTTTATTAAGTTTAGATATTGAATTTTAAAGGAATAAATGTAGGAAAGTGCTTAGAAGCAAGAAGTGCTAAAAAGGTTACTTTAGGTCCTGCTGGACTGGGGCAAAGCCAAAGTTTGGGCTGACTGCGATGGAGCGCTGGCCGGCTACAGGACCCACGCAGGTCCCGGTGAAAAAAATACCTTTCCTAGTCGCAAGCACCGAGATACGTCGAAGTCAAGGCTCGCAGACTGCGTCGCTCTTCTCCACACAGGCTATGAGTCAGTCCCGAAGACGGGTGTCAAGAGGCACTGGGCGATGCACTGGGTTTTGCCACACAGTCGTGGGGATGTGTCGATCTCACCAAGCTGCAGTGGCGACGATACTCTGTCCCATGCATTTATCCTTAGAGCCAAAGCACTGTTTCTGATGCTATGTGCCGATTTTACTACCACAACCGGGTCGATGCACCGGTTCTGCTACACGCAGACAGGAGATGAGTCGAAATCCATGTTGCAAGTATCTGGGCCACTTCAAGTGAGCCTGGCACAGGAGCAGCCAACAAGCCCTTGGTGATCACTTGGAGTGAAGGCAGAGACCAGATCTCCTTCAGCAGAGTCAGAAAGCAGCAGGGCAACAAACAGAAAAGCAGGACTTTCAGATCAGCAGTCCAGTTGAGTTCTTTAAGCAGGACAGCAGTTCTTCTGGCAGAGCTTCAGTTACAAGTCCAGAAGTGTCTGATTTTAGGGGGTCAGAGACCCAGTACTTATACCCAAAAGTGCCTTTGATGTGCACAAGGCTCCCTTTATACCCAGTCCTGTCTGTGGGGGTGTGAGGGGGGTAATCAGTCCTTTGTGTGGGGACAGGACACAGCCTAGACCATCAGCATTGGCGTAGTCTACCCCAGGTCTGTGTTCCACCCTGAAGTCCATGCCCTGTAGGGAAATGGACCACCTCAACAGTTTTGTATTCTCACCCCTCGTGCACATGAGCCACCTGAGGGGCCTGTGGTCAGTCTGAATCAGGAAGTGAGTGCCAAACAGGTATGGCCTCAACTTCTTCAGTGCCCATACAGCAGCAAGAGCTTCTCTCCCAATAGCACTCCACCTCTGTACCCTGGAGATGAAGGGTACAGGTTCGTCTGGGCTCTCCTCAATAAGTTGGGATAGTACTGCCCCATGCCATGCTCTGAGACATCTGTCTGAATGGTAAACTCATTGGAGAAGTCAGGGGCCCTGAGCAGAGAAGCTGTGCGCATGGCCTGCTTATGGGAGTCAAGTGCAGTTTGGCATGCCTCTGCCCAAATCACATTTCTAGACTGTTTCTTGGAAGTCAGCTCAATCAAGGGGGGAACAATGGTGCCATATCCCTTGACAAACTTCCTATAGTTCCCAGTGAGGCCCAAGAATGCTCTGACCTCAATCTGGGTTTTGGGGGGCAGCCAGGCCACAATGGTTTGTATCTTGGACTGAAAGGGTTGCACCTTCCCCCTGTCCACCAGGTGTCCCAGGTACAGTACAGACCCCTGCCCTACATGGCACTTACTTGCCTTGATAGTAAGGCTTGCCTGTTGCAGAGCCTGAAGGACTTCCTGGAGGTAAAATAGGTGTTCCTTCCAGCTCCTACTTAAGACAGCTATGTCATTCAGATAGGCAGCAGAGAAGGCCTCCATACCAGCAAGGACCTGGTTCACCAGCTTCTGGAAGGTGGCATCACCCTAAACTCACAGGGGCCCTCTGGAGTGGAGAAGGCTGACCTCTCCTTGGCCCCTTCTGTTAGGACGATTTGTCAGTACCCTGATGTAAGATCAAAGGTACTGAGATACTAGGCAGCCCCTAACCTGTTGATTAGTTCATCAGTCTGAGGAATGGGGTAAGCATCTGTCTTAGTCACTTAATTTAGCCCTCTGTAATCCACAAAGAACCTCAGTTCAGGTGTGATGCCCGATGGGGCAGCATTTAGTACCAGAACAACAGGACTGTACCAGGGGCTACTGGAGGGTTCAATCTGCCCCAACTTCAGCATTTTGGGCATTTCAGCCTCAATGCTGGACCTCCCCTAATCTTATAACCTGTAAGACATATTCTTCACAGGGAGGTTGTACCCTGTGTCCACACCATGGGTACACAGGTGGGTAGTCCCTGAGATAAGGGAGAACAGAGAAGCATACTGTCCCAACACTTGGTGGCAGTCTCTCTGTTGTTCTGGAGTTAGCGGGGGAAAGGATGACTCCTTCCACAAACCCATCCTTCTCCTTGAAGTCCAAGTGGTCAGGGAGATGTTCACTCTCCCCCCTCTTTCTCTTTTCCATCTGTCACCAAGAGCATGGTGAGCTCAGACCTCTCAAAGTGTGGTTTGAGGCAATTTACATGCAGCACCCTGTGGGTTTGTCTAGGGGTCTTGAGGTCCACAAGGTATGTGGCTCACCCTTTCTTTCAGTCACCTCATAGGGCCCATTCCAGTGATCTTGGAGGGCCTCGGGCTTTACTGGCTCCTTCACCCACGCTTTCTGAACAGGTTGAAACTCCACAGTGGTAGAATTTGTGTTATACAACTCCTTCATGACTTCCTGGCTGGCTTCAAGGTTACTGGAAGCTTGCTTCCATATCTTAGCCATTTGACTTCTCAAGGCCAGCATGTAGCTCACTACATCCTGTGGTACTTTCCTGGGAGCTTGCTCCCACCCTGCTTTCACCAAACTCAGAGTTCCTCTGACTGGGTACCCATAAACCAGCTGAAACCCACTCCTCTCTGTGGCACCTCCCTGCAAGCGAACAACAGGCATGGTAAGACAATATCCCACTTTTTCCTCAAAGCCTCCAACAGGCTTCTGATCATGCCCTTCAGGGTCTTGTTGAACCTCTCAACAAGCCCATTGGTTTGTGGATGGTAAGGGGTGGAGAACTTGTAAGGTACCCCACACTCATTCCACATTTACTGCATATGGACAGACATGAAGTGTGTTCCCCTGGGAGATACAACTTCCTTGGGGAAACCCAATCAGGTAAAATCCCCATCCTAGCCTTTGCCACTGCAAGTGCAGTCATGGATCTCAGAGGTATTGCCTCGGGATACCTCGTGGCATGATCCACCAGAACCAGGATAAAGCTGTTGCCTGAAGCAGCCTAGGGATACATAGGCTCTACAATGTGGATGCCTACCCTCTCAAAGGGTGTGCCATTGACAGGCAATGGGTTAAAGGGGGCTTTAAGCTTCTGCCCTGTTTTCCCACTGGCCTGGCAGGTCACACAAGTCCTACAGAACACATCTGAGGAATTCTTGATCCTAAGCCAATAGAAGTGGGGACAAGCCTTGCGAAGGTCTTGTCTTTGCCCAGGTTTCCTGCCAGGTGAATTTCATGAGCCAGCTCCAGTAGGAAGATCCTGTAACATTGGGGGACTACCAGGACCCTTGGTGTCCCATGCCCTGGAGCTTAGGCTCACTGTAAAGGAGGTTGTTATCCCAGTAAATGTCATGACTACCAGAGGCATCACCTGCTGCTTGGGCTCCAGCCTGTTGCCTCATGCCCACATGGGTTGGGCACTACCTTTGTGCCACACAGAACTCTGCCTTGGAGGGTCCTGCTTCCACATGCCACCTAGCAATCTCAGGCAGGTCCCCAAGGGAAGCAATGTCCTCCTCAGTGGACTCCAGTGTGGACACCACAGGTGCCCCATCCATCTCACTGGAGGTACATTCAGGGGCTGGTTTCCCATGCCCTCTGCCTAGCCCCTTCCTAGTAGCTGGCTGGGCCATTGTTCCAGGCTCCAGCCCTTTTTGAATCCCATCCTGGGAAGCCATGGACAGTGTGGTAGCATAGATTGAGTCAGGTAACCCTAAGATCTCTACATGGGCCTTGAGCTCCACCTCCTTCCAGTTAGTATGATCCAGGTCATTACCCAACAAACAGTCAACAGGCATAGCAGGGCTCACTTCAACTTTCAGAAGACCTGAACCCTACCCCCCACTCAGATGGTACAATGGCCATAGGATAGTGGCCCTCTCTGTTGTCAACCACCACAACCTGGTCGAATGCATGGGGAATTACCTGCTCTGGGGAAACCAGCTGACTCCTTACCATAGTCATACTGGCTCCTGTATGCCTCAGAGCATCAACCCCTTGCCCATTGATGTTGACAGATTGCCTATATTGTGTAGTATTTGAGGGCACATGGATCTTTGGAACCATCTCCACTATCACCCAGGAACACTAAGGTAATCCTACTAAACTCCCCCCCCATTAGCTGGGACAAACTCCTTCCCCAGCACTACACTAGACACCTTTGGAATCTTTCCTGTAGTGGGAGCTGGTGCTTTTTTTGTACAGTTGGGTTCCCTCTTATAGTGTCCATACTCGAAGCACTCATTACACTTGATGTGCTTGTGCTGCTGACCTTTGTCAGGGTAGTTTTTTTTCCGGTGGCCAGATTGGGAATGTGAACCAGACCCTTTCCCCTGTGAGTTGTTTTGGGGGCCTGAAGGGAACTCCTTCTTTTTCTCTCCCCCGTCCTTTCTCTGGTGGGAACCCTGACCACCCTTTTGTGAATCCCTCCTGATATCTTATTGGACACTCTGGTGCTGACCCAGAGGTCCGCCGCCTCAGCAAGCTTCCTGGAGTCAGAAAGATTGCTATCAACCAGGTGTTGGCACAGCTCTGGAAAACAAGTATCAAGAATGTGCTTCTTTAAAACAAGCTGTACAACCCTTCATAATCATTAACTTTGCTGCCTCTCACCCAGCCCTTAAGTGCCTTACCAGCATAGGCCAAGAAATCTACCCTTGTTTAGGTAGAGAGTTTGTGACTGACCCTGGACCATTGCCAGTACTTCTCAGGGATCAGCCCAAACTTGCTGACTAAAATGACTAAACTTAATGGCAGTGTAGCTGGTCTGGTCTCCCACCTCTAATATAAGGAGTGTGTCCCTTCTCCAATGTGGGCATGTACCGCCATTATCTACACCTCCAGAACTCCTCTGGGACCCTGTGCACTTTCAAAGCCAATTCATAGGCTGGCAACAATTTATCTATGTCATACCCCACTCCATAACTGGACACCATATCTTTTGGGATATGAAATCTGGACTCATATGATGACACATATATTGTAAAGGTAGAGGCCCCCTGCTATTAGGGTACAGTTCCTTAAGGCAGGGCTAATGAATCCAGTGTATAGACTTAAGGCAACATTAATATAAACAAAACATGAAACAATTTTAATAAAGAGCAAAAGAGAGAACCAACAGTATCTATATTTCTTTACAAAAATAATATTTATTAATACTTAATAGTGAAAATACATTTCATGCTAAAATAACACCCCATTTATACTCAATCATTCTTCATCATTCATACAACCACTAACTAACAATCAATATAAAAATACATTTTTCTTCTTTTCAATTATACATTGATGACAATTGATTTCGGTTGATCGTGAAAAAATGTGGCACAAAATTGATGGTCTATTATTTTCTATTTTCGACGCGCGTTTCGGCACAGAAGTGCCTTCATCAGGAAAGGGCCACAGTATGTCAACTTTTAGTATCTGTAAATAAAGTATATATATTTTACATTTCAGATGCAAGGTTCTCGCTAAATGATATACTTTGTGCCGCCATAAAGGCGTGCATTGTTTAATGTTCACAATTTAGGAACAAGGCAGTAGACAGCGTTACAAACTCTAGAGTTGTCCAGGAAATGAAGTATATGTGACAAAAGAGATGGAAAAATAAGAAAAAAGATGAAAATTATAACCACCACCTGAATTTAGGCAAGACCATATCACCAGGTGCACCCAAGATTTCACTTCTTTTGAAAAGAACACATTTTCCGTCCCCCCCAAAAATATTAACAGAATCCATAAAGGTTAACCTTTTATCTCGAAATGGATTCATCAAGTAGTGACTGCTGTTACTACGAACTTTAGAACAAGGATAACTTCTCAGCCGAGGATGAAGATGAGCTGAGGATATAAAATACCTCCTCTTAAATTCAATATTAATTATTTTCAATTGGTATATTTAGCACTTAAGTGTATTAATACCTTCAATCATAGATCTTCAATATAGAGTCAGGTTTTTCATTTTCCAAACCGGTTTATATTGCACCTGACAATGCACTTGATATGTGCTGTCTTCTTGATTTTGCTGTGGGCAGATTAAAATCAATAAATGGCTCATGTTATGAAAAGGTTTTATCCTAGTTTGCAGGCACATTTACTTATAGAGTGATTTAAATACTTACATTTCAGTATCTTATTTGTTGGTACATGAATTTATCTAAAAAATACAGATGGAATGGGGTCAACAAGGTGTAAGCCCATAGGTGCAACATAAGATTGATGGACTGCATATTTATCCACCGTGGATGCTTATATAAAATTAATAAGGTCACTGCAATACGGATTGCACATAATTCTTACACTGGAATATATTATCCTATATTCGGCACATTGTCCAAAATTGAAAACAATGTACACTAATTAACTAACCTACCGGTCGAACCAGGGAATATTAAAAACAATTCTTGTTTTATTTTCATCACAATGGTGCGCTCCATCAATACATTAACGCACAATTGAACTGGGATGTTCTATAAACACTAATTAGGACAATGGACCACCATCTAATTAGATAAACCTCAAATAGGTTTATCGCATTGACTGAATAAGTGTGGTAAGGTCAAAATCAAACTCAGCATCTTGCCCACAATAGTATTATAATACACTCTACTAAACGATATAGACTGTAAATTATTTATGCAATGACAAACCATATCACGATGCCATATCTGTTCAGCCGTTTAAAATAATGTTGACTTACTTTTTTGATAGTATCCAACACCACAATGAAGGGTCCTCTACACGCCACAATCGCCGCGTAAGGACTGCCCTACAATACACGAACTTCCGCATGAAGTATGTCTGGGATCTATCACATGGTGGTCATCAACCAATCGTGGTGAACACCATGTGACAGTATATAGCCAATTCGGCAGAAGGCGGACCGTAACTTTATTTAGTTCCGATTACAGGGCTCTTTTTATGGTATATGATTCTGCTTAGTCATTTAAATCCCCAAACGAGGGTCCTCAGCACAACATCAGTGATATTGTTAAAATAAGCTCTGTTGTACGGCTTAACCTATGGATTGTTGATACAATAACAAACTATATGACAGGCTAATGTCCGTTCTCCCTTGTAGATTGATGTCAACTTACTGATTTTAAGGCATTCAGTTTCCGGATAAAGGATCCTCCGCACACCGCAATCGTCGCGTGAAGACTACCTTACGGTATGTGAGCTTCCGCATAAAGTATTCTAGGAGTCTGTCACATGGCTGTCACCAACCAATCATAGCGAACACCATGTGACAGTGAATAACCAATCAGGTGGAGTTTGGTTCTAAATGCAGGGCTCTGTTTGTTGTTACTATTTTAATTGATCATTCGAATCCCAAAGAGAGGCTCCACAGCGCGCCACTATTAATGCGCAGGATCAACAGCACCACACCTCGGATGCCGCACTACCTCTCCTTCCTGGGAAGTCTGCCATCCACCAATGCATAACCTGTCGCATTGAAACTCCATATGGTAATAGGTAATCAATTTCACTAAAATGAGATCCGAAGCTTAATTTATTTCTGGGCTTAACATTCTAATAAGTGCGATCATTTATGCCTATTTGTAACAATATGAGATACTATTAATAAGGCTAGGCAGTATATAGAAAGAAAATTTTCCATCTAAAACAACAGTAGATTCAACAATTGTTGTATCGTATCGCCTGCTCCCATGGGATTTCTTGATTTAGGCCTCGTGCAAATGTGTCCAGAGAAAATATCCAGAATACTTCTCTTCTTTTCCTTATTTCATCTGAATCTGAGCCATTCTTGTCATTTATTTTCTCTAAAATCAGCCAATTGATTTGTTCATGACTATGTCCTGCATCTAAGTAATGTTTTACTAGGGGTGCATTAATCTTTTTTGTGCGTATAGCTGAACGATGTTCAGTTAAACGAATCGCTAAAGTTCTGGATGTTTCTCCCACATACCCCTTTTTGCATGGACATAATAACAAGTAGATAATGTTTTTAGTCTTACAATTGGTAAATGATTTTAGAGTAATGTTATATGAATTATGGGTAAACTTCTTTGTGATTATTGCAGTGTCACAGGCTTTACACTGGGTACATTTATTGTTCCCTACTAATGGATTAGAATCATCTAAGGTGATTTGAGTCGATGATTTTATGGACATACGTGAATGAACAATTTCATCCTTTAGATTTCTATTGCGTCTATGGGCAAACATTGGACGTGGTAATATATTGTCTTCTTCAGAATTAGAATTTAAAATATGCCAATGGGCACATACCACTTGTCTCACTTTTTCATTCACTGTTGAGTGTCGAGTGACACACACAAGCGCAGGCGATTGTTTGGGTGGGTGATTGCCAAGTAGATGATCTCTGTCATAAAAGCGGGCACGTTTATAAGCTTCCCGTATTAGTCTATTAGGATAGCCTCGGGCTATAAATTTGGTCTTCATTATTTCTGATCTCAGATCATAATCTGTGATGTTAGTGCAGTTTCTCCGCAACCGGAGAAACTGACCAAACGGAATATGATGACACTGCAGGTATGCTGCCACTAATATTGTTGTTGCTAGACCTCATTAGGAGGGCTCTAATATCCATTTCTCTAAGGCTAAGCTCATGGACTATCTTTTTTCCCCCATGGCCAGCCTCTTCTCTTCTAGAGCTTGCTCTTTCTCTAATTTAGACAGGACCTGCTCCCTGTCAATCTTGGCAAGTTTAGTTTGAGTTTCCTCTCATTCCTCCTGTCCGCCAGTTCCTCTTGGGACAGGTTCTTTTAAGACACACTGCTGCCTGGTCTAGGGTGGACTGACAGTCCTGGGAGAAATTTGCTCCGGCCCCTATAGACTGCATGACAAGACCCTCTGTCAGGTACCACTCTGATCCTTCCTCAGACTCAGATCCCTCCTCATACACTTCTTCTGGGTGGGCTGTTGCCCATGCTCTTAAGGCTTTCTGAATCTCTGCCTTCTTAGAACTTCCCTTATGAAACACCCATCTCTCTTGGCAGAACCCCTTCAGCTGGGCCACTGTGAATGCCTCCAGGTTGGCCAGCTCAAATTCCATATTGCCAGGTAGGACCACAGACATTGCAGAAAAAATGGGACTTGGGCAAAAGGACTTTGGAAAAATCAAAAGATGTGAGAACAGGCAGAACTGGAAAAGGCTCGAATTGGTCTAAGTATAGAGTTGCAGTGAACAATGAGTTACTATATGGTATTGCACAAACACCTCACTGCTGACCACCAATGTTAGAAATGGGATTTCTGGTTCGCTGAGGTATGCACCCAGGCCAAGTAGGAACCCAAACTCAAGTTATGGTAAGCTGGATACATGCTGAAAGATTACCTGGGCTCACCCTCTGGTAGCTTGGCACAGAGCAGTCAGGCTTGTCTAAAGAGGCAATGTGTAAATTATTTGTGCAACCCACACACACACACATGTAACACAATGAATACACCACAAAAAGACTCCACACAAGTTTAGAAAAATAGATTATTATATTCTGAACAAAACAAAACCAAAACAAAACTGAACAAAACAAGACCTGGCATCCCTATGTCAGGTCTAACACATGTGTAGCACTATTCCTCCATTCTCAACCCAGTAGCCTGTTACATAGTATGTTCTAGAATGTTATTGCTTGAATATGTCTGTGGAAATTGCGTGAGGGAAGTCCTTGTCAGCTGCAGCTGCAGTGTTCTTGGTGGCTCCTACGTGTGTCCAGTGATGTGATTTTGAATCAAGTGAAATGTTTTGCAAAAGACGGAAGGCCCAAAGAGAAAAATGTAATATGCACTTGTCAATCTTTTGTTAAAGTAAATTTAGAACTGCTTATGGAGAATTGTTTATTTCTGTGTGGCGATAGAGTGATTCCACCAGGACTGAGACTGAGGTTTAATAAGATGGCTCATGAAGGGCATCTTGGGTGTACTTTCCCCAAACGTAGATTACGTCAAACTTTCTAGTGGCCCAGCATGGACCAAGACATTGATGATTATGTCAGTGATTGATTCATTTGTACTAGTTCAGAGAAGAAATTAAAGGTCACCAATCTACTCTTACAACCTATTGAGTTTCCATCCAGAGCTTCGGAAAGGTTGGAATTTATGTGGTTGGTCCATTTAATTCTTTACCACAACATAGCAGCTTTGCGCTAGTTCTAATTGATTTTTACTCCAAATTGCCAGAAATTGAATTTATTCTGATCCAAATTCAAAAACCTGTCACTGACTTTCTCAAAGACGTTTATCTATGTGCAGGTTTACCACAACATTTAGGGGCAGATTTACTTAGGGCTTATGTTGCCCATGTGTCACGCAACGCAACACGAGCCCTTAAATGGGATTTACTAAGCCATGCCAAGCCACCTTGTATGGCTCTGCGTAGCTTAGTACCGAGTAACGTAAGTCAGCGCAAATTGTTGCCTTGCATTACTCTGTGTTGAGAAGGCGTTCCAAGGGTGGAGCATGGACATTCTCATGCATCCACCCATCGATTTTGACGCAACCCCAGATTTACTAAGGTCAGTAAACCCAGGATTTCATCAAAAATGAAACACCTTCGAAAGTGAGGAGTAATGAGGAGAAATAAAGATATTTCTCCTCATTACTCCTCACTTGGGAAGGAGTACTATTTCCTCATGTGTTGCATTCTGCAGCACACATAGAAAGAGGAAAATTCCTCTAAGGATTGTTTTTGTGCAGGAAAGTATCCCTTCTAGCACACAAACAATCCTGCCTGTAATGCAGGCACCCTTGCACCATGTGTTGCAAAGTGCGCCAGTGCAGGGAGAGAGCACAAATGCATCATATCTTAATAGACATGGTGTTTTTCTGCTCTCTCTCTGTCATGCAGCGCAGCAAGATGTCTTGCTTTGTTGGGTGACTTCTTAGTAAATCTGCTCCTTTGTATCTGACAATGTTGTTCAATTTGTCAGTGAAGAATTCAATAGTATCTTGAAATTAGGAGACATTAAGCAAATGAAAAGCTCACTTTACCACCCACAATTGAGTGATCTTGTTGAGCACATGAATTGAGTGTTAGTTGAGCGCATCCAGTGGGCGCTATCCACACTGAGGGCAGGGCCGGACTGAGAACAGAAACCGGCCCTGGCAAACTGCTCAGCCGGCCCCCCCTGGGGTGAGGGGGAGTGCAGCCGAGCAGTTTGCGAGGGCCGGCTTTCGGCCGATTTTGTTACAGGGGGCCGATATTGCCGACCCCCGGTAACAAAAACGGCCCCCCAGGGGCCCAAAACTGGCCCCCACCCTAGCGGCCTACCGGGGAAACGCCCGGTGCCCGCTATGGCCAGTCCGGCCCTGACTGAGGGGGATATTTTCAAGAACGTGTGTTAACTATTGCCAAATTTGCTTAACGCAACTTCTCACATCGCAGTCTATCGCGGGAAAATAACACTGTGTTAACGCAGTATTCTCAACCCGGCGGCACCATGCGATAGTCTCACGATAACACGACAAATGCCCGCGTTAAAATTAACGCGACGCCGAAAAAATGCGAAACACGAATGCGAAAAAAGTGGCGATGTCCCCAATGGCGATACAAAAATCAGCGATAACCAGCGACAGGCCTGCGATTCTCACACGTCATGCGTGAGAATGCACTATAAAAGCAGAGAAAAAAATTTAACTGCGTAGCACCATGGACGCACCCAGACCGAGTGCAGAGGACAACGCAAACCCCACAAGCCCCACAGACGACCAGCCAGGAACCCCGGGGCTGGGGAAGGGCAAGGAGAAGAGGAAGAGGAAGACGGGGTTCAGTCCACAGGAAAACCGGATCATCGTCACGGAGGTGACAGAACACTACCAACAACTGTTCGTCACCTCCACTGTGTCATCGGCAACACAAACGGAAATATGGCAGTACATCGTGAACAACGTGAATGCAGTCGGAATGTTGAGGAGGTCAAGAGGCGCTGGCATGATGTGAAAAGCCAAACCAAGCAGAAACTCGCTGCCAACCGGAAGGCAGCAACGGCGACTGGAGGTGGGAGTCCTGCGCCACAGGAGGAGCTGGATGAGCTGGAGGAAATGGTGGCCACAGCCATCAGTGCGGAGACGGTACAAGGAGTTGGGGGTCCGGACACTGCTCGATATGACCTGACCCAACAGCAACAGAGTGTGTAACGACCAGGGACTGGGGGGACGGGGGAGATGGGTACAATGGCACACATGCACAATTATGTGTAGCACACTGCACACCCACAATGACTGTGGAACATGTCCCTGATGGCCTTGGCACACTGCAGCACACATAGAAACACCAAGTAGGCCCCCGTCCACCATGTGCACAAATGGCCCCGCCCCCATCACCAATCTCACAACCTACCCATGCACATGTGCTGAACCCAGCAAAGCAGAGGCTCTGTGAGCTACACTGACAATGCAAGTGACACTGTATGAACAATAGCATGGCTGCAGTCAAAACACATGACATGGTGCACACCACGACACTGAAGTGGCCCAGTGTGGATAACATCCTCAAAGGAGCAGGTCAAACTCTGACACATCCACGTGCACATACAACCCCTGACGTCAACAACACATCTGCAGACAAACAATGCACAAGAGTCCAAAATCCGTCCAAGAGCACAAATGACCCAAGTTGCCAACATCTCAGCACTGTAAAAGCACACAAGTCAAAGGCACACCGCCTCAAAGGGATAAGGGGCCACTAAATCAGAGCTTCAGGGGCGACTCTCCCACAATGCAGCACACACACATAGCAATCACAGCACATCAACAGTGACGACAATGTGGTACAAAGTGCCACACTTACACTACAGAGCAGAGGACACAACTGGTGCCGCATGTGTGTAGAAACTGGCCAATCACATCAGGCATAGAGGGAAACTGTCATATGATAATGTACGAGTACAACCTCACATCCGTCATGTAAACGAAATGTCCACTGTCTCCCATCAAATACCCAGCTCCTCCAAAACAGTCACAATGTACATTGTCATGCAGTCTGTATGTAAACATGTACAATGCGTGCACATACATGGAACACACTGTTAATCTGCATCTCCCCTTTACATTGCAGAGGGACAATCAACACCTCCTGCAGAGCAGACCAGACATCTCTTCCGTGATGATGAAGAGGACCCCCTGGCCATCTGCTCCGACACCCTCCAACGGCTCATGGACAGCCTCCGCACCCCACCTCCAGGAGCAGGGTAGCCCTGCTGCATTGAGATGATCCCACCCCCTGCACAGACCACACAGCAGGAAGCACCCACTGTAGGAGAGTAGGATCTGCCTCTTATGGCTACCCCCACTTTTTGCTGGTGTATCACTGTTTTTCGACTTTAGTCTGGCTGGGGCCCTGCTATTCAGGACCCCAGCCTAGCTGCTTCCTCTCTAAATTGATTCCATGTACTCTAGGTACATCTCAGATTGGATTCTGGGGTGCCCTTATAAGTCCCTAGTATATGGTATACTATGTACCAAGGGCATAGACACCCCAGCGGCCTACCAGGGGCTGAAGCATGTATTGTGCCACCCCTGGAAGGCCCTCCAAAATGACACCACAGGACTGCTTCTGCAGCCTGGGTAAGGTGGTGCATGCACCCCTTACTGTGGTATAGGCTACCTGTATCACTACCATTGCACACACATATAAACCTATAAGTCACTCCTATGGCAGGCCTTAACAATCCTAAAGGCAGAGTGCTTGGTTTTTATGTGAGAGGGTGCCCCTGCATGAGCATAGCCCCTCTGCAGCGTTCGGAGTCAATCCTCTGGTGCTGTTTGTGGTGCAGCCTGACCATATACTCTTAAGTCCATTATAACCTCACGTTAAATGCTAACTTTAGGATGGCTGCACGGAAACATGTCGTGTTTGGTGTCAAACATCTTGGAATACTACCCCCCGCCAGTTCTGGCAGCGGGGGTAGCATTCCACCCTTCTAGAGGGAGAGACATGTACACACCGGCCTACCTGGTATTAACTTTACAGAGTCTTGGCATCACAAAATGGATGCCGCTGCCACAGACACGGGTCTGGCCTCCTGCTGCTGACCGAAACTCCGGCAGGGGAGGCCTGGACAATAGGTTTCCTGTTGAGGGGAGGTGTAACCACCTCCCCAGACAGGATAGTATGTATTGGGGCTGGGCGGGAGCACTCTCTGGTGCTTTGAAGTCCGGCACTGGGGGCACATTTGGTGTCCCTGTGCATAGCCCAGTTCAAACCGGTTGCAGGGGCTACCTGCCCCTGCTCTGGCGTGAAACTGGACAAAGGGAATGGGTGTAACCACCCCTCTTCCCTGACCCTCCCATAGGTGGGTCCCCAGAGTATGTCCAACCCCCTACCTTAGTATAAGTATGGGACCCCAGTCCTTAGGACTTTAGATTACCCTGGACGAAACTCTGAAGCCGAATCCTGGACCTTCGACACTCTACTTCAAGACTAGAGGACTGAAGAATCTTCCTTGGGGTCAAGGAGTGACTCCCCTGCTTGGCAGGCACCTAAGAAGCAATTGTCCGGTCTGCATCGCTGAAGCTCCCGCTGGATGCCAGAGTCATTGCAACACCAGAGGTAGATTTCCAGGCTTCCCCGAGGCTGCCCTGAGACCCCAGTGAAGCTGAGGCACGTAGCTGTCGTGGGTAACGTGGAACCGTGACCTCTGGACACCAAGAACTTTTGTAAGTGCATCCTCTTCCTGGTCTCCCACGAAGTTGTGCTTTGGGCTCCGAGTAGCCCCCGCCTCCAGCACTGACTGCACCGAAGATCACTGGCCTCCACTCCACGAGTGTCCTGTGAGCCTGCTCCAAGTGCATCCACTTGAGGCTCCTTTGCGGTCGCTAGTCCATTGCCTAGTGGGCCCTCCCGAAGGCAACTCTTCTTCTGCTTGGGCTTCCCTGGTTGCTCCAGACGTGCCCTGACTTACCCTCACTGGGTGAGTCCCTCAGACCTTGCTGGTCTGCATCAACGTCCTTTCTTTGTTTCCTTGTGACTTGCCGTTGCCAAGGCTTGTTGGGTCCAATCCAGACGCCGACACCGCAGCAATCGACAGACATCGTGGGACAGCTCGAATCCAGCTCCTGGTTGTCGTCAACGCCTCCTGGACCTCGTGGCTGAAGAGTCAAGACAACCATCAACCTACCTGAAGCACCCAACAACGGTGGGCATCTGCTCATCGCCTTCCTGGTCACTGGCTAGTGACCCAGACTCTGTCCCCTCTGCTTTCAGGTCCTTCAGATTTTCGATCTACTCTTGGATCCACCCGGACACTTTCGACTTGGTCGCCAGCAGCCTGCTGCAGCAGATCGCCATTGAAAACGACGACGAAACCCGACGCCAAAAGACACCTATGCACCCGGCTTCCCTGGGTGAGGTAACTCGAGTACTCCGGTGCTCCCGTGGGTATTGACTCTAGAACTGCCTAGTTCTAAAGGGGTTTGCTCCAAGTACTCCTCTAAGTGTCCTTTCCTTTTAAAAATTCAACCGCGACTTTCCCCATAGAAGTCAACGGTGGCTCGCAGCTGTGTTCTCACACTGCACGCGTCCCCCGTGGGTCCCCTGTGTCACTACCTTGGGTGGTTCCTTGGGGTCCAAGCACTTCTACAGGCTCTAGGCCTTGTGTCTAGCTCAGTCGTGGTTCTTATACCACTTTATTGGTATATGGTTTGGTACGCCCCTAGGGCTCAAACGTGTATTTGTGCTATTACTGTTGATATTTGACTTGTAAACTATGTACTTCGAACTCTAGCCTCATAAAGAGACTAGAGGGGTGTGTTTAAGACTAAATACATATATTTTATATATATACCTGGTGTGGTCCTCTTTCATTTGGTCACTCAAGAGATTATAGACTGGTAAAACAAGCTGCTTTACATTTCTTCAAGACTTAGCCTGAAGGCTGCTCTCCATAGCTACCACTAGGATAGCTTTCAATAAAGGTTGTCTTTAACCTATCTCCATAAGGGGTTGTTTGGACTGGTGCAAGGTGCCCACTAGAACTAGTGGACAGCATATGCCAGGCCAACTTCTCACATTGGTGTGCAGCGTGTGGGATTCCAGCTTGCTATTGTTTTACCAGATAATCTCAATTGAATTGATCAACTGAAAACCACTAAGGGTACCTTAGGTACATATAAAAACAAGCTTAGTATACAGTAAGTTCTACTGAACTTAGAGTTGTGTGTTAAGGGCCTAGCACACCCTTTCTACAACTCAAGAGAGTTTAGTAGGCCACACTAGAGTAGGTAGTGCATACACCACACCTCACTAGTAATGTCTTCACTACCAGGAACCAGTGGGCTCCTGCCATCCAAATATGACAACCTCCCATTCTTGGAATTGAGAGAGTTGTGCAAGATTAGGAAGCTGAAGACAGGCAAAAGTGCCAACACCCAATGTCTCATGGAGATGCTCCTGCTAGATGATCTCAGAAGACCTATAGGGTCTGCAAGGGTAGGCAGAGAGGGTGGGGCAGAAGATGAGGGAGGGGCCAGGGGTGAAAACCCCCAGGACCTGACCTCTGAAACTGGCCAGGAAGGTGACAATGACCTAGCCCTGGAAAATGCAGCTCCTCCTACAGATGAGGAGGAGGATCAGAATGACCTCCCCTTTGTCCCACCAGGAAGAATTGTGAGTGTGCCCAGAAGGTCAGGATCTCCTTCTCAGGAGTCTTACCATTCTGACACCTCAGTAGGGACCTCTGTTTCTTCTCATAGGAGGGAAACCTCTCATGAGAGGAAGGACAGACTGCTCAAGTATGAGGAAGCTCAGTTGAGAATCAGAAAAGAGCAGTTGGCTATAGATAGGGAGTCCCTAGAGCTTCATAGACAAAGAAGAAAGTTGGGACTAGAGTCCCATGGTGGCAGCAACTTCCCTAGTGGTAGGGAAAGGTCTTATGACCATAGAAACCTGAGCAAGATTGTCCCTCCCTACCAGAGTGGGGATGACATCCACAAATGGATTACTGCACTGGAGAGGGCCTGTAAAGTACAGAGGGTCCCTCAGGAGAAGTGGGCAGCAATCTTGTGGCTCTCCATTGCAGACAAAGGTAGAGATAAGCTCCTCACTGTAAGAGAAGAGGATGCTGATGATTATCAAGTCCTGAAGAGTGCCCTAATAGATGGGTTTGGCCTAACCACTGAGCAATACAGGTTAAAGTTCAGAGATACCCAAAAGGCACAGACACAGGACTGGGTGGACTTTGTAGATTGTGCTACCAAGGCTCTGGAAGGCTGGTTACTGGGCAGTAAGGTGTGTGACTTCAAAGGATTTTATAATTTAATCATGAGGGAGCAGATTCTTAATAACTGTCAGAATCAGTTGCTACATCAGTACCTGGTTGACTCTGATCTGACCTCTCCCCAAGAATTGGGAAAGAAGGCAGACAAATGGGTCAGAACCAGGGTGAAGCAGAAAGTACAGAACCAAGGTGGTGACCAGAAGAAGCAAGATTCCAAAAACTCTGATAAGGGTGGGGAGAAGGGTAAAGGCCAGAAGTCTTCACAAGGCCCCCAAAAATCTTCTTCAGGTGGGGATTCCCAATCTAATAAAGGAAAAGGCCAAAAGAAACCATGGTGCAAAGTCTGTAAGCAAAAGACTCACTGGACCAGTGACTGCACCAAGTCCAAAGACTCCAATCCAGCCACCATTGCCCCTAAGGCAACTGTTCCCCCTAGTCCAGCTACAAGTGGTGGTGGAAACACTCAGAATAAGGGTTTAGTAGGGTTGACCCTGAGTACTGAGATGGACTCTGGCCTAGTCAGAGTGCCAACTCAGGCTGTCCTAGTCTGTGATGGGGGCATGGATATGTCCCCCTTTGTGAGTCCCACTAATTTGGGCAAATACAGACAGCAGCCTTTAATTAATGGAAGGGAGGCTTTGGCATTCAGGGACACAGGAGCAAGTGTCACCATGGTGACACAAGATCTTGTGGATCCTGGGCAGATTATACTTGGTGAAATGTACCAAGTGACCAATGCTAGCAATGTCAGAACAGACCATTCTCTGGCAGTTGTTAACTTCTCTTGGGGAGGGGTAACTGGCCTTAAGAAGGTTGTGGTGAGTGCAGACCTACCAGTTGAATGCTTGCTTGGCAATGATCTTGAAACCTCAGCTTGGGCAGAGGTGGAGCTCAGGAAACATGCAGAAATGCTAGGGATCCCTGCACATGTCTTTGCTGTGACCAGGTCACAGGCAAAAATGTCAAAAGCTGAACAGGCCCTGGATTCTGGAATAATGGACCAGGTGCCTCCCAAGAGGAGGAGCAGTAGGGTAAGGCAGTGCCTTCCCCCTTGGATCAGGAGGAAGATCAGTCTTTTGAGGAAGCTGATCTCAGGCCTGAAGAAGGAACTGTCCCAGAGGAGCTTGAACCTGATCAGGTTGAGTTCTTGGGGACAGGGGGCCCTTCCAGGGCAGATCTGAGCCAGGAGCAGCTGAACTGCCCCTCTCTTGAACCCCTCAGACAGCAGGCTGCTGCTGAGGCTGCTGGGAATGCTAGTGGCACCCATAAGATATATTGGGATGATGGACTCCTGTACTGAGAGAGTAGAGACCCCAAGCCTGGAGCAGCCAGGAGGTTGGTTATACCTCTGAAGATCAGGGGCTTCCTATTGACACTAGCCCATGATATTCCCTTAGCAGGTCACCTGGGCCAGAACAAGACTTGGGACAGAATTGTCCCTCACTTTCACTGGCCCCACATGTCTGAAGACACCAAGGAGTTTTGTCGCTCCTGTGTAACCTGCCAAGCCAGTGGGAAGGCAGGTGGCACCACAAAGGCCCCCTGATACCACTACCTGTGGTGGGGGTTCCCTTTGAGAGGGTGGGGATTGACATAGTTGGTCCCATGGATCCCCAAACAGCATCTGGGCACAGGTTTATCCTGGTGGTGGTGGACCATGCCACCAGGTACCCGAAGCCATTCCCCTTAGGACCACTACAGCTCCTGTGGTGGCAAGGGCCCTCCTGGGAATTTTCTCAAGAGTGGGCTTTCCTAAGGAGGTAGTATCTGACAGAGGTGCAAACTTTATGTCCAGTTACTTGACTGCAATGTGGAAGGAGTGTGGAGTGACTTATAAGTTCACCACACCCTATCACCCACAATGCAATGGTTTAGTTGAGAGATTCAACAAAACCTTGAAGGGCATGATTAAAGGGCTCCCAGAAAAGCTTAGGCGAAGATGGGACATACTCTTGCCCTGTCTTTTATTTGCATACAGGGAGGTGCCTCAGAAGGGGGTTGGCTACAGCCCTTTTGAACTTTTGTTTGGCCATCCTGTTAGGGGTCCATTGTGTCTAGTGAAGGAAGGTTGGGAGTTACCTCTCAAACCCCCTAAACAGGACATAGTGGACTATGTACTTGGTCTCCGCTCCCGGATGGCTGAGTATATGAAAAAGGCAACCAAAAACCTTGAGGCTAGCCAGGAATTACAGAAAGCCTGGCATGACCAAAAGGCTGTGCTGACTGTTTACCAGCCAGGACAGAAAGTGTGGGTGCTGGAGCCAGTGGCCCCAGCAGCCCTCCAAGACAAGTGGAGTGGCCTCCATACATTTGTTGAACAGAAGGGAGAGGTTACCTATCTGGTAGACCTGGGAACTCCCAGGAGCCCCCACAGGGTGCTCCATGTCAACAGGCTGAAGCCATATGTGGACAGGGCTGACATGGGCTTGCTCATGGCAACTGTTGAGGGCCAGGAGGAGGAGAGTGACCCTCTCCCAGACCTGCTCTCTCAGAACCCTGATGATGGGTCAGTGGATGGTGTAGCCTTGGCAGGCAGCCTCACTGCCCAGCAGCAAACTGATTGTAGACAGGTGCTCAATCAGTTCAGACACATGTTTTCTCTGACTCCAAGTCAGACCACCTGGTGCACTCATGAAGTGGACACTGGGGACAGTCTGCCTGTTAAAAGTAAGATTTACAGGCAACCTGACCGAGTCAGGGACTGTATCAGGACAGAAGTCCAGAAAATGTTGGAACTGGGTGTCATTGAGCCTTCAGATAACCCTTGGGCTAGTCCAGTGGTCCTGGTGCCAAAACCTCACACAAAAGATGGTAAGAGAGAGATGAGGTTTTGTGTGGACTACAGAGGCCTCAATGCAGTCACTGGGACTGATGCCCATCCAATCCCCAGGGCAGATGAGCTAATAGACACTTTGGCCTCAGCCAAGTATCTAAGCACATTTAACCTAACAGCTGGCTACTGGCAGATCAGACTAGCTGATGATGCAAAGCCAAAAACTGCATTTTCTACCCCTGGTGGGCTTTACCAATTTGTGGTGATGCCCTTTGGTTTGAAAAATGCACCTGCCACTTTTCAGAGGTTGGTGAACACAGTCCTTACAGGTCTGGAAGCCTATAGTGCAGCATATCTAGATGATATTGCTGTCTTTAGCTCCACCTTTAGGATCACCTGGTCCACCTCAGAAATGTTTTGGAGGCCCTGCAGAAGGCAGGCCCAACTATCAAGGCCACAAAGTGCCAGATAGGGCAGAGTCAGGTTGTGTACCTGGGCCACCTTGTGGGTGGAGGCCAGGTTCAACCATTGCAGAGCAAGATCCAGACCATCATGGACTGGGTTGCTCCAACTACCCAGACTCAGGTGAGAGCCTTTTTAGGCCTGACTGGGTACTACAGAAGATTTGTCAAGGGGTATGGATCAATAGTGACACCCCTGAATGACTTAACCTCTAAGAAAATGCCCAAAAGGTTCAGTGGACAGTTAGCTGTCAGAAGGCTTTTGATGACCTGAAGCAGGCCATGTGCACTGCTCCCATTCTGCAAAGTCCTGATTACTCCAAAAGGTTCATTGTGCAAACAGATGCATCTGAGTTGGGGGTAGGGGCTGTACTGTCACAGTTGAATGATGAAGGTCAGGATCAGCCAGTAGCTTTTATTAGCAGAAGGCTGACCCCCAGAGAGAAACGTTGGTCAGCCATAGAGAGGGAGGCCTTTGCTGTGGTTTGGGCTCTGAAGAAGCTGAGGCCATACTTGTTTGGCACTCACTTCCTTGTTCAAACAGACCACAAGCCCCTCTTATGGCTAAAACAGATGAAGGGTGAAAACCCCAAACTTTTGAGGTGGTCCATTTCCCTACAGGGGATGGACTATACAGTGGAACATAGACCTGGGAGTAACCATGCCAATGCAGATGGACTCTCTAGATATTTCCACTTAGAACATGAAGACTTAACTGGTCAAGGTTAGTTTAATGTCCCTGCGTTTGGGGGGTTGTGTAGGAGAGTAGGATCTGCCTCTTATGGTTACCCCCACTTTTTGCTGGTGTATCACTGTTTTTCGACTTTAGTCTGGCTGGGGCCCTGCTATTCAGGACCCCAGCCTAGCTGCTTCCTCTCTAAATTGATTCCATGTACTCTAGGTACATCTCAGATTGGATTCTGGGGTGCCCTTATAAGTCCCTAGTATATGGTATACTATGTACCAAGGGCATAGACACCCCAGAGGCCTACCAGGGGCTGAAGCATGTATTGTGCCACCCCTGGAAGGCCCTCCAAAATGACACCACAGGACTGCTACTGCAGCCTGGGTAAGGTGGTGCATGCACCCCTTACTGTGGTATAGGCTATCTATATCACTACCATTGCACACACATATAAACCTATAAGTCACTCCTATGGCAGGCCTTAACAATCCTAAAGGCAGAGTGCTTCGTTTTTATGTGAGAGGGTGCCCCTGCATGAGCAGAGCCCCTCTGCAGCGTTCGGAGTCAATCCTCTGGTGCTGTTTGTGGTGCAGCCTGACCATATACTCTTAAGTGCATTATAACCTCGCGTTAAATGCTAACTTTGGGATGGCTGCACGGAAACATGTCGTTTTTGGTGTCAAACATCTTGGAATACTACCCCCCGCCAGTTCTGGCGGCGGGGGTAGCATTCCACCCTTCTAGAGGGAGAGACATGTACACACCGGCCTACCCGCTATTAACTTAACAGAGCCCTGGCATCACAAAATGGATGCCGCTGCCACAGACACAGGTCTGGCCTCCTGCTGCTGACCGAAACTCCAGCAGGGGAGGCCTGGACAATAGGTTTCCTGTCGAAGGGAGGTGTAACCACCTCCCCAGACAGGATAGTGTGTATTGGGGCTGGGCGGGAGCACTCTCTGGTGCTTTGAAGTCCTGCACTGGGGGCACATTTGGTGTCCCTGTGCATAGCCCAGTTCAAACCAGTTGCAAGGGCTACCTGCCCCTGCTCTGGCGTGAAACTGGACAAAGGGAATGGGTGTAACCACCCCTCTTCCCTGACCCTCCCATAGGTGGGTCCCCAGAGTATGTCCAACCCCCTACCTTAGTATAAGTATGGGACACCAGTCCTTAGGACTTTAGATTACCCTGGACGAAACTCTGAAGCCGAATCCTGGACCTTCGAAGCTCTACTTCAAGACTAGAGGACTGAAGAATCTCCCTTGGGGTCAAGGAGTGACTCCCCTGCTTGGCAGGCACCTAAGAAGCAATTGTCCGGTCTGCATCGCTGAAGCTCCCGCCGGACGCCGAAGTCTTTGCAACACCAGAGGTGGATTTCCAGACTTCCCTGAGGCTGCCCTGATACCCCAGCGAAGCTGAGGCACGTAGCTGTCGTGGGTAACGTGGAACCGTGACCCCTGGACACCAAGAACTTTTGTAAGTGCATCCTCTTCCTGGTCTCCCATGAAGTTGTGCTTTGGGCTCCGAGTAGCCCCCGCCTCCAGCACCGACTGTACCGAAGATCACTGGCCTCCACTCCACGAGTGTCCTGTGAGCCCGCTCCAAGTGCGTCCACTCGATGCTCCTTCGCGGTCGCTAGTCCGTTGGCTAGTGGACCCTCCCAAAGGCAACTCTTCTTCTGCTTGGGCTTCCCTAGTTGCTCCAGACGTGCCCTGACTTACCCTTGCTGGGTGAGTCCCCCAGTCCTTGCTGGTCTGCATCAACGTCCTTTCTTTGTTTCCTCGTGACTTGCCGTTGCCAAGGCTTGCAATAGACAAACATTGTGGAACAGCTCGAATCCAGCTCCTGGTCATCATTGGCACCTCCTGGACCTCGTGGCTGAAGAGTCAAGACGACTGCCAACCTACCTGAAGCACCCGACATCGGTGGGCATCTGCTCATCGCCTTCCTGGGCACTGGCTAGTGACCCAGACTCTGTCCCCTCTGCTTTCAGGTCCTTCAGATCTTCGATCCACTCTTGGATCCACCCGGACACTTTCGACTTGGTCGCCAGCAGCCTGCTGCAGCAGATCGCCATTGAAAACGACGACGAAACCCGACGCCAAAAGACACCTATGCACCCGGCTTCCCTTGGTGAGGTAACTCGAGTACTCTGGTGCTCCCGTGGGTATTGACTCTAGAACTGCCTAGTTCTAAAGGGGTTTGCTCCAAGTACTCCTCTAAATGTCCCTTCCTTTTAAAAATCCAACCGCGACTTTCCCCATAGAAGTCAACGGTGGCTCGCGGCTGTGTTCTCACACTGCACGCGTCCCCCGTGGGTCCCTTGTGTCACTACCTTGGGTGGTTCCTTGGGGTCCAAGCACTTCTACAGGCTCTAGGCCTTGTGTCTAGCTCAGTCGTGGTTCTTATACCACTTTATTGGTATATGGTTTGGTACTCCCCTAGGGCTCAAACGTGTATTTGTGCTATTACTGTTGATATTTGACTTGTAAACTATGTACTTCGAACTCTAGCCTCATAAAGAGACTAGAGGGGTGTGTTTAAGACTAAATACATATATTTTATATATATACCTGGTGTGGTCCTCTTTCATTTGGTCACTCAAGAGATTATAGACTGGTAAAACAAGCTGCTTTACATTCCTTCAAGACTTAGCCTGAAGGCTGCTCTCCATAGCTACCATTAGGATAGCTTTCAATAAAGGTTGTCTTTAACCTATCTCCATAAGGGGTTGTTTGAACTGGTGCAAGGTGCCCACTAGAACTAGTGGACAGCATATGCCAGGCCAACTTCTCACACCCACCACCACGGCTGGCTCCCAGCACCTCACCGAAGAACACATGGCATTCCAACGCCGTGTGTCAGACTGCCAGAGGGGGCTGGCTGAACAGGTGCGGGTGGGTTTCGACCTCATGGCAGCCAAACTAGATGCCATACGTGGGTGTCTTAGTCCCATCAGGGACCACTTACAGTCCCTAACGGACACCCACAGTCCGCTCCATGCCCTACAACTATCCTTGGCTGACCTCGCTGGAGCCATTACTCGGATACAAGAACTGTCTAGTCAGACAGGCTCCAGCGACGACAGCACAGAGTTGGCACAGATGCGGAGGACAATGGAGAACATGGAGCGGATGCAGGCAGGAAGGATGGCTGCCACGGCTGATCACCAGTGAGATGTAGCTGGGATCTTCCATGCCCTGCAGATCCTCATCTTGCCATTGCTGCCACAGAGCCTGTCCCAGATGACTGCTGCAGGAACTTCGACACACACATCTCCGCCCCCTGATGTGTCAATGGCACACAGTGATGCAGCCATACCACCTCCGCCCCCTGATGTGTCAGTGGCACACAGTGATGCAGCCATAACACCACCACACACACCTGGCACACCTGACACAGAAAACATATCAGAGGACGAAGATGTGGATGATAATGACTGTATCAAAAAGGAGGTTGTAGCATTCATCCCCGCCATATGGCCTGTTTCTGCTTGGTACAGCCCTCTGCATCATGCCCTGGTACAACACCTTCCACTGACCCCCGAAACACTCTGCGACATTCACCTGGACCCCGACATAGACTGCCATAGCTGCTCTGGTTACCAATGACACAGCAAACAGGCTGCGGACTCAACCCTTCCTCTACCGATTAACTTGTCATTCCCTAAAGGACTCTGTTTGGCCCTCCACTGGGCAACCATGTAATGTGGGGTGTGCATGGCCATGTACTGCTCCAGCTCCGACACTCCACAGAATGTGAATAAAACATTCCTAATCACACAGATGTGTCATGTCTATGTTCAATCAAGTATAACAGTATGGATGACTGTAGGGACATTGATTGCACAAAAAGGTACACCCTGGGAAATGACATCAATGCGCATGTTTGACCGTGACACACATGGCCAATTAGATGACTGTGAAGGTGTGAACTAGCTGTGGCCTCATTGATCATGAACAACAATCTCGCAACCCCCCAACGTAGCCCCACGTCCATGTATTAAATAGGGCTGTGTGTAAAAATGTCAAAGTCGGTAGGAGGCCTAAAGTAGTGTCCCACATCACATGTGACAACAGAACATCTCTTCGTACCTACACACACTCAACTGTGTGGACACAGCCTGGTTTGATGGAACACATTGATCCACATGGCAAGAAGTTGGACACCATACTCACATTGCTGAAGACACGTAAGCGCACAGGTCTACCAGCAACTCTCCCAACCACAATGTCTGGCTCACAGAGGTGGAGCTGGCAATAGGGACTCACCCCTAAGTGAAATGCGTCAGTCAGTCCCTCCCTGTGTACGGACAATGCTCATTGAGGCACACGATTTGGCATGCTAATCAACACTCATCACAGTTGAACACTAGTGAAGTTGCGTACACTTTATTAGCATGTGCGTGTCAGTACGGGCAAGACAAGGGCCACAACATGCAGACCAATGCATCATACACTAACAGGCAGCAAAGGAACATGTAGAGGTGCAAGACATGGGGAGGCACAAATGAACACCAATCATTACGGATGCCAACGGTCTCAGCCCACCTTGCCTTGCTGGACGAGTCATGTGGTGTTTGACGAATGCTCATTGCACCGTGTCAGGGGACACCACTCACAGCCCATGGGATCTGCATAGTCCTGTACCACTGGACTGCGCTGACTGTCTGCTCTGCTGACAGTGAGCAGGTGAAGGAGTCCAACAAGGTCACATGTAGTACTACATTGCCATGTGTGTACTCTCCCTCCAGCGGTGTGTCAGGTTGAGGAACGTTGCCAGGCGCCGCTGTCCACTCACCTTGCACAGGTGTGTGTCAACCCGCAGTGTTGCACGCACATGCATTCTGAGTCCAGGTGAATGCAGCCATGTCCACTATTATGGTGGGATATGTGTCCATTTCTCCAAGATGCAAAAGGGTGTTGGGACATGTGCTATGGATTACAATCTTTTGTGGCTGCAGGAACGTAGTTACTCGTCCATGAAAGCGAGTGCAGCTTCATGGGCAATCAGTTCCAAGAGTACGTCGTTGTCGACTTCAATGAACACGGGGGCGAGCCAATCCATTAGCTGGTCCGGACAGATATGCTCCGTCCACGCCGTTCCACCAATCCGCAACACAGCCTAATAGGGGAGCGCTTCGATGTGGTCACTGCACACGAGGAATTGTGCAATCTCACATGCCCAACTGCCAGCACATACGCCAAATATCAAGGCATCCCATAAACGGGTATCATGGTTACACTCCTGGTCGTGGTCCAACAGGGGGCGCACACACATGTCATAATCCAGTTCAGCTACCGTTGTGTTGGATAGGCAGACATCCATGGGCCACTCGAATATGCATGATCGACAGTGGAACCAGGGCTGGACGCAGGTGACGTACGCAAGACGGAAGCTCAGACGGTAACTGATGCCCAACACTGCCGGTGGCAGTGCCCCCAACAAATGCAGCATTCGGTCACGGTACAGTTCCACGTGACAGGGGTTGTGCATGTGCCCGGGATGTTCTGACATTGCGTTGTTCGCTCTCGTAGAACCGGCACTCTTCTGACCTGCGGCTGTTATGTGGATGATATGCCACAGCTCGGAGCAATGAGTCATATGAGTGTGCAAAGTTTGAACGTATGGGTTGTCCTGTACGTAAGTGTCAAGGCCATTCCATGCAGGAGTACCTCGAGCAAGGACTTCTGTTTGTGGGGTGTGGATATGTTGATCTTTCATTAGCGCTGTGTGTAGTGTGGGAGTCGTCATCATCTGCCATGGTATCTCTCTCAGGGGGTGCCTGCCGCATGCAATTCCAAGGTCGGAGGTGCAGATGTCCTTCCGCCTTCTGTATTGAGACAAAGGGGCTTTCATCCCTAATGTTAGTCTGACTACTGCTTGAATCCTGGGAATGTGATGTGACTTTCGCGCTGCAATTGAGGCTAGGCCTTGGGCTTATGGTGCACCAAAAGCGATGAACACACACAACTGTTGGCTTGTATGAGCCAAGAGCCTTGCGCTCCTTGTACAATCCCTTCGTGCGCGGATGCCCTCTGGCTGCATGCAACATTACAACATTGTCGATTGCGGGCCGTGTGACGCAGACACTGCAACAGAGACACACGCATCAGTTGGTTTCCTGTGCAGGCCAGATATAAACCACGCCCAGAGGCCAGGGATAATTGTTCACACCCCTACGCTGGCCTGGCGTACGCCGAGCTAGCCCACTCGGCTTACGTATAAAGGGGGGGATGACAATGCTACGTGTCCCAGTTCTTCCACACTGCCTGAGGTGACATGGCTGCGTCCGCCTGGCATATGACGAGACTCAATCATATAGGGTCCATGACTTGCGTTGCGCAGAGTCGGTGGCACTGGTTACACTGTGGCCGGCACGGGCCTACCACCACGGGACGGTGACTTTCTGTGCACTGAGGTAGGGGCACCTAAAGTGCTGAGCGGGTGTGCAGCCTGCGTTGATGCCGTGTGCACTGATATGGTCTCTGTCATTGCAATATCAAGACCCAGAATCAAGTGTGCGACGTGGTGGACCACAGTGTAGGCCTGAGCCAGCGGGCAGCGCGGGCCTACCGCCACGTGGCATTGCCTCGGGGTTCACAGAGTTAGTGGCACCTATAGAGCTGAGCGGGTGTGCAGCCTGCGATTATGCCGGGTGTGCAGCCTGCGATTATGCCATGTGCACTGAATCACTGCCATTGCAAAATCAAAACCCAGAATCAAGTGTGCGACCTGGTGGACCGCGGTGCGGGGCTGCATGATGTGGAGGCTGCCAAGGTTGCGGGCCCTGGGCTTGGAGCTTGCACCGGCACATGGTGGGCCCTCTTGGAGACACGCTGGTGGCGGAAGGTGAGCAGTGAGGCCTGGGTGCGCAGGGGCGGGCAATCCCCGCTGGGCGGCGGGAGAGGCTGGGGTGCAGCAGCCTGTGTGCGCAGGGGCGGGCAAGCGATGTTGCCATGTGCAATGATATGAACTCTGCCATCATTAGCTGTGGACTCTGTTTCAGATGAGGGACCTGGTGGACTGCAGTGTATACCGGCACGTGGTTGGAGACACACCGGTGGCAGCAGGTGAGCTGTGAGGCCTGGGTGCGCAGGGGCGGGCAATCCCCGCTAGGCGGCGGGAGGGGCTGGGGTGCAGCAGCCTGTGCACGCAGGGGCGGGCAAGCGATGTTGCCGTGTGCAATGATATGAACTCTGCCATCATTAACTGTGGACTCTGTTTCAGATAAGGGACCTGGTGGACTGCAGTGTATACCGGCACGTGGTTGGAGACACACCGGTGGCAGCAGGTGAGCTGTGAGGCCCTGGTGTGCAGTGTCGGCACTGTCTCTCCCTGTCCCTCTCTTCCTTTCACTGTCTCTCTCTCTCCCTCTCTTTCTCTATCTTTCTCTCTCTTTCTCTCTCTCTCTCTCCCTCTCTTTCTTTAACTGTCTCTCTTTCTCCCTCTCTTTCTCTATCTTTCTCTCTCTTTCTCTCTCTCTCTCTCTCTCTCCCTCTCTTTCTTTCACTGTCTCTCTCTCTCCCTCTCTTTCTCTATCTTTCTCTCTCTCACTCTCCCTCTCACTCTCCCTCTCTTTCTTTCACTGTCTCTCTTTCCCTCTGTTGCTCTCTCTCTCCTTCTCCCTCTCTCCCCCTTTCTCTCTCTTTCTCTTTCTCTCTCTCCCTCTCTTTCACTCTCTCTCTCTCTCTCCATTTCTTTCTCTCTCTCTTCTCTCTCTCTCTCTGTCCTTTGTTGAGCGCATGACACACCTTCTTATCTTCAATTTTGTCTTGCAGGCTGTGACTTACAGATTGTCCAGAGAAGACCCGCCATGACTCTTCCAATTATTAGTGTTGAGTTAAATTTGAATGAAATAATTATTTTTGAAATTCTAAGATGTATGAATGTTTTTCCTTTTTCTGACCACACATGAATGTTAATTGTTGTACTTGTGCGACATCATGCGAATTGTTGTGTTCATAGATTTGTAAGGTAGATGTGCAATATCTTTGTCCGGGAGGGGTGCCTGGGGTAGGGCCCCGGGGGGGGGGGGGACCTGGGGGGTTGAGGGGCCTGGGGGTGGTGGCGGTGGGTGTTGTGGCCCTCTTGGGGCTCCGAGCTGCATGATCAGTAGCTCCATGGCATCTGTTGTTCTTCAGGTGTGGCTCTGGACTGGGCTCCCTTTCATGGTGCAGGTTGTCGTCCGACTTAACACCAGGTAGGAGCAAGTGTAAATCCCTGCTGCTATCGCATGTTTTTGATTCTTATCGCCGATCTGGCTGGTCGTTGAGAATGTTGCGAAGTGGTGTTTCCGCTGCTTTTTGCACGGGAACGCGTACTCTGCATATCATTAGCGTTAGTTGCTGGTGTCATCCGTGGCGATGTTTTTTGCGGCTGCTATCGCAGGAAAACTGGTGATATCGGCAGTTAGCACCAGCTTGTGAATGGTGCGATGAATTTATCACCACTTTGGCTGTGATAAAGTGCCGCTAAATCGGTGATAATTCCTTGAGAATATGCCCCTATGTGTGGTAGTCAATGCAGTCCTCTCAATGCTGTTGTTTTTTTTTTTTTGGGATAACACCTCATTCTTCAACAAAAGTTTCACCTTTTGAATTTTTGAGAGGGCATAAACCTGGTACGAAGGTGTACCCAGGATGGTGAAGCAGGGAGAATCTCTTGATCTACTCAATGCGTCTGCTAGGCAAAATGTCTATGAAGCACATGTAAAGCAAAAGATTGCTTTCGACAAAAGGAAGTGTGTTCATAAGATCACTCTCAAGGTGGGTGATATTGTTCATATAAAAAAAGCTGGTCACATTAAAAAGGGCGCAAACAAATTTGGTGAACCTGTGAAAGTTGATAGGGTTTGTGCTAAAGCATTCACAGTGAATGGATGTAATTGGAATACAGAAATGGATGTTAAAGTTGGACACCAGTTTATACACACACACACATACATTTAGTAGTTGATTAACCTCAAGCCGTACATCTCTATCATCACAACACAGACAATCAAGGAAACACTTCTATTGCCCACATGAGCTGTCATCAAGGACATATTCCTTTAAAACGTAGATCATAATTTTTTTGTTTATTAGACATTATGGGGCATATTTACAAGGGCATTGCGCCACAGGAACGTCCCTTTTAATGACGTTCCTGTGGCGCAAAGCACTGCTCCATATTTCAAGGTGCAGTTAAGCCACTTGACCTGGCTTAACGCCACCGTGTAAATATTCCCCTTACCACAGCAGTCCGCTGTGGCAAAGGGGCAGGCAATGGGTGTTGCTGTGGGCGTTCCACCGCAATACCCATTGCTTTTTGACGCTGTCCCCTATTTTACAAGGGTGGCGTAAATATGGGGCAGCGCCAAAGATACGACCAGGGAAAACCTGGTCTTGAAACAGGCGCAACAAGGAGAAATGATTAATTTCTCCTTGCATTTGCTGTTTCTATGTGTGGTGCATTCTGCAGCACACATAGAAACAGTAAATCGCCATTTGGTGATTGTTCATGTGCATGAAGGTCTCCCTTCCTGCACATAAACAATCACTAATGGTGATTTGTAACTTCTATGTGTGCTGCAGAATGCAGCATATATAGAAGTTGCAAAACGTAATTTTTTAATGATTGTTTATGTGCAGGAAGGGACACCTTACTGCACATGAACTATCAGTTCCTGCAATGCAGGCACCCTTGCACTATGGTGCAAGGCTGCCTGCGTTGGCACTAGGCAGCTAAATTTAGCGTCATCGCTAGAGGAAACTCAGGGGTGTGCCGTATTATTGTAAATATGGCACATCCCTGCGTTTTGAAACTGTCAGAGCGTGGGGTTAGCAATTTTGACTTAACACAGCGTTCCAACAGTTTTTTGTGAATATCCCCCTATGTTTACTTATGAATACTTAAATTGCTGTAAACTATGCCTTAATGCTAGTTTAGCCTCTAGCTTTAGTTTTACCCAATTTAATATATTTTCCCATTCCTGGTAGCCATTCTTATAGTCATATTGTAAGTTTACCTACATTATAAGTTTTTGGAAGATCTTTGTTTTGTACATTATATTTTCCTCATATCACTTTCTAGATTCTTGATATTATTTTCCCCTTTTGAATCTGTCCTGTCGGGCGTAGATAGATTTTCTATTCAAAGTTAAAAGGGGACGCAATGTGATATTCTTATTGTAATAACATGTGCTGCACTATTCCTCCATTATCTAACCAGTAGTCTATGACATAGTATGTTCTAGAACATTGTTGTTTGAATATGTCTGTAGGAATTGAGTTACGAGAAATCCTTGCGAGCTGCAGCCACATTATTCCTGGTGATACCTATGTGTTGTAATCTTTAAATTAAACTGGCTATTGAAAACATCATCCTGCCATGTTTGAAGATTATGGAGCACTTTAATCTTTGGGTTTTTTCAGTGAATATCTGCCTTTTGTTTGAATGTAAGGTAAGGTCTTAGAACCTAACTATAATGTCTCTGTAACCTTTGTTATTCTCAGGGTGTTTCTGTTTTTTAATCATATTCTAAATTGGACCAATGCCCAATCCGCTGCGTGCAGTCAATCCTAGCTGTGCCCAGCCTTAGCCACATACAGTGAGAGTTGGCAACGGGGTTTGGAATTTGGCCATGCCAGGGGCCGAGCTTCCATGTGTGGCCAACCCAAGCTGTGCACGAACTTTGGAGTGTGCACCCAGCCTGGTTTGTCTTCTCTTCTTTCAAGTTCAAGTTTTTACTTCATGATTTGGAACTCCGAAGAGTTCCACATAAAACAAATGAGTATAAAAGACAAAAAATAGACCACATGATACAAATACCATAAAATTAGGCACATTCCCCCCACAATACATTCAGATTCAAAGTCAGAAAATGAAATTATACTAAAACTTTCAATTCAAATTTAAAAAGTTAAAAACTTGCATACAAAACATTTCATGGGGGGGGGGCTAAACATTAAATGCAAAGCTTCAGTCATCATTCGAATGGAGGATTCCACGAAAAAATACAAAAAAGCAGGGCCGACAAATAATACGTTTCAGGTCTTGAACTTCATTTTGACAAAGATTATATACATTTGATGTTCCATACCATTTAGATGTTATTACGTTTAACGGCAGGATATTTAATCATATTAGTGTACACAGATGTCTGACTCCATGGGCCATATTCCATGTCCAGTATGACTGTTTTTTTCAGAATAATAGAGTTCATTAATACTTCATACCTCCCATTTTTTCCACAAAGTTCAGTGTTCAGACGGAGGTTTAGATTAATCGATGTTTGTTTGAGAAGGGCTTTTAGTTGGGTTGGTGATAAGGAAGATATCAAACTTTGATCCAGATCAAATTGGTCTAGCGCAATTCCTAAAGAACATAGATTATTCTTTTTACAGTTCAAAAATCTCTTTACATATAAAGTGCCTTAGGGAACCGAACCAGCTTGTTTGTACACTGACTTCGGCACAAGTAAGTTCAGGTGAGCTTGACAAAAAGTTAAATAAATTAGTGTTTCCCAAGTGGATCATGAGCTGTTTTTTGGTGGGTCTGGAAAGTCAGAGCAATAACTAAAGATGCCTTTAAATTGTGTGTTTAACTTGTCACACTTATGGTGATTCTGAGACAGAGGTCCAATGTCAGGCTGCTTTATTCTTTTGACTCGAGGATTGGTGTTTACTTTTCTTTCTCTGACTGCAAAGTGAGAGGAGTTTTTAAATTGAATTATGTGACAATGTAGGATGTAGTTTTTTGCAATGTACAACAAAATGTAAATACCTCTAAAAGAACTGTATGCATCCAACAGTTAGGAAAGCAGACATCAAGCACTTTTTTGTAATTCTGAAGTGTGCTGGAGACAGAGATTTTAATCAGATCAACACAAATTCAGGCAGTTACTTTGCGATGCACAAATGATAAATATTCACAAAAACCCGATTTCCACACATTATCATTTGCTATATAGTTTTTTCAGTAGAACTGTATGTCTGTGCAAATTAGGTGGCCATTTCAGTGGGAAATGTGGTGTCTGTAAATGACAAATCGCTACCACATGATGCTTTAGTTACATTAAAAAACTCCCCGACTCATGTCCATTAACGGTAGATGGTTCGTGAAAGTTCGTTGTTCTAAAAAGTGGGTTTTAATTCTAAAAGTTTGGAAACCACTGATCTAAATATCTCAGTTTGATATGTTTAAGCTGTTGCATCACTTGCCTAATACACCCAAAAACGACATCAGATGGTGAGTGTTCGATTTGAATTGGTTCCTAAGTATTGAGAGAAAATGGGAATTAGGAGCACATGGTTTGGATTTGTCCAGTGCTAGAGAGAGGTTGACACAAGATAGGGCCTTATTATGATCCAGTTTTCAGCATTGCACAGATGCAGAACGGGTCTATACCTTTGTTTTGGCTAATACTGCACTGTCTACTGTACATACATTAACTTGGAAAATCTCTGGCTTACAGCAGGAGCTAAAAAAACACAGAGCCATAAATTGCCTCTCAGTATTTCCGAGGTGTGCCATCTGCAGTTCACCAGAACTTACGCCTTAGATTTTCCGGCTCGAGGATTTTTCATAAAGCCATTATGCATATGCGCTGTGCTAAAAAAAGAATCATGATCTAGTCCATGGTGTTGTCATGTGATTATATACGTGGAGTAGTTATTGTTGTATATACTCTCTTGGTTGCTATTTTGTACGTTACAATAGGTTCTATTTTTATGAACAGAATAAGAAGCTTATTTCGAAAAATGGATGTGTCTGGATATTCTGATAATTAAAGAAATGATTGTGGAATTGTGCAGGACTGTAAATCTGGGAAAGCCTCTTCTCAAGAATTCCTCTTTTAAAATGGTTAAACAGTATTGACTGTGATCCTGCTTTAGAGTTTGGTGGATGGGGTTTCTTTGTCACAAACATGACAGATATCCCGTCCGCCACATTACAATTTCATTATATCCTATAGAACTTGTAATACTTGTGAACAGGATATCCATCAATTTGTGACAGAGCAACTCTAATCAAGCCCTATATTACCAACTGAATTTGGGTAGACTCTTTTCTTTGTCTTCCTACTCTTCGAATCTTATGGGGCAATATTTGTATGTTTTATACAATGTTTTAATTGGTGCTACACTGTAACATTCATCTTTATTTCTATATTTGATAAATTATCCTTAATGCCAACATCTCTGCCTGTCAACTTATATCCTGTATGTTTGCTATGAAAAGAATTCAGATTAACTTGATGACCATAAGCCTTTAGTCAGCAAATAATCCTCCGCAGGTGTGAAATGAAATGAATTCTATTGTTTCCTTTTTTCTTTTTTGCTCTCTACTATCTAGATTTTTAGAGAATACTCAAGGAAATGTGTTTCATAATGTGAAAATTGATAAAAATGTTTTTAAAAGTTTCAGGTCAGTGGACAAGGTTTTGGCTGGGAGTGCCCTGAGTACAAATGTTAATGAGGTTTCCTGGAAGGACCTGGCCTAAATGCCCTAACAAGCACAAAAAGGGTGGGCCGCCTACTTCCTAATCAGCCTAAGCAGCGGAGCTAATGTTCTGAAACGGAGCAGAGAGAGCCTGTTGTAGTCAAGGCCAGCAATTGAGGACCTCTCCCTGCTCTAACTCATCAGTAAACTTCCCTTTGTAGTTGAAGGGGGAGAGAGGCAATTAAACACTCTCAGAAACCTTTGCAATCCTAGAATTGATGGGATGTCCAATGCGTGAGCTAAGCAGCCCCATCCCAAGTCTACAAAGAATTTGTAATGGCATATTGTTGTAAGGGGGTGTATGCCAGCATACATCAATATTAGTACTACAAGACTATGTCCTGGAAATTTTAATAAAATTTAAAACAAATATTGCAGTTGATATTTTAGTGACTTGAAATCTATTGTGCAGCCATGTCTTACATCTTGCAACTAATACCAGGTCCTCCCTTAGGATTTTATTGTCAAACTACTTCTGGCCCAAAACGATTTAAAAGAGTCAAGGTAGTAGCTTTCCGCCTTATCGAGATGGCCCACTTCGTCCACCCTGATACTAGACACTGTCTTCATGAAACAATTGTATGGCTACGTGAGATTTCACGATTGTGTATAACTCATAGGAGTTCACATCTAATCTCACATTTTATACAATGATCGGCCCCCTTTCTTCTCCTGGCATCATACCACAGTCTGATGGGAAGACAGAAAATATGATTCAATTGTCCAAACAACATATCTAGAATGTCACTTATTGTATGTAAGTGTTGACTTAGTGGATTCTCGTTAGACTGCCCAGTTTGCCTGCAATAAAGTTACCGAGACAGCCCTAGGATGGTCTCTCTGCATCCTTAGAAGTCACCCTTTGATTTTTGATCCAAAGGTTCGTTGCAGTGTAGACTGAACACAATTAAAGAAGCTTTAAAGAGGTGATTTAAAAAAAGAAAAGCCAACTACTTAAATGAGGAACATGCACCCTCTGTGTGTCCCTTGCTTACTTTGCCACTGGATTCAAGCTAGCCTGGCTGATGAAGGGTGTTACCCCGAAACCGGTCCCAGGATGCTTGTTTCCGGTCCAGGGAAGACCTGGCTTGGCAGTTCAGGCTGGACTGTTCCCATGAGGCACAGGGTCAAGACTGATTTGGATATAGCTGGGTCTGAACTGAGGTGGAGCAGTGAGCTAAAGAATGATGATGGATTCAACACAGATCTGTGACTGGGGGTGAGTGTCTGAAAAGTTTCAGGGCTCCGTCCATCATCTCCTTGTGTTTGCTTTGTTCACCCTAAGTTGGCAGGGTATGCCCAGATGTAGGTCCTTTGCTCACTTTGCCACTGGATTCAAGCTAGACTGGCTGATGAGGGGTGTTACCCCAAAACCGGTCCCATGATGCTTGTTTCCGGTCCAGGGAAGACCTGGCTCGGCAGTTCAGGCTGGACTGTTCACATGAGGAACGGGGTCAAGACTGATTTGCATATAGTTGGTTCTGAACTGGGGTGGCGAAGTGTGCTAAAGAATGATTATAGATTTAACCCAGATCTGTGACTGGGGGTGAGTGTCTGAAAAGTTTCAGCGCTCCGTCCATCATCTCCTTGTGTTTGCTTCTCTCTTTATATCTGCCATTAGGATGAGTGTAATGTTTGGACACAAGCCTTCAAGGACTGATATTGCTGCTAGTTGTTTTATTCAGTTTTATTTGTCAGGAACAGATTGCAAAATAGGGATACGTATGCTTTTGCACCCACCCCATCATTTTCCCTATGGTTTCTAAGTGCTACATTAACATGTCCTAGTTATACAGTTATATGGTCACAGAGAAACCGGTTTCCCCGGGGCAACTCATACCTGGTGTATATCACCATGTAACCTATTCAGACAGCAGAGCCAAACTTCATCCCATGGCAATGGTGAGTTTGGAATGGGGAGGTGTGACAGGCCTTAAGAAGGAAGTTGTGTCTCCTGTACTCCCAGTAGCCTGTCTACTGGGAAATGATCTTGAAGCATCTAACTGGTCAGGGGTGGAGAGAATGCTCCATGCAAGGATGCTGGATCTCCCTGAGTGGGTATGTGCTGTGACTAAATCACAGACTGCACATGAGGGAAATGCTGGACACCTGGAACCATGGGCCAAGCATCCAATGACAAGAGAAAGGGAACAGGGTCTGGTGAGCCAGTCCTAAAGAACTCCAGGGGTGCAGGAGGAATCTAACCCTGAGGGGGAGGATCTGACCTCTGAGGTAGGGATTCCACCCCTGCAAGATCTGTCCGACTTGGCAGATTTTCAAGGAGCTGTCAGGGACAGATAGAGTGTCACACTCTTGAGGGCCTGAGGCAGACTGCCTCCAGGCAAGATAAGGGTGATGTCAGTGGCTTCCACAAAGTCTGCTGGTAGGATGGAGTTCTCTACACTTAGGCTAGAGACCTCAAAGCAGGGGCTACCAAGAGGTTGGTGGTTACCCAGAAGTACAGAGAATTTCTCCTAAATTTTAAGCCATAACATCTCCTTGGCAGGTCATTTGGGGCAGAGTACGACATGGAAAAGGTTGGTTAGCCATTTCTATTGGCCCAATATGACTGCCACAGTGAAGGGGTTATGCAGCTCTTGTGCAATCTGTCAGGCCAGTGGCAAGACAAGGGGCAAGCCAAAGGCTCCCTTGATACGACTGCCAGTGGTTGGGACTCCCTTTGCGGGGGTGGACATTGTTTGTCCCATTGAACCACCAACGGCATAAGGAAACAAGTATATCTTGGTGGTAGTGGACCATGCCACAAGATACCCTGAAGCAATACCCCTCAGAACAGTCACTGCTCCTTCGTGGCTAGGGCCCTACTTTTTGTGTTCACCAGAGTGGTTTTCCCAAAGGAGGTTGTTTCAGATAGGGGCACACATTTCATGTCCAGCTATTTGAAGGCGATGTGGGAAGAATGCCATGTTACTTTCAAGCTCACCACCCCATATCATCCCCAGACTGGGATGATATGGTCTGGTGGAGAGGTTCAATAAGACCCTGAAGGGCATAATCAATGGTTTGTCTGACAAACTCAGGAGGAGATGGGATGTTCTCCTCCCATACGTACTGTTTGCCTACAGGGAGGTCCCACAAAAAGGGGTTGGCTTTAGCCCCTTTGAGTTGTTGTTTGGGAACCCTGTAAGAGGGCCATTGTGCCTGGTGAGAAAGTCTTTGGAAAAGCCTCTCAAAGAAGCAAAGGACAATGTGCTGGACTATGTGCTAGGCCTGAGATCTCGCATAGCAGATTACACGTACAAGGCAAGCAGAAAACTGAAAGCCAGCCAGGAGCTCAAAAAGCACTGGTATGACCAAAAGGCTACCATGCCTGAGTACACTCCAAGACAATTGGTGTGGGTGTTGGAGCCTGTCGCTCCTAGGGCCCTCTAGGACAAGTGGACTGGGCCATATCTAATCCTAGAGAAGAACGGTGGGGTTGCCTATCTGGTAGACCTGAACACCCCCAGGAACCCTCACCGGGTCCTGCATGTCAATAGGTTAAAGCTCCGCCAAGACAGGGCAGACATGACCATGTTGATGGTCACAGAGGAGGAGAATAAGCCTGTGCCAGACCTCCTCTCCAACAATGTGCACAATGGGTCAGTGAAGGGAGTTGTATTCTCTCCCTTTTTGACAGACCAACAGCACAGAGACTGCGAGCAGGTGCTGAAGCAGTTTGCTGGTCTGTTCTCTTTGACCCCATGTATCACCAGCTGGTGGATACATGACATTGACACTGGTGACAGCCTGCCTGTCAAGAACAGGTTTCACAGGTTGTCTGACCAAGTCAGAGCCAGCATCAAGGCTGAAATAGTTCAGATGCTCGAACTGGGAGTAATTGAGCCCTCTGACAGACCATTGGCCAGCCCAGTGGTGCTGGTACCCAAACCTAATCCCCAAGGGGGGAAGAAGGAGTTGAGGTTATGTGTGGACTACAGAGGACTGAATACAGTCACAAAGACTGATGCTCACCCTATACGTAAAGCTGATGAGCTCATTGATAGGTTGGAGGCTGCTAAGTACCTGAGTACATTTGATTTTACCTCAGACTACTGGCAGATTGCCCTCAGTGAAGGAGTAAAGGAGAGGCAAGCATTCTCCACACCTGAGGAACATTACCAATTCAGAGTAATGTCCTTTGGCTTATAGAATGCCCCTGCCACCTTCCAAAGGTTGGTGAACAAGGTCCTGTCTGGGCTGGAGCAGTTCAGTGCAGCTTATCTGGATGATATAGCTGTGTACAGTTCCACCTAGGAGGATCACTTAAGCCATCTGAAGGAAGTGCTTCAGGCCCTGCAACAGGCAGGCCTGACTAATAAAGTCAGTAAGTGCCAAATAGGGCAGAGCTCAGTTGTGTACCTGGGCCACCTGTAGGTGGAAGCCATGTACAACCTCTCCAGGCCAAAATCCAAACCACTTTGGATTGCACAGCGCCTACAACCCAGACACAAGTCAGGGCCTTCCTTTGTCTGACTGCGTATTATGGAAGATTTGTTCAGAACTATGGGACCATTCTGGCTCCCCTGACAGAACTCACTTCTAAAAAGCAGCCAAAGAAAGTCATGTAGTCCCCAAAGTGTCAGAAGGCCTTTGACATTCTGAAAGAGGCTATGTTTTCAGCACCAGGGTTACTGGCCCCTGACTACACAAAGGAATTTGTGGTTCAGACACAAGCTTCAGAACAAGGGATTGGGGCAGTGCTGGCACAAGTAAATGAGGAGGGCCTTGATCAGCCATTTGCTTTCATTAGCAGGCGCCTTCTCCCCAGAGAACAAAGATGGAGTGCCATTGAGAGGGAAGCCTTTGCTGTGGTTTGCTCCCCGAAACAACTGAGGCCATACCTGTTTGGTACTCACATCCATGTTCAAACTGACCACAGACCTCTCCGATGGCTCATGCAGATGAGGGGGATGAGAATCCAAAGCTATTTAGGTGGTCCATTTTCCTACAGCTGATGGACTTTCCAGTTGAACACAGACCTGGGACTGCCCATGACAATGAGGATGGACTTTCCAGGTTTTTCCGCTTAGCTGATGAGGATTACCAGGGTGTAGGTTAGCTACCCAACACCTTTCATTTGGGGGCATGAGAGAAAGTCATCCTTGTTGCCCTGATCTCCTCCACTTTTTGACTGATACTGGTGGTAACTGACTCTGACTGCACCCTCGGCTCTGCTAACCAGGCCTAGGGCCAGTGCTCTGATTAAAAAGGTAAATGGTAATTAGGGTTAATTACAATTGCCACTGACAACCTACCTGTACGTCCCTAGTATATGGTAGGGCATGTAGGTTTAGGGGCCCAGCAGCTTTGAGGCACTTAAGGGTTCACTGCTGTGTTGTCTGCTGTCATTTTAAAAGTCAGCCGTGCTTTGCAAGCTGCTTTTAAACTGAAATTACATGCAAATTTGACTTTTGATTTAAAGGTACTTACAAAGTATTAAACTACCTTATTTTTACATACAAGTCACTCTGAAGGTCTACCTTAGGTGTCTCCAGGGTAGGGTGCCATGTCAAAATAAGCAGAGATAATATAAGAGATGTTTTATATGCCCTGGTGAGGGAAAAACGATCAATTTAGTTTTTCCACATTCTAGCGTTTTAGCTCCATAGACTAACATGGGGATACTGTGATACAGTGTAACTATTGATAAGAGTAAGCTAAAATATTATTTAAAGGACTCAAACTTTTGGTAATGATAAAGCCAACAACTTGCCACTGTTGAATTTATCATAACTAATACAGAAAAGAAGGCTTAGAGCTTTCTTTTCTGTGAGCCAAAATCCAGCCTACTTGCAGCCTCTTCTGATTCGCCAGCCCTTAACAGACTTAGCCAAACTGCTTTGATGAGGTGATAAGTGGCCTGCATAGAGACAGAGGTTAACTGGTTGGGGAAGCTCTGCAGCTGCAAAGAACAGGCCAGTAAGGGGGCTGGGTAAATCAAACTGGACTTCAAAGAGAGCAGGACAGTAAGGAATACCAGCCAGGCCTACTCCCTCTTCCTTTACTCCCCAGCCAGATGAGAGCCCCAGGAATGGAATTTGCAGGAGGTCTGGACAAGGAGTGTTAAAGGAAATGATCCATACCAGTAGGTTGGCTTAGCCAGCTCTTACCGCCAAGGAGAGAAATTCTCCATCTTGAATTGTAAAGTACAGTGCTTTATGGGACAAGAATATGCCACACTTTGGAGGAAGCTGCCATGTTTTTGGGTGGCACCCTCAAACCCATTAGTCAGGAGTGCCCACCTGCTTGTCGCCCAGAACATTGGATAAATATGTGAGAGCTGCATAGCAAGTCAGATCTGCGGCCTGAAACTACAAGGAGAAGAAGGACTGCCCTGCTGGAACCCTGGTCTGCCCCCCAAAGGATTGCACTCTGAAGGACTGCTCCAGCAGCACACTTGGAACAGCAGCCCTTAGGATTTTGCCTTGCTTAAAAAGGATTAAAGAGTGGACTCCCTGAAAGCAACAGGTTAACAGAGCTCACCTACACCATCTCCCACAAGAAGTCCCCAGTCTAGAGTGTGTCTAGTGGACTTTTAATGATTTGGCCAGTGCATTGTGGGACTTGTAGTCCTAAACTTCACAGGACCATCTCAGAGCTTCTAGACCCTTGGATTTGTATTTTGGACACTTTGAACCCTCCAGTTTGGAGCAACTTTTGAAAAAAACTCCACAGAGTGAGTGACCCGTCGACAAGAGTCAGGCCGTCAAAGTCGAAGCGCGATCCGGCCTGGATTTCAGGTTCATCCCACTGAAAGCTCTTGAGCTAATTACTTCCAGGATTTCACTGAGGCCTCGCGCTGAGCCAAGCCTCCGTCGTTGACTCAAATCCTGGCCTGAAGAGGAGCCTCACTCGACTAGGAGAGAAAATCCTTCAGAAACGTTTCTAAGTGCGAAGGTAAGATTTTGACCAGGGCCTCCTGCTTAGTGTATCTGGCCAGGGCTCCTTCGCGGTTGGCCTCAAACTTTGACTCTGTCCCGGTCAAGCGTGACCAGATGTCCCAAGTTTGTGCTATATTTTTTTAAGCACTAGAAAGTGTTTATTCTTTGAAAATTCATATCTCCAGATTCCCTATATTGGATTTTTGTCGTTTTTATGTGATTTTAATAATAAAAATATTTTCTATTTTTAAAAAATGGTTGTGGATTTTTATTGTGTGTTTTGTCTTTCTCATTTCATGTATTTATGTTTTTAAATGCTTTGCACACCTGTCTCCTAAGTTAAGCCTGCCTGCTTGCAGCCAGCTACCAAGGGTTGAGCCAGGGGCTAATGTATTGAGACCTTGACTGGACCCTATATTGCGCTGGTGGCCTTATTGCTAGTGGTAGGTGCATACTTACCCCTACTAATAATGCACCTTCTAACAATTATGATCAAAAAACATATGCTGTTCTGCTTTTGCTGAAAGAAAGAAAAGCAATGGACTAGGCAAGCCTGCCACTTCCTAAAAAATGCAGATTATATTTGTGTTGCATCTTCTGAAGTGGTTGGGTCTGCTGCAGCCCACAGTGTGCTGCCTCTGTAAGTTACAACTGTAAATTCCACAATTCTAGCTTCTAGGATAAAGTAATCCAAAGAATATGTTTTTCTTTCCATAGAAAACTGACAGGCTTGAGGCAGCAGGGTTAGACCATATATTTTGAATATGTTTTGAATTAGCAATACAACCATTTCTCCTCTGTAGGATTCTGTGGTGTACATGTGCCTTGCAAAAGCCTGATGCCAGGGCAGAAAAATACATCATGCATCATATTACCTTGGATACCGACAATATGAAGTGTTGCGGTTACATCATTTTGTGTCCACAGGGAAGCCCAGAGCTAGCAGCCACTGCAACAGACAGCAGCATATCGTGGTGGATTGCTGGGGGAAATTACAAGGGACAAACAGGGTTAAGAGCCATTGCAGTCCATTCTTGAAGAATTTGATTGTCGACAGGCCATTGTCTTTATGGTGGCCATCAGTTGAGGCCAGAAAGGGTGCAGATTCAATGAAATGGTTTCTGTGCTACCTGACCGTAGATGGATTACACAGATATAGGCGACTTTTATTGAATGTCATTGAAAGCATGTCAGACTTTGCCTCAGATTGCATAGCATGTTAGTAAGGGCGTAAATTGAGTGAAGGGTCAAACCAGGGATAGGAGTAATGGGGATTTATTGGCTAGCTCCCCACAGAGGACCCTCCTTCTTGATCCATCGCTGTAAAAACCAACCCTATCGCTCACCCTATTTTAAGATTTGCTATTGGTCTTGCTGATGTTTCAGGTGTCTACATACTATTGTTTGTAAAGTTTTTTTGTGCATTGCACGTGAAGTTACACAGCAATCCAATTGTGTTAGTATTCAAAATGAACCAAGAAACAGTGTCCAAGAGAGGGGGCATGGTCACCATATCTCTGGAAGCATTCAGCTAGGGTCTAGTGGAACCCGACTGTGCCGGTGTACCCCCTAGGACGGTTGTGAGTCTGGGAAGCTGGTGAATTGCTTGTGATCACTCAACCTTGGCAGAGCAACGTTCTCCTGGACTTTGGGACCTAGGGAGCCTATTTACGAACTTGTCATGCAGTACAGGGCAGCTAGTCGCCTTGCTGAGCTGCACTGTGTGACAGGGAAAGGGGAGTATTTAGGGCAATACAGCGCATTCCTACCTTTTCCCCTGCGCTGGCACCTTTTTGGCAGCCTGGCGCCAATGCAGGCATCCTTGCACCATGGTGCTATGGTGCCTGTGTTGCATGCAGGGTTGTTTTTGTGCGGGAAGGGACACCTTCCTGCACAAAAACAGTCTTCAGAGGCATGTTCCTCTTTCTATGTGTGCTAAAGAATGCAGCACCCATAGAAAGAGGAAGTAACAAGAAGAAATAAAGATATTTCTCCTCGTTAAGCCGCACCTGAAAAGGCATACATTTTTGGCGCATTCCCAGGTCTACCAGATCTGGTAAATCTGGGAATGCGTCAAAAACCATGGGAACACCCACGCAAAGCCCATGGAATGCCTTCTCAGTGCAGAGTAAGGCAACGCAGCGATTTGCACTGCGTTGCCTTACTCCAGATTTATGGAGCCACTCAGGGCCACGCAAAGTGGCCTTGCGTGGCTTCATAAATCACATGTAAGGTTTGCGTCACTCTAGCACGACATTGCATGGTGCAAAAGCGACGCCAACCGGCTCATAAATAGGACCCTAGATGTGGGGTAAACCCTTTGAGGCTGGCCGAAGTACTGCTTGAGTTGATGTGTAGTTCGAATGCTTGCTCCTTAATCAGGCTGGCAGCTAGTGCAAGTTGCTTCATCACTGGCTGTCTTTTGAATGCTCTGTAAGTTAACGGATTGAATGCAGGTACGTAAGGGCAATTCTCTGCTGGCACAGAGAACACTGTCAACGAACCATTAATAAACCAATAAGACCCTGTCAATGCTCAGAGTACTGACCTGTTTGTTGTAAAATAGAAATGGTGTAAAGAGCCAAATACAGCAAGCAAAGGTCTGGTTCACTCAGATTAGTGTAGGAGGAAAAGTTTGCAAATATACAAGGAAGAAAACTGCAATATCGAAACATAGGTGTGTGTGATGTACAGTTGGAAAGTACCTGGCTCTCGGATGAGGAAGAGTTCGGTCAGTCTGAACGTGACTGTCTTTGCTCGTTGCCAACCACAAACAACCCCTCGCCATAAATGCATTGTTGATTTACAAACACAAAAAACATCAAAAAATGATATAATAACTCAAAAATAATGCATAAAATAGACACATTCATTATCTGTGTTCATCGACCACAATGCCAAAAGTAGGACTATTCTTAAGATTTCATTAACGTGTCTTTCTCTCTAGCCAGGCTCCCCACGGCTTCTGGGCCATCGCACTGTGGTTAGTCTTGCTGTTTGCATGGTGCCAAACAAGATACCCTTCCTTACCTGACCTGCATTTTTCACGGTAGGTAAAACAACCATTGTTTTTGTAGTTGAAAACAGAGTAGAAAAAATGCTGAAAACGTCTCAGGCATTTCGAATCACGCTAACAGTATGGAAGAGGGGGTTCCAGGCCAACTAGCATCTTTGAGGTCCCAGTCTAAAATACATACGTCACTTGTACAGGAACCATCTGTAGAGAGCCATGAATAGATTGCACGATGCATGTAAAACTGCGCTGGGATATAAGAATTAGAACCCTAAGAAAGTTTGGTGAATTCATTATTTATAGCGTTTCCTTCCCTGATAAAGGAATGCTGATTGTTCTAAGGAGTGTTTTTAGAACCTGACCAACACAAGTAACAGGAAGTTATCTGAAGTCTCATGAGCCATTAGTAGCAGTGAGCCCTGGCTTGCTCCTTGCGACCCCTGGCACAGCCTTTGCGACCCCTGGCCTCAGCGGTGGCAAAATCAGTGCCAGGAACACAGACAGCTAAGCAGTCCTTATTTTCTGTCCATTTTCTTTAATTATACTAATAAGGAATATTATTTTATTATTCACTATTAGTGTAATAAAAAAACAGCATACTAATCTGGAACAGGACATTTGGTGACAGCTGTGGTAAGTAAAAATGGTTTTAAATGTAGGCTGTGTGCGTGCTTGCAGGTGAGAGTGTGGTTAAGTAAGAGGGTCTGTATGTGAGACCATGTGTCTGTATGTGTAAGCATGTGTGTATGAGTGAAAGTGACTGAGATTCAGTGACAGGTAGTTAGTGAGATTGTATAAGATTGAGGCCCAGATTTACTGTTCTTAGCAACGCTGTACCAAAGTTGCTGTGCATCAAAGGGAGAGACAAAAAATGCACCATATATGCTAAGAGATGGTGCATTTTTTCTCTCCCCACACGCTGGCGCACATTTGGCAGCCATGTCCTAACACATACACCCTTGTGCCATAGTGCAAGGGTGTGTGTATTCTCTGAAGCATGTTTTGTACTGGTAAGTGTCCCTTCCAGGACAAAAACTATCTCTAAGGCTTTTACCAGGTTGCCCTAAATCATCTGTCCACTGGAGCTGTTGAAACCCAGAGTTGCCGAATACTAAGAATGACTAGTCCTGATTCAATGTCATGCCCTTCGTCTACCACTGTACACTGCCGGCCCCTTTATTTCACTCTTGTGTGTTCTTTTCCATTCCTGCTTTCTGCCTTTGTCGTTGTCGTAGATTCTGTTTTTTTGCTTCATCATTCTCCCTTTTCTGTCTTTCTCTCCCTTGAGCTGGACCAAAGTCTGTTGATGAAAAATACTCCCACTTCCTAAAAATAAGCATTGGCAAAGTCAATAGGTCTGGCGTTGGCCCTCAGCCTTTTGGCAATTCTTGTTTTGTCATCGTTTTTACAAAACGTTATTGTTTGGGTAGCTGTTGAACCTTCATCAATCCAAATGAAAACAAATGTTTTTTGGTCTCAAAAAAGCACATATTATCATAGCACTCCTAGGCACTGAAGGGAACTACTTTTTGTGTTGATGAGATATGGCATACTGCTCCTGGGAATGGGGAACCTGCTGTAACTTATAGTTAAGTCAGCCAATGGCTGAAGTGGGTTGGCGCATTGTCCCTTGATGCATGCTGGAGTGGGTGGAAAGAAAATGCGAATAACACAACCACATTTGTATGGATGGAATGTGGCTGAAACTCCCTTTAAATAACTATGTCATACACATAATTTTAGTAAAATCAATCGTCTTGGCTAACACAGACCTAAAAATGCCAACTGTAGTGCCATGGGCTGTCAGCCTCTTGCCTTTGATAAAGAAAGATAGAAAAAAGGAAGAAAGGAAAGAAAGAAGTGAAAAAAAAGAAAGGAGAGAAACAAAACAGAAAGGAAAGAAAGAAGGAAAGAAATAAAGAAGGAAATGAAGAAAGAAAAATGGAAGAAACAAGAAAGAAAGCAAAGAAAGAAGCAAAAAAAAGAAAGGAAGGGATGGAAGGAAAGAAAGAAAAAAAGAAAGGAAAGAAAGAACATAGGAAGGAAAGAAGGAAAGAAGGAAAGAAAGAAAGAAAGAAAGAAGAGACAAAAGAAAGAAAGAAGTCAAAACTATGAAGGGAATAAAGAAAAAAAGAAGAAAAGAAGGGCATTAGTAAAATCAAAAGGTCTTGGCTAACACAGACCTACAATACTCAATTGTTATACCATTGGCCACCAGCCTCTTGCGTTTGAGAAAGAAGAAAGAAAGAACGAAAGAACAGAAGGAATTAAAGAAAGAAGACAAGAGGGGAAAAAGCAAGGAAGAAGGAAAGAAAGGAAGAAAGAAGGAAAGAAAGAAAGAAGAAAAAAAAGTAAGAAAGAAGCAAAGCAAGAAAAGCAAGGAAGGAGGAAAGCAAGAAAGGAAGAAAAAGGAAGGTTGGAAGGAAGGAAGGAAGGAAAAAAAGAAAGAAAGGAAAAAGAAACAAACAAAGAAAGAAGAAAAGAAACAAAAAAAACATGTTTCAACTTCTGCAAATTAAACACAATAGAGGCCAATTTCTTTCTGGGCAAAGTTTATTAAAGAACCATTTATAAAAGTGAGTCAGATGAACAAAGGACACTCTAAAAGGAATTTACAACAGCATTTGCAGGAGACAGGAGCTGATAAAGCTGGAATGTGCTCTGTGCATTAGGAGCTGGTAGATAGCTCCTGCTATCAAATCATGCTCTAAACACAAATACAACACTAAAATAATAAAATAAAAACAAAAACACTGGCTACCATGTGTGTAGATGTGCTCATTGTGTAAGAGCAAAATTCAGTCACTCAAAGTGAAATTAGCCAGTGGCTTAAGTAGGCTGACCCATTGCCCCATGGTCTATGCTGTAGTGGGAGGAAGCAAACTCTGAATGACACAATGACAGACCAATAGATGAAGAGAGCTGGCTGAAAGGCCCTTTAAGTAAGTATATTGTACATATAATTTTAGTAAAATCAAAAGGTCTTGGCTAATGCCGGGCCTAATGAGTGCTGGTGCCCAACACTGGCCAGCCACCAGCACAAATTAAGCACCGTAAAAAATCAACATATCAGAAAGTGGAAACTGCTCAGTTCTGCCACACAAGTTATGGTGGTTCAATGACTGCTGTGAAGTGCATCTGTCAGTGCTGCAAATCAAATGAGTGAGGTTTACTGTTTCTAAACACCTGATTGTAGGAGTTGTAGATAAGAATCATCTCTACTTTTTGAAAACAATTTCTGTGATTAACATTTACATGAAGGCTGCAGTGTTTTATAAAAAGCCATATTCTTTACAATGCTTAATGCAGGTTGGTTGAACAATTTTAGGACTTTGTACTGTAATGATCTGTTTGCGCTGAGATGGTGAAGGTGTGATAGGAGTGAAATGTGGAAGGCAGGTTGAGATGCCAGGCACACCGGAGGCTGGAGTGGATTCATTGGCTGTAGTTTTTTTTTTTTAACCAAAATACAGAGAGGGCGCTTCAACTTTGAAAGTAGAGGGTGTAAATATCTTCGGCAAATTGCACTAAACAAGCAAACACGACTTTTCCTACGGTGGTACGAGATGCTTTTCCCCCTTGGGAATTAACTTAAAATGAGGCCAGGGATTGAATTTTACAGCACAATTCTCACAAGAAGCAGCTAAAAGCCATAGGTACTAAAGGGGAAACCATGAAATATTCAAATACCCTCAATAGAGCCAAAGCACTCCCAACCCTCCCAAAGGATGTTTCCTTTCACTACAATTTGGTTAAAAAGTGTTATGTGTTACAGGCAGTTTAACATCTGTGTATGCTATTTCGCCTGGCATATCATCTTTAAAAATGTTTGTAGTGTATTTTTAATATCTTCCACCTCCTTTCTTTTTTCCATCCTGTCCCTTCCAGGTAGATCGGTCAGTAATGTTGAATATTGAAAGTGTTAGGGTATGAATATCTGCCATGAACTGCACCGAGCAAGTAAAGGAAGGGAGCAAACCTGACTTCCAACAGGGTGGCTCAAGGTATTCTCCTCCTCTGAAAGATCTGAGAAAATGGTGCCAAGAGGTGGATTTTACAGCATACCTTTAAATACAATGGGTAAAATGCCACAGGCACTCATGAAATTCTCCAATACTTTCTTTGTGTGACAAGTAAGCCTAATATTTCACAGTGGAGAAGAGATGGTCTTGGAGGCAGAACTGAAATGTTTTCAGTGTCATTTATCTAGAAATCACTTAAAAGGCTATAGATTGTACAAGCAGTTCAAACTGCAAGGAAATGCAAGGCCTATAGTTTCCAAGATGAACGTAGCATCTTTCTTAACCTCTACCTTCACTTAGTTTGTTTGTCTAGATTCACATTTCCAACTAGATTCTCAATTGTATTTTATGATTGAGAATCTTAGAACAGACAAGTTGGGAAAGTAAAAAGTTACACAGATCTCACAGTCTCGTGTCCGAAACAGCCGAATTATCCTTCAGGTTAGACTAATTTCCCAAATGTAGGAACTACAGCTACCACTCAGGCAACAGAGACCATACAACTGTAGATAGTCTAGATGTCTCTTACATTAGACTACCAGCTTGTGCATCCGAAAGGTAGAAAAGAGTAGTGATATTAACATCATAAATGCTTTGCATGGAATGGCCCCCATGCTAAGGATGCCCACAATATTCCAGGAACACTATTATGTGAATTATGACCACTATTGCAGTATGGATACTGCAGCTGTGCTTGGGATGGCCATCACTGTGCCAGGGATGATTGCCATAATGCAACGGATGCTTAAAATATTTCACAGCATGGCACTATAATCCCAGGGAGGGACATACTATGCTAAGGAAGATCACAAGATTCTAGAGACACCTTTATGTCAGATGGTCATCATAATGCCAAGGGTGCCCACCTTGTAAGACCACGGTGAGCATCATAATTCCAAAGAGGGCTACAATAGGCCGTGGATAATCACTGTATGCTAAAGCCCCCAGTGTGCCATGCATGAGCACCATTTTTTCACGCTAATCACCATGGTGATGACCTTCATTATTTCCCTAGATGCCCACCACAGACAAATGCACACCCACACTCATTCTGGTGGACTTACATGCAACACACACACACACACAACACACACATATTCTCAAGCATACAAGCCTCTTACAAACACGCACACGAAATATCTTGGCCTCCTAACCCCTTCTACTTGCAAATTGCAAGAACCACTAGTGGTGCCTTAAATAGACACAGAACCATCTCTACATGTTGCCCAGTCCTGACAGGAGCTGGAGAGTCTGTGATGCTTCTCAGTCCACAGAATGTTGCTAAAATACCCCGGTTTTGGGAAACAGAGTGGTACGCTTTGGAGTTGTCTATAGTTTGAGAAGCACACATGGGCTGACTGAGGTAGGGCAGCTGCTGGGCACAACTTGAGGTTTTGTGAGGGTGGGGAGAGGGTCAGGCAGCAAAGGCAGCCAAGTATTCACAGGCGCATCCAACTCCCCATTTACTCCACTCTTGGCTTCACATCTTCTTTAGAAGAAGAGACACTGTGGAACAGGTGCCTGGCCTTGGCTTCCTTAGGAGCTAAGGTGCAACTGGAAAACTGCTAGTTTTAATGGTGGGCATTGTCCCACCCACACACACACACACGCACACACCATGTGAATATGGGTTATGTGTAAGTGTCTTTGTGCTTGAGTGGTACATCTACTCTACTTCTTCTTTTTCACAAACAAGAACGAGTTACATGGTTCCATTCTACTGTTGATAATTCTCGGGAACTGTTGACTCAATTGTTTTAAATATTGAGTCAGCAGTTCCCAAGAATTATCAACAGTAGTATAGAACCATGTCTGAACAAATTAAATGTAGTTACTACTGTTTGATTGTATAAATACATGACTGGAAGAACTGATTGTGAAATAGCATATATACACTGGTTGTAACTCGTTCTTGTTTGTGAAATAGCATATGCACTGGTTATAACTTGTTCTGAAACTTTTTTTGATTTCTGTATTGTTTTGTTTAAAGAGTGGAAACAGAATGATGTTTAGATACATTGAAAAATTGATTTTGGTCCCTTTTTGATTTAAAAAAAAAAAAAAGTATTATGATTCTATATAACGGAGAAAAGAAGTAATTAATAAATACAAGAACCAAGGAAATTGAGCTATTGGTTTTGTAAAAGCATTGGATAGTTTGAATAGACAGCTAGAACATCCTTCTGATGAAAATATCTATACAACAGCATTTAACTCAGGGTGATACAGAGCACATATTTTGTATGCAATTGACAAATGCGCAAATATGTCTCCATTTCCACCAAACACAATGGTGAGCCCTTGTCTGTCAATACTGTTTCCAGCAAGTCTGCACTATCAAAGACCATCTCCAATAATGTCACTACAATCTTGGTACTGGTATCCGCAATCCTTTTTACTATGCGTCATCTGGAGTAAAGATCAAATACGTAGTGGCTTGTTCACCTTTCAATAGACCTGCAATATTCAAGGCTGCTTATGGTCACCGCCTGCCTAATGGACGGCGAACACACCTAGGTAGGACATTCGTTTTCAGAGGTTTATCACCTTTGAGCACTCCAAACAATTCCTAACAGCCTCTCCACCGCTAGGTCAACACCAGTCCACCAGAAATTGGGCATAGGCAAATTTTTAATTATGCCGAGTAAACAGGGTAATTTCAGTAATTTTGTGTTACTCTTTACATGGAAAATTACCAAAAACTATGCAATTGCGAGTAATTTGACATGAAAACCCTACTGCTGAAGCACAACTTAGTGAGTGCAAGCGTGATCGGCTACTAGCAGCTGCTGTTCGTGTTCTGTTGTAACTAGCACTATTTTCTGGTTCAAAGTTCAAACTGATCACAAGCTGCTGTATGAGATTTTCACTTCCAAAGGTCTTGACAGGGTCTTAGTTTGCGTAAGAAAATGGGTGTTTGGTTTGCAAGACTTATGCTTTCACATTTCCTACCAGATGTTTGGATAGGGCAGTGGACTGTTTGCCGCGGTTAGTTATGGTAGACTCCGCAAAGACCCAAGAAGAATTGGAGGAGTATATTTGATAAAGGTCTATATGATTACTGAAAGGGTGATACAGAAGACTGAATGGAAGGTTGCGGTACTACTTTGAAGTTAACCAAACTCAGTGATTGTTTAAAAGATAAGCACTCTCAGAGGGATCTGATGGCTGGTGATTTGAAACCGACTGGGTTAATCAAAGACAAATTCTTGGTGCGTGGTGGTTTGTATTTTGAGGCTCCGGCATACCACATCAGTGAAACATGATGCACAGAGATGCCCCATGATGAGATCGCGAGGCCCAGTTGGCTCCTCCCCGTGCCAGGGATGCAGCAAACCACTGTGATGCTTGAAGATCACGTAGCACCTAACCTGATCATCATAATACTCACATCGAGCAGTGTTTAGGCTCTTCCAGTGATGAAGTCGCCACAACACCTTCTTAATGCTTATAGTATAATTACGTCAGGGCGTTTCCAAAAACCTGATTACTAATATACTGCTTGTATACTTGTTTCTTCTTTATCATCCAGAAATGTTGTGGTGAAGGGGGTCTAACCGAAGATATACTCCTGTGTACTGAGGTGCCGAACACCTGCTCACTGCCAGTGTAAAATCAAAAATGCCTCTCAGGCAGCCCAGGTGTAAAGTACAAACAGAGTCATAAACTGTGTGGGTAAGCTTTATTGCTGCCACCCCAGCCACAGATAAGATCAGCCACCGAGGGACACTCAGTGTTCAAGATGCAACCTCCTAAACAGGATACCCAAGCTGAGAGTTCGAGGACACCACAGCAAGGATTAACAATTGATGAGGTGAAGTGGAGTAAATATGCTGAAGGGTATCTTGAACAGGCCAACAGCCACATCATCTCATGGATGTGAGGCTGCTTCAGCGTCATGATGGTGGCAGGGAGTTGGAGAAACTGATTGGGAGACACAGCAATTTCAAACTAGGGTGCTGTATCCTTCCATGGTTTCGAGTTCACAAGCAACAATTCTGCAGTGTCTTTGGGATTAGGGTCCCCATAAACGGATCAACATTCACAGTGTGTGGGGAAGAGTCACTGTCCTTCTAGGACATTACTAGCACAGATGGAGAAAAGGAAAGTTTGAGAAATTGAGTTGTTGGTTGACTGGGGTGAGAGCCCTGGTCAAACAATAGCCACAATCCATTGCAGGATGAATCACAAAAAGTCACTAAATTAACCTGTGGTTAATCCATTGGTAGCTTGGCACAAAAAGTAGGCGGGCTTAACTTAGATGCAATATGTAAAGTATTTATGCAGCACACAAACAGTAACAAAGTGAAAACACAGCACAAGGAAAATCCCAAACTAGTTTAGAAAAATAGAGGAAATGCTAATTCATTATGTGACACAAAAATCCAATCAGTACAACCAGAGTTATGATTTTGAAAGCTTTTAGTAAAAACTAGTGCCTAAAAGATCAAAGCGCCAACTGCGGACATCTAGTCATATGAGATCGGTTCAAAGTCGAAAAATATGCCGACCGCGATGGATCACGGTTCAGATGCAAGAAGTAGATTAGGCCTGGACAGCGCTTATCTTCGGACTAAGAAACATTGCTGTGGAAAATGTTCTGAGAAGGTAAAGTTCAACCGGCAGGGGGTCTCCAAAGAGGGAGCGTCGTCATCGGATGGCCTTGGGCTGAATCCGCAGTGAAGATTTCTACGTTCGGACTTAGTTGACGAAATGAAAATCGAAAATCTCCTGCAGGATGAGGTAGAGGGCTGTAGCCCTAGAGAATTCCATGAGGTCGGCTACCCCTTTGGCGAAGGTCCGCTGAAAATGATTTGCTGATGTGGAGAAGAACGTAGCGAAAGAAGCCGCAAAGTCAATCCGACTGGAGTTGCACCTCGGGTGGATAGGGGAGCAGGTTGGTCCTGGTCTCCTCCTGGTTCTCAGAGTAGTTTTTAGCCAAAGGTTTTCTAAGTCCCCACTTTTGAACCTTTAGCATTGCTTCCAAGGATCCAGGACTGAGGGGTGCCACTTGGAGGGTCAGGGCTCACTAAGGCTGGTTACAGGTGTGGGTTCAAAATGGAGGAAGACTTTTGAGTTCCTGTGACTCTGAACAGGAGGCCAGCAAACTAGCTCTTGTGAGTCACTCTGGAGGTCCTGGGACATTTGAAGAGCCAGTCCTTGTACCCAGGCAGGAGATGGCAGAGCAGCAGGACAACAGGTCAGCAATCCAGTAGGGCAGCAGTCCAGCAGAGTGGCAGTCCTTCCAGTGGCACAACAGTGCTTCTTCCTGGCAGAGTATACACAGGTCCAAAAGTGCACTGAAGAGTTGGTGTCTGGGGTCCCCTTTTTAGGTCTCGCCTAGCGATGCAGCGCAAAGCGCTGCTCGCTATGCGAGATCTATTGTTGCCGACTTTTGCTCCGATGCGGGACAGGACAGGTGCACGCGTACGGCAAGTCCTGGACAGGAGATGTGCACGCGTATGGTGCGAGCAGAAGTTGTAATAATGCCGCAAGCCGGACGCGTGCACATAGACTGTCTGTGCTCAAGCTTAACAGACAGGAGATGTGCACGAGTACGGCTCGCGTCTTTTTACAACTCCTGCTCGCACCATACGCGTGCACATGTCCTGTCCAGGCGCGGCGTCCAGCATGCCTCCTGCTCAACCCCACTCACCGGCTCTTGTGGGGACTCAGCGCTGAATCTTGCTCTGGCCGCACCATGCGGCATTCACGAAGGCGGGGTGGGCTCCCGCCGGACTTCCCTCTGCGGGGTGGGCTCCCGCCGGACTTCACTCTGCGGGGTGGGCTCCCGCCGGACTTCCCTCTGCGGGGTGGGCTCCCGCCTCACTTCTCCAACACACGGGGCTCCCTCAGCTCACGGGAGCCCCGGACACCTCCGGCCGCGCGCTCCATGCGCTGCCCATGCGCCACGCAACTGACGTCGCTCAGACGATTTCAGCTGCCCGGACAGCCGATGTGCACGCGCACGGCGTCTCTTGCTCACGGCGCACTCGACAGGGCTTGTTAATTTGGCTCGGGGTCTGTTGTAGTGTTTCTGCCTCTGTTCACTTTATTTCCTCTAAGCATTCACTCTACTGGAGTTCATTTGGAGGCATTCAGTATTTCTCACACTGTTTATGGATGCTGGGCTAAGTGCGATTAACTTGCCTCGGTAAAAGCATTCATACGCTCGGGCTCGAGCGTGCACTCAGTAGTCCCCCGGGGCACAAGCAGGCATCCACTTCTGTGCTTCCTCGTTGCTTTATCTTGCAGCTGACAGGGAGCACCCCTGCTGCCATTCTCTTTGGCCAAATTCAGCAGTACAGCATTGGAGGTGCCGCTGGGAGCTCTGGAAGGTGAATATTATGCTCAGGCTACTTGTTCGCTGTGGGCGAGGGTTTTTACATGTTCCACTGTCTCCCTGAGACAGGAAGCACGTGTGGGTGGAGAGAAAGGATGGGGGCCACTTAGTACCTGTAAAGCCTCATGTGCCCCCACTCCCCCGCGCCCCTGCGGAATAGCCCCCAGAGCTGCTTCGTGTCACCTGCCCCCTGAGGCAGCCCCGGTTTCCGGTGATTCACGGCTCCATCTGCCAGCGACTCGTCCTCGCGGCCAGGTCTGTCACCGGAGTTCACATCAGCATAAGGACTGCTGCTGCACGCTCAAAAGCCCTCGCCCGCCTTTTTAAATGACAAGCCAAGTTTATAATTACCCATGCTTTTATCCAGGGAAGTCTGTGCCGTGTGTGAAGGCAGACATGCCGTGTGTGTGGGAATGTAAAAGGGACTCAGTATTTTCATCATTGTAGATAAAGAGTATATATATCCCGCCAAAACATATATCGGTGTTTTCCTGCTTTCTGAAGAACAATAGATTTGAGTGAAACGGTTTAGACGCTTTAAGACGCGCTGATGGTATTTGAACATGTCCTGCAACACGTTTCCCTCTTCGGCTGCGATGTCGTGCACGCCGTGTACTCTGTGACAGTAGTGAGTGCACACATGGCTGGTGGATGTCTGATGCCTGATGCCTGATGTATGATGATTGATGTCTGATGCCTGATGTCTGTGGATGTCTGATGTCTGATGCTTGTGGATGTCTGATGCCTGATGCTTGTGGATGCCTGATGTCTGATGCCTGATGCTTGTGGATGCATGATGCTTGTGGATGTCTGATGTCTGATGCTTGTGGATGTCTGATGTCTGATGCTTGTGGATGTCTGATGTCTGATGATTGTGGATGTCTGATGCCTGATGATTGTGGATGTCTGATGCCTGATGTCTGATATCTGATGTCTGATGCCTGATGCGTGTGGATGTCTGATGCCTGTCTGATGCCTGACGATTGTGGATGCCTGATGCTTGTGGATGTCTGATGCCTGATGCTTGTGGATGTCTGATGCCTGATGTCTGATGCTTGTGGATGCCTGATGCTTGTGGATGCCTGATGTCTGATGCCTGATGCTTGTGGATGTCTGAGGCCTGATGCTTGTGGATGTCTGATGGATGTCTGATGCTTGTGGATGTCTGATGTCTGATGCTTGTGGATGTCTGATGCCTGATGTCTGATGCTTGTGGATGTCTGATGCCTGATGTCTGATGCTTGTGGATGTCTGATGCCTGATGTCTGATGATTGTGGATGTCTGATGCCTGATGCTTGTGGATGCCTGATCTCTGATGCTTGTGGATGTCTGATGCCTCATGTCTGATGCCTCATGTCTGATGCCTGATGGATGTCTGATGCCTGTGGATGTCTGATGCCTGTGGATGTCTGATGCCTGTGGATGTCTGATGTCTGATGCTTGTGGGTGTCTGATGTCTGATGCTTGTGGATGTCTGATGCTTGTGGATGTCTGATGCGTGTGGATGTCTGATGCCTGATGTCTGATGCTGGTGGATGCCTGATGCTGGTGGATGTATGATGTCTGATGCCTGATGCTGGTGGATGTATGATGTCTGATGGCTGATGCTTGTGGATGTATGATGTCTGATGCTTGTGGATGTATGATGCCTGATGCTTGTGGATGTATGATGCCTGATGCTTGTGGATGTCTGATGCCTGATGCTTGTGGATGCCTGATGTCTGATGCCTGATGCTTGTGGATGTCTGATGCCTGTGGATGTCTGATGCCTGTGGATGTCTGATGCCTGTGGATGTCTGATGCCTGTGGATGCCTGATGCCTGTGGATGCCTGTTGCCTGTGGATGCCTGATGCCTGTGGATGCCTGATGCCTGTGGATGTCTGATAATTGTGGATGTCTGATAATTGTGGATGTCTGATAATTGTGGATGTCTGATGCCTGTGGATGTCTGATGCTTGTGGATGTCTGATGCTTGTGGATGTCTGATGCCTGATGTCTGATGCTTGTGGATGTATGATGTCTGATGCTGGATGATGTAAGATGTCTGATGCCTGATGCTTGTGGATGTATGATGCCTGATGTCTGATGCTTGTGGATGCCTGATGCCTGATGCCTGATGCTTGTGGATGTCTGATGCCTGATGCTTGTGGATGTCTGATGCCTGATGCTTGTGGATGCCTGATGCTTGTGGATGCCTGATGCCTGATGCTTGTGGATGTCTGATGCCTGATGCTTGTGGATGTCTGATGCCTGATGCTTGTGGATGCCTGATGCATGTCTGATGCCTGTGGATGTCTGATGCCTGTGGATGTCTGATGCCTGTGGATGTCTGATGCCTGTGGATGCCTGATGCCTGTGGATGTCTGATGCCTGTGGATGCCTGATGCCTGTGGATGCCTGATGCCTGTGGATGCCTGATGCCTGTGGATGTCTGATACCTGTGGATGTCTGATGCCTGATGTCTGATGCCTGATGCTGGTGGATGTCTGATGTCTGATGCCTGTGGATGCCTGATGCCTGTGGATGCCTGATGCCTGTGGATGCCTGATGCCTGTGCCTGATAATTGTGGATGCCTGATAATTGTGGATGCCTGATAATTGTGGATGCCTGATAATTGTGGATGTCTGATGCCTGTGGATGTCTGATGCCTGTGGATGTCTGATGCCTGTGGATGTCTGATGCCTGTGGATGTCTGATGCCTGATGCTGATGGATGTCTGATGTCTGATGCCTGATGCCTGATGCTGGTGGATGTCTGATGCCTGATGTCTGATGCCTGATGCTGGTAGATGTCTGATGCCTGATGCTGGTGGATGTCTGATGCCTGATGTCTGATGCTTGTGGATGTCTGATGCTTGTGGATGTCTGATGCCGGATGTCTGATGCTGGTGGATGCCTGATGCTGGTGGATGTATGATGTCTGATGCCTGATGCTGGTGGATGTATGATGTCTGATGTCTGATGGCTGATGCTTGTGGATGTATGATGCCTGATGTCTGATGCTTGTGGATGTATGATGCCTGATGCCTGATGCTTGTGGATGTCTGATGCTTGTGGATGTCTGATGCTTGTGGATGTCTGATGCCTGATGCTTGTGGATGCCTGATGTCTGATGCCTGATGCTTGTGGATGTCTGATGCTTGTGGATGTCTGATGCCTGTGGATGTCTGATGCCTGTGGATGTCTGATGCCTGTGGATGTCTGATAATTGTGGATGCCTGATGCCTGTGGATGCCTGATGCCTGTGGATGCCTGATGCCTGTGGATTCCTGATGCCTGTGGATGTCTGATAATTGTGGATGTCTGATAATTGTGGATGTCTGATGCCTGTGGATGTCTGATGCTTGTGGATGTCTGATGCTTGTGGATGTCTGATGCCTGATGTCTGATGCTGGTGGATGTCTGATGCTGGTGGATGTATGATGTCTGATGCTGGATGATGTAAGATGTCTGATGCCTGATGCTTGTGGATGTATGATGCCTGATGTCTGATGCTTGTGGATGTATGATGCCTGATGCTTGTGGATGTCTGATGCCTGATGCTTGTGGATGTCTGATGCCTGATGCTTGTGGATGCCTGATGCTTGTGGATGCCTGATGCCTGATGCTTGTGGATGCCTGATGCCTGATGCTTGTGGATGTCTGATGCCTGATGCTTGTGGATGTCTGATGACTGATGCTTGTGGATACCTGATGCCTGTGGATGTCTGATGCCTGTGGATGTCTGATGCCTGTGGATGTCTGATGCTTGTGGATGTCTGATGCCTGTGGATGCCTGATGCCTGTGGATGCCTGATGCCTGTGGATGTTGATGCCTGTGGATGTCTGATGCCTGTGGATGTCTGATACCTGTGGATGTCTGATGCCTGATGTCTGATGCCTGATGCTGGTGGATGTCTGATGCCTGTGGATGTCTGATGCCTGATGCCTGTGGATGCCTGATGCCTGTGGATGCCTGATGCCTGTGGATGCCTGATGCCTGTGGATGTCTGATAATTGTGGATGCCTGATAATTGTGGATGCCTGATAATTGTGGATGCCTGATGCCTGTGGATGTCTGATGCCTGTGGATGTCTGATGCCTGTGGATGTCTGATACCTGTGGATGTCTGATAATTGTGGATGTCTGATGTCTGATGCCTGTGGATGTCTGATGCCTGATGCTGGTGGATGTCTGATGCTGGTGGATGTCTGATGCCTGATGCTGGCGGATGTCTGATGCCTGATGCCTGATGCTGGTAGATGTCTGATGTCTGATGCTGGTGGATGTCTGATGCCTGATGTCTGATGATTGTGGATGTCTGATGCCTGATGTCTGATGATTGTGGATGTCTGATGCCTCATGCTGGTGGATGCCTGATGTCTGATGCTGGTGGATGTCTGATGCTTGATGTCTGATGCCTGATGCGGGTAGATGTCTGATGCCTGATGTCTGATGCCTGATGTCTGATGCTGGTGGATGTCTGATGCCTGATGTCTGATGCTTGTGGGTGTCTGATGCCTGATGCTTGTGGATGTCTGATGCTTGATGTATGATGCTTGTGGATGTCTGATGCTTGATGCCTGATGCCTGTGGATGTCTGATGCCTATGGATGTCTGATGCCTGTGGATGCCTGATGCCTGTGGATGCCTGTGGATGTCTGATGCCTGTGGATGTCTGATACCTGTGGATGTCTGATGTCTGATGCTGGTGGATGTCTGATGTCTGATGCCTGTGGATGTCTGATGCCTGTGGATGTCTGATGCCTGTGGATGCCTGATGCCTGTGGATGCCTGATGCCTGTGGATGCCTGATGCCTGTGGATGCCTGATAATTGTGGATGCCTGATAATTGTGGGTGCCTGTGGATGTCTGATGCCTGTGGATGTCTGATGCCTGTGGATGTCTGATGCCTGTGGATGTCTGATGCCTGTGGATGTCTGATGCCTGTGGATGTCTGATAATTGTGGATGTCTGATGGCTGATGCATGTGGATGTCTGATGCCTGTGGATGTCTGATGCCTGATGTCTGATGCCTGATGCTGGTGGATGTCTGATGTCTGATGCCTGATGCCTGATGCTGGTGGATGTCTGATGCCTGATGCTGGTAGATGTCTGATGTCTGATGCCTGATGTCTGATGATTGTGGATGTCTGATGATTGTGGATGTCTGATGCCTGATGCTGGTAGATGTCTGATGTCTGATGCCTGATGCTGGTGGATGTCTGATGCCTGATGATTGTGGATGTCTGATGCCTGATGTCTGATGATTGTGGATGTCTGATGCCTCATGCTGGTGGATGCCTGATGTCTGATGCTGGTGGATGTCTGATGCCAGATGTCTGATGCCTGATGCTGGTGGATGTCTGATGCCTGATGCTGGTAGATGTCTGATGCCTGAGGCCTGATGTCTGATGCTGGTGGATGTCTGATGCCTCATGCTGGTGGATGCCTGATGTCTGATGCTGGTGGATGTCTGATGCTTGATGTCTGATGCCTGATGCTGGTAGATGTCTGATGCCTGATGCGGGTGGATGTCTGATGCCTGATGTCTGATGCTGGTGGATGTCTGATGCCTGATGTCTGATGCCTGTGGATGTCTGATGCCTGTGGATGTCTGATGATTGTGGATGTCTGATGATGTCTGATGCCTGATGTCTGATGCTGGTGGATGTCTGATGCCTGATGCTGGTGGATGTCTGATGCCTGATGTCTGATGCTGGTAGATGCCTGATGCTGGTGGATGTCTGATGCCTGATGTCTGATGATTGTGGATGTCTGATGCCTGATGTCTGATGATTGTGGATGTCCGATACCTGATGCCTGATGCTGGTGGATGTCTGATGCCTGATGTCTGATGCCTGATGCTGGTGGATGTCTGATGTCTGATGCCTGATGCTGGTAGATGTCTGATGCCTGATGTCTGATGCTGGTGGTCTCTGATGCCTGATGTCTGATGCTTGTGGATGTCTGATGCCTGATGCTTGTGGATGTCTGATGCTTGATGTCTGATGCTTGTGGATGTCTGATGCTTGATGTCTGATGCTTGTGGATGTCTGATTCCTGATGTCTGATGCCTGTGGATGCCTGATGCTTGTGGATGTCTGATGCCTGATGCTTGTGGATGTCTGATGCCTGATGCTTGTGGATGTCTGATGCCTGATGCTTGTGGATGTCTGATGCCTGATGCTTGTGGATGCCTGATGCTTGTAGATAACTGTGTGAGTGTGTGATGTGTGTGCCTGTGGCAGTTTTGATCCTTATACACATATGACTCCTGAAGCACAGATGATTTATAAGGGTGATATATCACATTCATAAAATGTGCTTAAGGTGTTACATGTGCACTGTTGGAACACCGTACAAGTGTCAAGTTGGTGCATTATATTTGCTTATTGCTTTACAATACAAGGGACTTTTTATTATTAAGTGTCACCACTTTGCCAACTGCTCCTCACTGAAACTCTCCAATGCAGGGTGTCTTATACTTCAGGGTTAAATGTGAGTTTAAATGTCTAGGAATAAGTCAGTAACACAAACTACCAGTGGGATGTACTACACCCAGACTTCTCAAGTCACTATGTGTTCTGACACACCATCACCAAGTGGGGGAGCGAGCTTAGAGTGCTCTTCCTAGGCTCCCTGCCCTACCTCCCTGGCTAGAAGAATCTGGAAGGGGGGTGGCTTCCATTGCAGGAGGTACAGCTCCCGCCTCCTGGCACATCCTCTCCTGGTACATCAGCTGGTCTCTCCATTCAGGAACACTCAGTAGCTGCCCCCACAAGGTGCACTCTGGGGCAGTAATACTCCCTGCATTTTATCGGGGCTCACAGATAACTTCAGAATGTCAAACTCCTCAGCGAGGGATGTCTAACATAGACCCAGGAGGGCCCCACCCAGTGCTTAATTTGAGGCAGTAGTTTACGGTGCTCGACACCAGCAATTAATTGTCAACATCGGCACTTATCACAGTCTGCCACATGGTGGCGCTGTTTGTGTGATTTAGAGATAAGCAGAACAATAGTTTTATTATTTCATTATACATTAAAAACAACAGATACCTGCAGCCCAAACCATTCTTATAGCTGTGGAGGCCTCTAACAGTCTGAATTGTCACACTGGTAGCAGTCTGATGATTAATAGTTGTGCAGGTAATGTAATGGCAATTTTGACAGGGGCAATGGGTGGTGCAAGCTGCAGTGGCCTCCTGGCGAGAGCCCTGGCAATTATTTCTTTACAAATTGAGCACTGGCCCACCCCTGTCACATTTTGGGGATAGCTACATAAGATAAATGTACACACAGTAAGTTAAAGTGCATTTATGGGATCAGCACTTACAGAGAAAATCTTGCAAAGATGCTACCCCTCCTGGACATACCTAGTACCCCTCTCAAACCCACCAGTCACTGTGACAATGTTGCACCTTTGCAAGCACTTTTTGGACAGGAAGCGAACAATGCTTCACAGTTGGGAGGGTGCGAATAAAACGTCAGGAGTGCATGTGGGAGCGGGACAACAAACTGGCACAGTGAAGAAACGAAACAGGATTTGGGGGCCTGCGAGGAGGAATCCTCTTGAAACAAGCATTTGCAAAGCAATAGGTCTCGCATTTACGCAAGTTTAAACTATTGGCATTGTAAATGACAATGCCTTTTATTTATGTTTTGGTTTGTACAACATAAATTAAAGGCATTGTCATTTACAATACCATTTACAATACCAATAGCTCCAAAACTTGCAGTTGCGAGACCTATTGCATTGCAAATGCTTGTTATACCCTGGTGTCCTCCTTCTGGAAGGTGGGAGAAGCTTCTAGACTGTGGCTTTGAAGTGCATGGAAATTCCTGACTCCCCTGCCCTGGCTCCAAGCTGGCTGCAGTGAAAATGGGTAGGTGATGGGTCCTTTGTGTGAGGGCAGAGCACTTTCTATTCAGTTGCACGTGGGACTGTGCTCAGCTCCACCCCATCATCCTGCCAGCACATGGCCCATTAAGTCACTCCTAATCCCTCAATTGTGTGACTGTCTGGTAGAATCACAAAGTCTAACTGTCAGTTACACCCAGTCATGTGGCCCAAGACAGGCTACAGGTACAAAAGGGCTAAGGGCAGAAAAATGCCAACTTTCTAAAAGTGCCATTTTCAAAATTGGAATAAAAAAACAGACTTTAACATTAAATAGGGTTTTTCATTACAATTTTAAAAACAGCAAACATTACATTGCTAGGTGCTCCCAATGGGAAATTACAGCTTATTAAATGTAATAAGGAATCCGGAATGTTATCCTATGGGAGGGGTAGGCTTCACAGTAGTGCAAAACAAATTTAGGAACTTTTCACTTCCAAGACATGTAAAATGTAAAAGTATATGGGCAACTTTTTAATTACACAGCACCCTGCCCTATGGGCTACATAGGACCTACCTTAGTGGTGACCTATATATAATAAAATGGGAGTTTAAGGCTTGGCAAAGGGGGATTTTATGGCAAGCTGACACAGCAGTTTTAAACTGCATTCAGGCTGCGGTGGCAGGCCTGGGACATGTTTTGAAGTGGTACTTAAGTGGGTGGCACAATAAGTGCTGCAGGCCCACTAGTAGCATTTAATTTACAGGCCCTGCGTATATGGTATACCACTCAACAAGTAAATTGAATATGTCAATAGTGTATAAGCCAATTAAACCATATTTAAAGGAGAGAGCACAAGTATTTTAGCACTGGTTAGCAGTGGTAAAGTACACAGAGTCCTAAAGCCAAGAAAAATAAATTCAGCAAAAAGTGTAGGGGAAAAGGAAAAAGGTTTGGGGGTGACCCTGCAGAGAGGGCCAGGTCCAACAGAAAGTATTACACTCAAATAGATATATTGCCTCACAAGATAGGATAAATCAGAGTTAACACTGTCATCTTCTAGTACATCCACCCTCCTTTTAACGAAACGGATATCCTGGTACCATTATTATAAAATTCTTTATTTAATCAAGAATATCATCATTAAAAGACAAAAAGGTTAAAACAGGTCCATTCCCCAAAATGAAGCACCGTTTCACCCTCCACCGAAGGGATTATTGAGGTGAAGTTTATAGTCTCATGTTGCAGCAGCATTCAGCAGACTAAATATGGAGGTTGACATGCACTGACAGCCCGGATGGATGTGTAAGGATGTTGGCTCTCATCTCCACGGTGAATGCAAAAAATATCTGCAGGATATCTATGATCACCTCAAAACATAAAGTATTATGGCGTAGAACCCTGTCCCCTTTCTGTATGTGACAGAAAACATAACCTGAGCTTTGTTAGTCCCAGTTCCCGAACTAAGCAATGGGACAACTCCTTTTCAAGTTGCTTGGTCCCTTACTCAAAGTGGGCAACTAGAGCATCAGAATTGTGCTGGCCCATTTCAAGCATTTGTAGCACTTCAGAGGATTACAATGGTGTAGAGTAGAACCTCCTCCCTAGGACTGAAAGAGTTGTGGCAGACGTGCATCCAGACCAGCGATGCACTGTACAGTGGTGGGGCATGATTCCTTCCCTTCTGTTATATTCAGCACCAGCCTGTGCAGAAGTGGTGGTTTCTGAGCTATGGCTGCGAGTCCAGCAGGCTCATAGCTAGCATTGGTGCAGCAGGTGCAGTGGCACTGGGGGGCCAGAGCTCTGACGGACTAATTCAACCCTGATAATTGCTCTATTTTACTATGCCAACAGCTGTCAAAGTGGCCATTTTCCTTGCTTGCACCAGGCCCAGGGCATCCTTGCTACTCTACTGGAGTTCAGGTCACCTACAGACCACAAATGGCTCCATTTTGCACTGAGAGGAGGAGTGAGAGTGACTGAGGACTGGAAATGCTGGTAGAGGCGGGTACCATTCATCCCTGACTTCTGGTCACAGCATCGCAGCAGGAGCAAGCAATGGTCCAGGAGAAGATGAAAGAACATATGGAACTAGAAGAGGTATATGGAGCTCAACCCTGCCGATGGCAAGTCATTTATAGGACCTTTCCAGCTTGCACCTTCAAATCACCTCTTAAAAAGTATTCAGTTAAATAGAAGCCTTCTGTGTGCACCATGCTTACCTGACATTCATTCACAAGTAACAGGGGTATTCTGTATACCAGCTCTTTGTACCCTGCTGCTGCAGGGCTCACGTTTGTAGATCACGCCATCTGGAAGGTATTGATAAAAGAGTTAATGGAGATTGTTTAACACATGCAACGTTTTGCCACAGCATAATTCTCTGTACAAACCAGTTTTTGCTGGAATGGAAATAACTTCTTTACAGAATCTGAAATTTCGCTTCACATGAACAGTGACTCTTAAAACAGCGTCCCCAAGCATTTTTTTTTTTTTTGCTGCTTGCTCATGCTAAAACTGGTCCTTGAGTGATACAGCTGAGTGCTGTTCAAGGCAGTGTTCAAAAGAACAAGCGGAACTTTGGCAGAATGACGACAGTTTCGAAGAAATGAAAGTATCTTCTGTTATCGAGAAGCCGCCACTCGGGAGACTTTCACTTTCTGGTGCTGAGCCACCCCTCCGCTCCGTCTTCGCTTCTTCCGGAATGGCCGCAGATCATGATTTTACTGACTTAATTCCTGTCAAAAAAGAATTCTTATGATGGCGACCGCAGTAGAGGCACTGGGCAGAGCGAATATTCTAAAAATAAAAGCACTCTGGCACTTTCCATTAAACGCTATTTCCGTTCTGCAATCAAACTAAATGCAGTAGGGAAAGGGGATGTCAACGTAATAACCAAAGGGACGTTATGTGCTTTGTGAAAGCGAGTCCTAATTTTTGGGGGGACGGGGCTCTAAAGCTGACTGGAACCACATATTCCGTGTGTCAGACCTGGGCAGCAAGCTCACCAGGCGCCATGTTTCATCAGTATTGAATTCGAATACTGAATGTATGCAGGGCTTTAAGTGGGCCATGTCTCACCGGTGAGCACCTGCAGTTTTTTAAAGGGGGGGCTCGAAACGGGTCTTCACCGGGCTCTGTTTTGTGCCCTGGCACAGGCGGTCCGTGTTTTTCAGGACTGCAGTGACAGCAGGCACATCGATGTGCGCATGCTCACACTGCTCACTGCTCACTTCTCACTAGTGGAGACGTTACGCATGAGGTCAAGCAAGGTGAGCGTTGTAGGGGAAGGGAAATCCTTTAAAGAGAGTCATGTTCTCGCTGGATTTCCCTTCTCTTTTTGAAACCCAGGAGCAGCAACAATTGTCTTGGGGTCACCAGGGCTTTAGGTGGAAGCTTTTTCAATATTATATACAAGCCATAGTTGCTGCTTATTTATCTTATGCAACTAACAAACATTGACAAAGCCAATAGTCCTGACTTGTTGTAGGTATGATGTTACTTGTATCATATATCTGGATGCAATGACAGAAGCAGCAAAATACAAGTCGGGCGGCACACTATGGTAAGCACAGATTTTTAGTTTATGTGTTTTTAAGCCGTGCCCTTATTTACATTGGCCACGCCCCTTTGAGAGACCCCCCAGTTTTTTCATCCCACTTAAAGCCCTGAATGTATGTATATTACCCCCTCAACCATCTAATGTTTCCGAACGTTGTAATGTAAAGCGCTCTGATACCCTCTAGGGTCATGTTCGCGCTATATAAAACTTTATAACTAAATAAATAAATAAATTCCCAATGGTAATGAACAAGCTATGCTGGTCAGCGTCTAAATGCAGCTGAAATGGAAGGGACATTAAGGATTTCTGTTTGGACTTTTCTGTATAACACCAACTTCCACATACCTGGCTCCTATTCGAATTATAGCATAGGTGCCTTCATTCTGAAAGAACGTGTACAGAGGTTAACATGGGTGATTAGCATGGACAATGACTGCCAGCCTGACACAATTATGGCTGGGCTTGTTGATCTTTCAAAATATACACCCAGCACATTTTATTTGATCCGTGAGAATCGTTATTTGTAAATTTGACGAACCAACATCAACATCTGTAGAAGAAGATTGAGCATATCTACCCTTAAATAACAAAAGCTCAAAGTCCTTTTTGTCTCTTTGAAGTCTCTGGTTTTATTTTTGTACTTATGTCACTTTATCTCCATCGTATACTTTTTCATTAGGTAATTATTATACATATTGTTAGACCTGGCATCATTGGCACGGGTCTCCCTTCCTCTTTTCGCTTCTGACCTTTTATGTTGGCTGGATTTAGATGCTCTGGGCGCGGTGCCACTGCCAATCAGTGACACAGCGCGAATGCTCCCTGTGTAAAGATAAACTGTATGAATTGGGATAACCATAATTGGCTCGTTTGGTTTACCTGTCAGCCCCTAGTATCAGTGCACTGTGTGTGCCCAGGGTGGGTAGACCAAATACTGCTGGTGGGCCTGCAGCGCTGATTTGCGCTACCCACTGAAGCAGCTTTCAAAGTATGTCTGTGTAGCATGTTCTAATAGCGAGTTACCCTCCATTTCCCTGGTTACTATTCTGAGGCTATCCGTTCTCATGGGCCAGAATGGGCAGGCTGAGCATTACATGCCCTAATCCTACCTGCCCCCAGGAACCTGATAGGAACGTCGAATTTGATATGTTTAAGCTCAGAACATTGAGATACATCTTTTAGTAAGGATTATTAGCGTAGCCCGTGTTCGAAAATGCCTCTACTAGAAACGAGGTATTTTCTGGCCTAAGCTTTCCGGTAGGCTTTGCTAGCGTGTGTATTGGCCGTCTGGTTTTGGAGCAGCAGGGCCAGCTGGGTCAGACCTGGCTGGAGAGAGAGATCGGCATTTAGAGTAGGGTGAGGGGTGACTCTTTGATCTGAGCAGGGCCGTGCCAGGCAAGATGAATGATGGCTCCACCTCCCACTGGGCGTCTGATAGCAGACCCCCAGATTCTCAAAGGGCAGGATGTCGCCTCGTAAACCAAGTGCTCCCCGACCCTCCCGAACTGGTTCTGGCTGGATGCAGGGATTTGTGACTGCAGAGAACAAAGACTTTTTAGGTATAAAACGCTGCGCTGAAACCTTTTTCAAGTGTGTTCCTTCTGGATGTCAAGACGAAACTCTGTCCGAACGGACAGAGGAAATGACTTTGAAACTTTCACCAAGCTTGCTGAAGAAACTACCCGAGGGCCTGAATTGAGAGCGCCTCCTGCTGAAGTCTCAGGGACATTAGACTTCACCCCGTCAGCCGCCTGAATTCCTGTGCTACGGATTCTACTTGCAGGAGAGGCCTCCGTCGAGTAATCCGGAACCTCTAGTTCTACTGTGAGGAACGCGGACTGGTAACCCTTGTTAACTCTGTGTGTGGGCCACCGCAGCTAAGAGAGAGCTGCCGCTGCTGAGCGCCCGCCTTAATATGAATCTTCGGAACCTTCGCTGAAACTGTGTGGGCCGCCGCAGCTAAGAGAGAGCTGCCGCCGCTGAGCGCCCGCCTTAATTTGAATCTTCAGAACCTTCGCTAACACTGTGGGCCGCCGCAGCTAAGAGAGAGCTGTTGCCGCCGAGTGCCCGCACTAGTGTCAGCTGTGCATCATCGTGATTTGTCCTGTGGGCCGCCGCAGCTGGGAGAGAGCTGTTGCCGCTGAGTGTTCGCACTTTTGCTAACTTGGCATCATCGTGATTTGTCCTGTGAGCCCCCGCAGCTAAGAGAGAGCTGCTGCCGCTGAGTGCTCGCACCTTTGCTAACTTTGCATCATCGTGATTTGTCCTGTGAGCCGCCGCAGCTAAGAGAGAGCTGCTGCCGCTGAGTGCTCGCACCTTTGCTAACTTGGCATCATCGTGATTTGTCCTGTGAACCGCCGCAGCTAAGAGAGAGCTGCTGCCGCTGAGTGCTCGCACCTTTGCTAACTTTTCATCATCGTGATTTGTCCTGTGAGCCGCCGCAGCTAAGAGAGAGCTGCTGCCGCGGAGTGCTCGCACCTTTGCTAACTTTGCATCATCGTGATTTGTCCTGTGAGCCGCCGCAGCTAAGAGAGCTGCTGCCGCTGAGTGCTCGCACCTTCGCTAACTTTGCATCATTGTGATTTGTCCTGTGAGCCGCCGCAGCTAAGAGAGCTGCTGCCGCTGAGTGCTCGCACCTTTGCCAACTTTGCATCATTGGGATTTGTCCTGTGGGCCGCCGCAGCTAAGAGAGAGCTGCTGCCGCTGAGTGCCCGCATCTTTGCCAACTTTGCATCACCGTGAATCATCCCGTGGGCCGCCGCAGCTAGGAGAGAGCTGCTGCCGCTGTGAGCCCACCACGGAGCTGCACGACGAGAGACATCGCCACCACCAGCCCGGGCCGCCGCAGCCGCGTGCTGCTGCCGCTGAGAGCCCGCCTGTCCCCGAGTGCCCGAATCATTGTGAGTGCGCGTTGCGGACCACTGCAGTCGAGAACTGTGGTCGCTGGGAGTCCGCCTGTCACCGTCTCCGCTTCTTCAAGAAGCTACGTACTGTGTCCCCGTCCAACGGCAGGTATCTGGTGCGCAACGGGTCGCGTAGACCCAGGCCTTGAACTCAGTCAGTGCCCCGTTCTGGTGAATACGTTATTGCCTTTTAAAGTCCCTACTGATTTACTTGCATTGTGACTGGTTAAAACGCTTTTGAGAGTCTCGTACTAAACCTTAGATAAAGATACTATTTTTCTATACCTCCTTGAGTTGTGTCCTTTTGTGGTGTCGTTACTGCCTTATTGTGCATGGTCATAAATGCTTCACACACTGCCTCTGAGATAGGCCTAACTGCTCGTGCTACGTTACCACAGGGTTGAGCAGGGGTTATCAAAGGGGGTAGCCCACTTGCCCTGATTTAGGAAGAAGGGTCCCTATTTGGGCATTGGCGCCAGCCATGGCCAACTAGAGACCCCCATTTCTAACATTGGCGGTAAGCGGTGAGGATCAGAACTTGCATTTATGATCCACGTACAATAACTGGTAGACACCACTAGTGAGTGCAGACCAAAGCGCAGACACGCGCGGATTTTGTTTTTCCTCTTCGATTTTTTTTTTTTTTTGGGTTGGTTGTTTTAGTATTGAATTGTTGATCGCAGCCATGAGTTCTGCTAATATGGGAAGGCCAACATCCAATGCTTCGGAGGATCTCGCCTTTGAGGAGGAAAGATTAGATACCTATACTGCCAAACAGCTGAAGTCATTTTGTAAGCAATTCGCAGTCCCCGTGATAGGTCTCTCTAGGAAGGAGGAGTACCACAAGGCGCTGAAGGCCTGTTGGGAAGCCAGAGGGTCCGCTGGGGATGAGGAAGAGAATGCTGGAGGGCAGCAGGATGAGGCAGTAGAGGGGGGGGGGAAATAGAACACCCTCCAATCCAGGTACTAGTGTATCCCAAAGGAGCCTGACCCCAGAAGAGCTGGAGGACAGGGAGAGAGATAGGAGGCATAGTTTGGAGATGGCGAAATTGGAAGGTCAGAAGGACCTTGAGAGTAAGAAGTTAGACATTGAGAAGAATCGATTGTCAATTGAACTTGAGAAAATGAGAATGGAACATGAGAGAATGTTGAGGGAGATAGAGATCAGGGTGAGGAGTGTCCCGGTCTCCCCCTCTGGTGGCAGCATACCTTTAGTAACTCCTGAGAGTAGAGTTTATGGGGCATATTAGCAAGAAGAGGCGATAATCATCGCTAACCCTGCTTAGCGTGATGTTTTTTTATCGCCGGCTATCGCTGGAATATATCGCCACGCTAACGCTGTATTAGCAACAATTTGCGCTATGGCGATGAATATTCCAGCGATAGCTGGGGAAATGGGCCAACATCGCTGAAAAACCAGCGATGTTGCATGGAGAAGGGAGAACACCTTGCTGATACGACCCTGTGGTCGTATCAGCATAATCCACCCCCCCATGTTAGGTATGGCTAACACCTGCTAATTGCAGGTGTTAAATAAATGGCGATGACCCCGGTTAGCGCGACTTTTCAAGTCGCTAACTGGGGCCATGGCCACCTTGCTAATAGGCGATAGGCCTGTTAGCGAGTGTTTCCCAGGTTTGTTCGTCGGAACGCCCACTTTGCATGTCATTAGCGATAAATATCGCTGACATGCAAAGCGGTAAAAAGCGGGCGCTAATGCCCGCAAACTGTCGCTAACTGCTGTTAGAGACAGTTTGCTGATAGGGCGATATAAATATCGCCGCTTTAGCGGCAAAAAGTGCCGCTAAAGCGGCGATAGTGCCCTTGCTAATATGCCCCTATATTCCTAAGGATGTCATTAAGGATTTTCACAAGAGTGAGGATATTGGGCAATGGTTTGCCGCATATGAGATAGCAATGGTGTCCCACCGGGTCCCTGAGCAGGATTGGGGAGCGGGATTGTGGGGGCGCTTTGTGAGTGATGGTAGGGATACCCTGTTGGACCTGCCTGAGGAGAGCAGGATGGTGTATGCCCATATGAAAGAAGCTTTGATGACCCGTTATGGTTTGACCCCAGAAATGTACAGGCAGAGGTTTAGGACCTGTAAGAAGTTAGAGGGTACCACGTGGGTTGAATATGTGTCTTTTTTCTGCAGAGCAATGGATCGCTGGGTAAAGGGTAGCAAAGTGGAAACTTTCGAGCAATTGTATGATTTGTTTGCGTGGGAGCATTTTTCTAGTAACTGTTTTCCAGAGCTACGCCAGCACCTGATTGATAGCAAGCTGACTAACCCTAGGAAGCTTGCTGAGGAGGCGGGCCGCTGGGTGAACACCCGGGTCCGCAAAGGTTTTGTGGGAGACTTCGCCAGAGGTGGGCAGGGTCCCCAGCAGAGAAGTGGGGGGGACAAGGGTAAGCCGCGGGAGTTCCAGAGAGGGCCCCAAAGTAATTCCCCAGGGAACCAAGCAGTGGTGTCCCAGCCTCCCCCTGAGAAGAAGCCAGTGTCCCCGACAGGTAAGCCTGTTCAGAGGGGGCCACTCACCTGTTTCAAGTGTGGTCAAGTGGGCCACCGGTATTATGATCCCCAGTGTCCCCGGAGGGACACCAATGCATCCCCTCATGCACCACCCCGTGCACCATCCCGCCAGATTGCCAGTGTAGCCCTGGGGGGGGAGGAGGTAGAGGTCCAAGGGAGGTGGGATCCCGTAGAGTTAACCCTTGTCTCGCTAGGAGACTTTGAGAAGGTCCCTAACCCCACACTGCCGAATAACACTCAGAAGTACCGGCAGTGGGTGACCATCAATGGCCATAGGGTGGAGGCTCTCAGGGACACCGGAGCTAGTGTAACTGCTGTTCGCTCCCGGTTGGTGTCCAAAGAGCAGGTTGTCCCCCATACATTCTGCCCCGTAGTGTCAGCGGACAACTCAGAGAGCCAGTGTGAAGTGGCTCAGGTTCCCTTCGAGTGGAGGGGGGTCTCAGGAACTCTTCAAGTGGCTGTGAGGCCCGCCATGCCTGTAGACTGTCTGTTGGGCAATGATCTAGAGAACTCCCCGTGGGCTACGGTGGAGAGAAAGTCTCATTTGGAAATGTTGGGTCTGCCTGAGTGGGCGTGTGTGACCACTCGGTCCATGACAGCTCAGAAGGATGTTCAGGAGGGTCTGGAGCCTGGAAGTATGGCCCAGGCCCCTGCCTCAAAGAGAAGGGGTAGGGGGCACGGGAAACCGGCCTCCGCGGTTCCCACGGTCCCGGAGGGAGCAGACCTTGAGGGGGATGCCCTGGAACCTACAGGGGAACAAGTGGCCGAACTAGGGGACCTACCGGAGCTGACCCATTGGCAGCAGGAAGGGGGGCCCTCCAGGGAGGAATTTTGCGAGCAACAGAGAACCTGCCCTTCTCTTGAGGGGGTGCGGCGGCAGGCCGCCGCCCAAGCAGCAGGTGACCAGACAGGGTCACATTGGATCTATTGGGAGAACGACCTCCTTTACAGCGAGCCTAAGGTTGCTGAGCCTGGGTCAGCCCGTGTGCTGGTGGTACCCCAGCGCTTCAGGACCTTCCTACTGGGGTTGGCTCATGATGTACCACTGGCCGGACATCTGGGGCAGACCAAGACCTTTGAGAGGCTGGTCACCCACTTCTATTGGCCCCAGATGCGCAGGAGCTCAGATGCTCACTGCAGGACGTGTGAGACTTGCCAGGCAAGTGGGAAGAGTGGGGGAAGATTAAGGCCCCACTACAGCCCTTTCCTGTTGTGAGCACCCCATTCGAGAGATGGGCATTGATATTGTGGGGCCTCTGGATCCCAAGACAGCCATGGGCAACAGGTTCATCCTGGTCTTGGTGGACCATGCCACCCGGTACCCTGAGGCCATCCCGCTCAGGACAGTGACGGCCCCCGTGGTGGGACGGGCACTGATGGGGATTTTCTCCCGTGTGGGATTCCCCAGAGAGGTGGTGTCCGATAGGGGAACTAACTTCATCTCCAAGTACATGAAGTCTCTGTGGGAGGAGTGTGGGGTAACGTATAAGTTCACCACTCCTTACCACCCCCAGGGTAATGGGCTGGTTGAGAGATTCAACCGGACCCTCAAGGGCATGATTATGGGCCTAGGTGAGCCCATGAGGCGTAAGTGGGATGTCCTCTTGCCATGCCTGATGTTTGCTTACCGTGAGGTGCCACAGAAGTCCTTAGGGTTCAGTCCCTTTAAGCTGCTCTATGGTCACCCGGTAAGAGGGCCTCTGAGTCTGGTCAAGGAAGGCTGGGAGAAATCTCCCAGGAAACCTCCCCAGGATGTGTTTAGTTACATGCAGGCCTTCAGGAACCAGACTCGGCGTTTCAGGAAACTTGCTGAGGCAAACCTGGAAGCCAGCCAGGAAGAGATGAAACGCTGGCACGATCAGAATGCCACTCTGATCGAGTTTCAGCCTGGACAAAAGGTTTGGGTCATGGCCCCGGTGGAGCCCTGTGCGCTCCAGGATAGGTGGACCGGCCCCCTTGAGGTGGTGGAGCGCAAGAGTCCTGTTACCTACGTGGTGGACTTGCAGTCTCCCAGGAACCCCTTGCGGGTCCTGCACATTAACCGCCTGAAGCCCCACTTTGAGAGGTCTGAAGTGGGCATGCTTCTGGCCACAGATGCTGGGATGGAGGAGGAGAGCGAGCCCCTCCCTGACCTCCTGTGTGCAGGGGAGCGAGATGGGTCAGTGGAGGGTGTGGTCCTCTCCACCACACTGACCCCTGAGCAGCAGGGTGATTGTCGCCAACTGTTGGGGCAATTCAGTGATCTGTTCTCCCTGGTACCTAGTGTCACTGATTGGTGTGTCCATGACGTGGACACCGGGGACAGTCCTCCCATTAAGCACAAGGCTTACCGAGTGACTGACCGGGTAAGGGCCTACATTAAGGATGAGGTTACCAAAATGTTTGCCCTTGGGGTGATTGAGTCCTCTAGCAGCCCTTGGTCCAGCCCAGTGGTCCTGGTACCAAAAGCTGCAGCGCCTGGTACCACCCCAGAACTTCGGTTCTGCGTGGACTATCGGGGCCTCAATTCAGTCACGAAGACTGACGCGCACCCCATCCCCAGAGCTGATGAGCTCATAGATCGGTTAGGGGCTGCAAAATACCTCAGCACATTTGATTTGACATCTGGGTATTGGCAGATCGCCTTGACCGAGGGAGCAAAGGAGAGGTCAGCCTTCTCCACCCCCGATGGGCACTACCAGTTCCGGGTGATTCCCTTTGGAATGAAGAATACCCCTGCCACCTTTCAGAGGCTGGTCAACAGGGTGTTGGTTGGTGTGAGAAGTTGGCCTGGTATATGCTGTTCACTAATTAAAGTGGACACCTTGCACCAGAACAATTCGACTCTTATGGTAGATAGGTTTAAGACAACCTTTATAGAAAGCTATCCTAGTGGTAGCTGTGGAGAGCAGCCTTCAGGCTAAGTCTTGAAGGAATGTAAAGCAGCTTGTTTTACCACACAATCTCTTGAATCACCAAATGAAAAGACACCACACAGGTATATATATCAAATATATATGTATTTATTAATAAACACTCTCTACTAATCTCTTTATGAGATTAGAAGTCAGGAACATATGTACAAGTCAAATGTTATCAAAATAAGTTTAGCACAATCGAATATCACAATCTTAGTTTGGCTAGACCTAGGTCTAGGGCATCTAGAATCGAGGGACCCCAAGAACCACCCCAGGTAGTTGAAGGAGACCCACAGGGGACGGACGCGGTGTCCTGGCACCGGTGCGAGTCCTGTGCGAGTCTATGCGCTCAGACGCGATTGAGATTTCAATGTTAAAGGTCCCTTGCGTGTTCGAGGCGAACACACCGATCGGTCCTTGTACGAGTCGAAGGACGCAGTTACAGATAGGGTTGCAAGGGAGATGGACGCACTGTGTCTAACACAGACGCGAACCTTGTGCGAGTCAGTGCAATGGAGATCTCAATGTTACAGGCCCCTTGTGTGTTCGAGGCGAACACCGATCGGACTCAGTACGAGTCGAAGGACACAGTTCTAGATAGTATTACAAAGGAGATGGACGCGGTGTGTCTAACACAGACGCGAACCCTGTACGAGTCAGCACAATAGTCGCACTTGGAAAGTAAGAGTTTTAGGGCACTTCTAGGGAAGCTACAAGCAAGTCACTTACAGGGTAAGTAGTTCTAGGGCCCACACCCACAGGAGCACCGTAGTGCTGAATTTACCTCACCCAGGGGAGCCGGGTGCATAGGTGTTCTTTGGTGTCGGGTCGCGGTGTCGTTTTCAATGGGAGCCAGTGAAGACTTGCTGCTTGCGGCGACAGGAGAAATGTCCGGAGGAATCCAAGCCTGGATTCAGAAGATGGAAGACCTGAAAGCAGAGGGGACAGTGTTCAAAGTCACTTGGCAGTGACTCGGGGCAAGGAAGATGGATGCCCACCGTCGTCGCAAGATTCAGGTCGTTCGCGGGTGCCTTGACTCTTCAGCCACGAGGTCCAGGAGGCGTCGACGATGACCAGGAGCTGGATTCGGCGTGTCCCATGATGTTTGCAGCTTACTGCGGTGTCAGCGACTCGATTGGAGCTAACAAGCCTTGGTAACAGCAAGTCTCGGGGAAAGTGTGAAGAGGCAATGGCGCAGACCAGCAAGGTCTGTGGGACTCACCCAGTGAGGGTAAGTCAGGGCAGGCCTGGAGCAACCAGGGGAGCCCTTTGGTGTCTTTAGAATGTTTTCTGGGGACCCACAAGCCGGCTGGCAAGGGATCGCGAAGACACCTCGGGAGGATTCGCTCTACAGGGGCCCACGGTCACTCGGGACGTGGTAGGCCTCTGATCTTCGAAGGGATTCCTGCTGGAGGCTAGGACCACACGTGGTCCAAAGCACAAGTTCGTGGAACGTTGTGAAGGGGTTGCACTCGACAATAGTGCACGGTACCCAGGGGTCATGGTTCCTCGTCACTCTTGGGGTCCACTGGCCTCAGCTTCGCTGGAAACTCACGATGGCCTTTGAGAAGTCAGGAAATCCACTTCTTGGGCTGCAGGGACTTCAGACTCTGGCAAGAGCGGCGTAGTTTGCGACTGTTGTTTGTAGTTTTTGGTGCCTGCCAAGCAGGGGAGTCACTCCTTGACTCCAAGGGAGATTCTTCAGTCTTCCAAAGGTAGTGGAACGTCGAAGGTCCGGGATTCTTCTTCAGAGCATCGTCCAGGGAAATCTAGGGTGCAATGCACAGGTTCCCCCTCTTATACTAAAAGAAAGGGAGGGACTAGCTCTATGACCCTACCTATGGGAGGGTCAGGGGAGTGGGCGGCTACACCCACTTCCCTTTGTCCAGTTTCGCACCAGAGCAGGGGCAGGTAGCCCCTGAGCCGGTTTGAACTGGGGTATGCACAGAGGAACCTTCTGCTCCCCCAGTGCAGGACTTCAAAGCACTCTAAGAGTGCACCCACCCAGCCCCAATACACTAAACCCTGTCTGGGAGGTGGTCACACCCCTTGGGACAGGATATCTATTGTTGGGCTTCCTCCACTGCGAGTGTTGGTCATCAGCAGGAGGGCAGCCCAGTGTCTGTGACTGGTGGCATCCATTTTGTGATGCCAGGGCTCTGCAGGATTCTACCGCGTTTCCACAGCAGGTACATGTCTATCCCTCTAGAAGGGTGGAATGCTACCCCCGCCGCCAGAACTGGTGGGGGGGGTAGTATTCCAAGATGTTTGACACCAAACACGACATGTTTGGATGCAGCCATTCCAAAGTTAGCATTTTACCGCGAGGATATAATGCACTTAAAAGTATATGGTTTAACCGCATCCACAAACAGCCCCAGAGAATGGACTCTGAGAGCTGCAGAGGGGCCCTGCTCGGGCAGAGGCACCCCCTCACACGGAAACTAAGCACCCTGCCCTCAGGATTGATAGGGCCTGCTTTAGGGGCGACTGATAAGTCTCAATGTGTGTGCAGGAGAGATATAGGGGACCTATATCTCAGTGAGGGGTGCTAGCACTTCCTCACCCAGGCTGCAGTAGCAGGCCTGTGGTGTCAGATTTAGTCTGCTTCCCAGGGGTGGCATAATACATGCTTCAGCCCCTGGTAGGCCTGTGAAGTACCTATGCCCTTGGTACCTAAGGTACCATATACTAGGGACTCATAAGGTACCACAGTATCCAATCAGTAGTGCACCTAGAGTGCACTCCAAATCGTTTAGAGAGAACAGAGAGGCTGGGGCCCTGATTGGCAGGGTCCCAGCCAGACTATAGCCAGAAACCAGTGTAAACATCAGAAAAAAGTGGGGGCAACATAAGAGGCAGATCCTACTCTCCTACACAACCCCCCAAACGCAGGGACACTAAACTAACCTTGACCAGTTGAGTCTTCGTGTTCAAAGTGGAAATACCTTGAGAGTCCATCTGCATTGGCATGTTGGGTCCCAGGTCTATGTTCCACTGTATAGTCCATCCCCAGTTTTGGGTTTTCACCTTTCATCTGTTTAAGCCATAGGAGGGGCTTGTGGTCAGTCTGAACTATGAAGTGAGTGCCAAACAAGTATGGCCTCAGCTTCTTCAGGGCCCACACCACAGCAAAGGCCTCCCTCTCTATAGCTGACCAACGTTTCTCTCTAGGGGTCAGCCTTCTGCTAATAAAAGCTACTGGCTGGTCTTGACCTTCATCATTCAGTTGAGACAGTACAGCTCCCACACCCAGCTCAGAAGCATCTGTTTGGACAATGAACTTTTGGTGTAGTCTGGACTCTGTAAGATGGGGGCAGTGCACATGGCCTGCTTTAGGTCTTCAAATGCCTTCTGACAGCTAGCTGTCCACTGAACCTTTTTGGCAGTTTCTTTGAGGTCAGATCATTCAAGGGGGTCACTATAGATCCATATCCCTTGACAAACCTCCTATAGTACCCAGTCAGGCCTAAGAAGGCTCTCACCTGTGTCTGGGTGGTTGGAGCAACCCATTCCATTATGGTTTGGATTTTGCTCTGTAAAGGCTGAACCTGGCCTCCACCTACAAGGTGGCCCAGGTATACAACCTGACTCTGCCCTATCTGGCACTTAGTGGCCTTGATAGTGAGGCCTGCTTTCTGCAGGGCCTCCAAAACATTCCTGAGGTGGACCAGGTGATCCTGCCAGGAGGAACTAAAGACAGCAATATCATCTAGATAAGCTGAGCAATAAGTTTCCATCCCTGTCAGAACTTTATTCACCAACCTCTGAAAAGTGGCAGGTGCATTCTTCAATCCAAAGGGCATCACCACGAAGTGATAGTGCCCACCAGGGGTCGAAAATGCTGTTTTGGCTTTTGCATCATCAGCTAACCTGATCTGCCAGTAGCCAGCTGTCAGGTCAAACGTGCTTAGATACTTGGCTGAGGCCAAAGTATCAATCAGCTCATCTGCCCTTGGTATGGGATAGGCATCAGTCCTAGTGACTGCATTGAGGCCTCTGTAGTCTACACAAAACCTCATTTCTTTCTTACCACCCTGGGTATGAGACTTGGGTACCAGGACTACTGGGCTAGCCCAAGGGCATTCTGAAGGCTCAATTACACCTAGCTCCAACATTTTCTGGACTTCAGTCCTGATACAGTCCCTGACATGGTCAGGTTGCCTGTAGATTTTATTCTTGACAGGCAGACTGTCTCCAGTGTCCACCTCATGGGTGCACCAGGAAGTCTGACTAGGGGTCAGGCTAAACATATGTCTATACTGTTGCAGAACTTGTCTGCACTCAGTTTGCTGATGGTCAGTGAGGCTGCTTGCCAAAGCAACACCATCTACTGACCCATCATCAGGGTTCTGAGAGAGCAGGTCAGGGAGAGGGTCACTCTCCTCCTCCTGTTCCTCATCAGTTGCCATGAGCAAGCCCATGTCAGCCCTGTCAACATATGGCTTTAATCTGTTGACATGGAGCACCCTCAGGGGGCTCCTGGGAGTTCCAAGATCCACCAGATAGGTGACCTCTCCCTTCTGTTCAACTATTGTATGGGGGCCACTCCACTTGTCTTGGAGGGCTGCTGGGGCCACAGGCTCCAACACCCACACCTTCTGTCCTGGCTGGTATACAGTCAGTACAGCCTTTGGTCATGCCAAGCTTTTTGTAATTCTTGGCTGGCCTCCAGGTTTTGGTTGCCTTTTTCATGTACTCAGCCATCCGGGAGCGGAGACCAAGTACATAGTCCATCACATCTTGTTTGGGGGGCTTGAGAGGTAACTCCCAGCCCTCTTTACCAAACACAATGGACCTCTCACAGGATGCCCAAACAGAAGCTCAAATGGGCTGTAACCAACCCCCTTCTGTGGAACCTCTCTGTATGCAAACAACAGGCAAGGAAGAAGAAGGTCCCATTTCCGCCTAAGCTTCTCTGGGAGTCCTTTAATCATTCCTTTCAAGGTTTTGTTGAAGCGTTCAACTAAACCATTGCATTGTGGGTGATAGGGGTGGTGAACTTATAAGTTACACCACACTCCTTCCACATTGCTTTCAGATATCCTGACATGAAGTTGGTACCTCTGTCAGAAATGACCTCCTTTGGGAAACCCACTCTGGAGAAGACTCCAATGAGGGCTCTTGCCACCACAGGGGCTGTGGTGGTCCTCAGGGGAATTGCTTCTGGGTACCTGGTGGCATGATCCACTACCACCAGGATAAACCTGTGCCCAGATGCAGTTTGAGGGTCAAGGGGACCAACAATGTCAATCCCTACCTTTCAAGGGTACCCCCACCACAGGTAGTGGTATCAGGGGGCCTTTGTTGTGCCACCTGCCTTACCACTGGCTTGGCATGTGACACAGGAGCGACAAAACTCCTTTGTGTCCTCTGACATATGTGGCCAATGAAAATGTGGAACAAGTCTGTCCCCGGTCTTGTTTTGGCCCAAGTGTCCTGCTAAAGGGATGTCATGTGCTAGGGTCAAGAGGAACCCCTAAACTTCTGAGGTATTACCATCCTCCTGGTGGCTCCAGGGGCTGGATCTCTACCCTCAGAATATAGGAGTCCCCTCATCCCAATAAACTTTATGGGACCCACTAGCACTCCCAGCAGCCTCAGCAGCAGCCTGCTGTCTGAGGGGTTCAAGAGAGGGCAGCACTGTTGCTCCTTACTCAGATCTTCCCTAGAAGGGCCCCTGCCCCAAAGAACTCAACCTGATCAGGCTCAAGTCCCTCTGGGGCAGTTCCTTCTTCAGGATCTGCTTCACCTCCCTCTGGGGGTGAATCTGTGATCTGAGACAGAGGGGAAGGCACTGCCTTTACCCTACTGCTCCTCCTCTTGGGAAGCATCTGGTCCATTGTTCCAGGATCCAGAGCTGGTTCAGTGTTATGCATTCTTGCTTGTGACCTGGTCACAGCAAATACCTCTGCAGGGATGCCCAACATCTCAGCATGAGTCCATAACTCTACTTCAGACCAGGCTGAAGTCTCTAGATCATTGCCCAATAGACATTCGACAGGGAGGTCTGCACTGACTACAACCTTCTTGAGGCCAGTTACCCCTCCCCAGGAGAAATTCACAACTGCCAGACTATGGTTGGTCCTGACATTGCTTGCATTGGTCACCTGGTACATTTCGCCCAGGATGATCTGTCCAGGGTCCACAAGATCCTCTGCCACCATGGTGACACTAGCACATGGGTCCCTAAATGCCAAAGCCTGTTTGCCATTTATTACAGGCTGCTGTTTGTATTTGCCCAGATTACTGGGACTTACTAGGAAGGACATGTTAAGGTCTCCCTCACAAATCAGCATTGCCTGAGTGGGCACTCTGACTAGGTCAGAGTCCACTTCAGAACCCAGGGTCAACCCTACTACACCCTTATTCTGTGTACCACCTCCACCAGTAGAGGAGCTAGGGGGAACAGTTGCCTTAGGGGCAGGAGTGGTGGTGGTTTGGTCTTTGGACTTGTTACAATCAGAAGTCCAGTGCCCTTTCTGTTTACAGAATTTGCACCAGGGCTTCTTTTGGCCTTTTCCCTTGTTGGATTGTGACTCCCCACCAGATGCAGATTTTTGGGGCCCTTGTGAAGACTTCTGGTCTTTTGACTTATCCCCACCTTTCTCAGAGCCCTTAGGATCTTGCTTCTTGGTGTCACCCCCTTGGTTCTGGGGTTTCTGCCTCACCCTGGTTCTGACCCATTTGTCTGCCTTCTTTCTCAATTATTGGGGAGAGGTCAGATCTGAGTCCACCAGGTATTGATGCAACAACTGGTTCTGGCAATTATTAAGGATCTGTTCTCTCATCATCAGATTATACAATCCCTTGAAATTAGTAACCCTACTGCCAACCAGCCAACCCTCCAGAGCCTTGGTTGCACAATCAACAAAGTCAGTCCAGTCCTGAGTCTGTGCCTTCTGGGTGTCTCTGAACTTCAACCTGTACTGCTCAGTGATTAAGCCAAACCCATCTATCAGTGCACTCTTCAGGACTTCATAATTATCAGCATCCTCTTCTCTAACAGTGAGGAGCTTGTCTCTACCTTTGTCTGAAAAGGAGAGCCACAAGATTGCTGCCCACTGCTTTTGGGGGACCTGCTGTACTCTACAGGCCCTCTCCATAGCAGTTATCCACTTGTGGATATCATCCCCACTCTGGTAGGGAGGAACAACCTTGCTCAGGTTCCTATGGTCTGGAATAGATTCTCTGCCTCTAGGGACACTGTTGCTGCCACCAAGGGGTTCTAACCCCTCTCTTCTAGAAGCTCTCTGGATCTCCAGGGCCTCTCTATCCAGTGCCAACTGCTTGGTTCTGAGGGCAACTCTTGCTTCCTCATACTGCAGCAGTTTGCACATTCTTTCAGAGGAGGTCTCTCTTATGGGAAAGTATGAGTTCCTCTGGTGGACAAATTCTCTGCCAGAGTGATAAGAGTGGTCAGATTCCCTGGAAGGGGACCTATGCCTCTCCTCCACTCTGTCAGCTCTCTTAGGGAGAATTCCTCTGTCCTTTTCAGGCCCCTTGAGGCCTGGCCCTTCAATCACAGAGTCTTGGTCATTCTGATTTTCATCATCTGACCCAGATACTGTAATTGACCCACTCCCTGATTCAGACCCATTAGCTCCTAGAGCCAATCTAAGATCATCTGCTGTCAGCAGATCTATCAGGTGTAGTGTGGAGGGACTCTGTCCTAGCTTCAGGTGTCTTTCAACACACATGGCTCTCAAGTCAGAGTAAGCCATGTCCTTATACTGAGGCTGAGTGGATCAACTGGTTCCACCCTTCAAGGACATTCTAGTGTTGTGCAGTGTTGTACTACCTACACTAGTTTGTGGCCTACTGATACTAGCTTGAGCTGTAGAAAGGGTGTGCTATCCCTTGGCACACAGCTCTAAGTTCAGTAGAACTTATTGATACTAACCTTGACTTTATATGTACCTTAAGTACCTATAGTGGTTTTCAGTTAGTAATTCAAATAGAGATTTTCTGGTAAAACAATAGCAAGCTGGAATCCCACCGCTGCCACCAATGTGAGAAGTTGGCCTGGTATATGCTGTTCACTAATTAAAGTGGACACCTTGCACCAGAACAATTCGACTCTTATGGTAGATAGGTTTAAGACAACCTTTATAGAAAGCTATCCTAGTGGTAGCTGTGGAGAGCAGCCTTCAGGCTAAGTCTTGAAGGAATGTAAAGCAGCTTGTTTTACCACACAATCTCTTTGAATCACCAAATGAAAAGACACCACACAGGTATATATATCAAATATATATGTATTTATTAATAAACACTCTCTACTAATCTCTTTATGAGATTAGAAGTCAGGAACATATGTACAAGTCAAATGTTATCGAAATAAGTTTAGCACAATCGAATATCACAATCTTAGTTTGGCTAGACCTAGGTCTAGGGCATCTAGAATCGAGGGACCCCCAAGAACCACCCCAGGAAGTTGTAGGAGACCCACAGGGGACGGACGCGGTGTCCTGGCACCGGTGCGAGTCCTGAGCGAGTCTATGCGCTCAGACGCGATTGAGATTTCAATGTTAAAGGTACCTTGCGTGTTCGAGGCGAACACACCGATCGGTCCTTGTACGAGTCGAAGGACGCGGTTACAGATAGGGTTGCAAGGGAGATGGACGCACTGTGTCTAACACAGACGCGAACCTTGTGCGAGTCAGTGCAATGGAGATCTCAATGTTACAGGCCCCTTGTGTGTTCGAGGCGAACACCGATCGGACTCAGTACGAGTCGAAGGACACAGTTCTAGATAGTATTACAAAGGAGATGGACGCAGTGGGGCAGATTTACAACTTCTGGCGCATCCCTGCAAATCAGCAGGGATGCGCCAGAATAGTTGCGACACGCAATTCTCTCCTTGCGCCACCACGGAAGCGCCGCATTTACAATGCGGCGCACCGTGGCGCAAGGAAAGGCCGATGCGTGTCGCATCCTGTGGCGCAAGGGCGGCGCATTGCTGGAGTCGTGTCGCAAGCGCGACGCAGCTCCAGCAATGCTCGTGGGCCGCCCATACCTAACGTGGTGCGCCACTCCTTACGCCTGCTTGAAGCAGGCGTAAGGATTCGTCGCAGCGGCGTCGGAAAAGTGACTCAGTGAAATCTTGTAGATTTCACTGCGTCACTTTACGAGGCATTCCTTCGACGGAACGCCCACCCTGCGGAGGAACGCCCACATGAAACCTGACGCAGGTTTCATGTGGCGCAGGGCTTTACAACGTGACGCATCTCCCTAGATGCGTCACGTTGTAAATAATGCGCAACGTGGCGCATGGTTTACGTCGCCGCTGCGTCACAAAAGTGACGCAACGGCGGCGCAAAAGTGGCGCAAGGGGCTTGTAAATCTGCCCCAGTGTGTCTAACACAGACGCGAACCCTGTACGAGTCAGCACAATAGTCGCACTTGGAAAGTAAGAGTTTTAGGGCACTTCTAGGGAAGCTACAAGCAATTCACTTACAGGGTAAGTAGTTCTAGGGCCCACACCCACAGGAGCACCATAGTGCTGAAGTTACCTCACCCAGGGGAGCCGGGTGCATAGGTGTTCTTTGGTGTCAGGTCACGGCGTCGTTTTCAATGGGAGCCAGTGAAGACTTGCTGCTTGCGGCGACAGGAGAAGTGTCCGGAGGAATCCAAGCCTGGATTCAGAAGATGGAAGACCTGAAAGCAGAGGGGACAGTGTTCAAAGTCACTTGGCAGTGACTCGGGGCAAGGAAGATGGATGCCCACCGTTGTCGCAAGATTCAGGTCGTTCGCGGGTGCCTTGACTCTCCAGCCACGAGGTCCAGGAGGTGTCGACGATGACCAGGAGCTGGATTCGGCGTGTTCCACAATGTCTGCAGCTTACTGCGGTATCGGCGACTCGATTGGAGCCAACAAGCCTTGGTAACAGCAAGTCTCAGGGAAAGTGTGAAGAGGCAATGGTGCAGACCAGAAAGGTCTGTGGGACTCACCCAGTGAGGGTAAGTCAGGGCAGGCCTGGAGCAACCAGGGGAGCCCTTTGGTGTCTTTAGAAAGTTTTCTGGGGACCCACAAGCCGGCTGGCAAGGGATCGCAAAGACGCCTCGGGAGGATTCGCTCTACAGGGGCCCACGGTCACTCGGGACGTGGTAGGCCTCTGATCTTCGGAGGGATTTCTGCTGGAGGCTAAGACCACACGTGGTCCAAAGAACAAGTTCGTGGAACGTTGTGAAGGGGTTGCACTTGACAATAGTGCACGGTACCCAGGGGTCGCGGTTCCTCATCACTCTTGGGGTCCACTGGCCTCAGCTTTGCTGGGGACTCACAATGGCCTTTGAGAAGTCAGGAAATCCACTTCTTGGGCTGCAGGGACTTCGGACTCCGGCGGGAGCGGCGTAGTTTGCGACCGTCGTTTGTAGTTTTTGGTGCCTGCCAAGCACGGGAGTCACTCCTTGACTCCAAGGGAGATTCTTCAGTCTTCCAAAGGTAGTGGAACGTCGAAGGTCCGGGATTCTTCTTCAGAGCGTCGTCCAGGGAAATCTAGGGTGCAATGCACAGGTTCCCCCTCTTATACTAAAAGAAAGGGAGGGACTAGCTCTATGACCCTACCTATGGGAGGGTCAGGGGAGTGGGCGGCTACACCCACTTCCCTTTGTCCAGTTTTGCGCCAGAGCAGGGGCAGGTAGCCCCTGAGCCGGTTTAAACTGGGGTATGCACAGAGGAGCCTTCTGCTCCCCCAGTGCAGGACTTCAAAGCACTCTAAGAGTGCACCCACCCAGCCCCAATACACTAAACCCTGTCTGGGAGGTAGTCACACCCCCTTGGGACAGGATATCTATTGTTGGGCTTCCTCCACTGCGAGTGTTGGTCATCAGCAGGAGGGCAGCCCAGTGTCTGTTACTGGTGGCATCCATTTTGTGATGTGTAATCACTATGTGGTAACTGTTCCTGAAGTTAAGATTCATAACCGATTTGGGTATGTTGGCGGAAGAGATGGAAGGGAAAAAGAGGAGAAAGAGGAAGAAGAAAGAGGTCTCTAAATGTGGTTCCCTATTGACAGAGGTCGGGGAATTTCTCCTTTAGAAATTAGTGCCCTCACACACCCTTTCAGGTGTCATGCTTCATCATAGGGCGTTGCTCCTCGTGGGGGTGGCGCTGCTGTCCCCCACGGGCCCCGCGAGAGGGCTCTTTGTCGGAGATCTTTTTAGGAGACGCCGCAGTTGTGCATGCGGGTGTGTGGGCCTAAAAGTGTTGGTGCTAGTGTTTAAAATTACCCCGCCTGTACCATAAGAAGAAATTTTTATTCGTTGGTCTGGGAGGTAAGGATAAAAGAATAATAATACAGGGGCATCGGGACACCTCTATTGACAGATAACATAGAGGTCAGGGTATTACTCCACTGCTCCTAGTGCCCGTGTGTGACTGTGAATGTGCGTGTTGGTCAACATGTTTCGCGCTATCATTGGGTCCCTACTGGATCCCCGTGCGCTTACGTCAGGACTGTGTGAAAGTGAATTAAAATATAAATAAATAGGAGTAGGGAAAAGACACCCTATCTTCCTATTGTACCTTCTCTCAGGATTGTATGCGTTATTTGCGCTCGGAGGAACACCTCTCTCGTGTTCCAACCTGTTACCCCGGCATCCATCCAGCGGCAGGGCAGGTAATGGGCCAGAACGAAGGGGACTGAATAGACTCCCCCTCGAGACCGCGGGGACAGCCGAAGAGGCACAAGATTTTGCTTTTTAAGGGGTAACAGGTTGGAACACGAGAGAGGTGTTCCTCCGAGCGCAAATAACGCATACAATCCTGAGAGAAGGTACAATAGGAAGATAGGGTGTCTTTCCCTACTCCTATTTATTTATATTTTAATTCACTTTCACACGGTCCTGACGAAGCGCACGGGGATCCAGTAGGGACCAATGATAGCGCGAAACATGTTGACCAACACGCACATTCACAGTCACCACGGGCACTAGGAGCAGTGGAGTAATACCCTGACCTCTATGTTATCTGTCAATAGAGATGTCCCGATGCCCCTGTATTATTATTCTTTTATCCTTACCTCCCAGACCAACGAATAAAAATTTCTTCTTATGGTACAGGCGGGGTAATTTAAACACTAGCACCAACACTTTTAGGCCCACACACCCGCATGCACAACTGCGGCGTCTCCTAAAGATCTCCGACAAAGAGCCTCTCGCGGGGCCCGTGGGGACAGCAGCGCCACTCCACGAGGAGCAACGCCTATGATGAAGCATGACACCTGAAAGGGTGTGTGAGGGCACTAATTCTAAGGAGAAATTCCCGACCTCTGTCAATAGGGAACCACATTTAGAGACCTCTTTCTTCTTCCTCTTTCTCCTCTTTTTCCCTTCCATCTCTTCCGCCAACATACCCAAATCGGTTATGAATCTTAACTTCAGGAACAGTTACCACATAGTGATTACATGTTAGTTCTTGGGAGCATTGGTACTGGACCTAGGCCCCCTTTTTCCTGAAACTGCTCCCCGTCCCCCATTCTTCAGTGTTGCATCCATTTTGTGATGCCAGGGCTCTGCAGGATTCTACCGCGTTTCCACAGCAGGTACATGTCTATCCCTCTAGAAGGGTGGAATGCTACCCCCGCCGCCAGGACTGGCGGGGGGGTAGTATTCCAAGATGTTTGACACCAAACACAACATGTTTGGATGCAGCCATTCCAAAGTTAGCATTTTACCACGAGGATATAATGCACTTAAAAGTATATGGTTTAACCGCATCCACAAACAGCCCCAGAGAATGGACTCTGAGAGCTGCAGAGGGGCCCTACTCAGGCAGAGGCACCCCGACACACGGAAACTAAGCACCCTACCCTCAGGATTGATAGGGCCTGCTTTAGGAGCGACTGATAAGTCTCAATGTGTGTGCAGGAGAGATATAGGGGACCTATATCTCAGTGAGGGGTGCTAGCACTTCCTCACCCAGGCTGCAGTAGCAGGCCTGTGTTGTCAGATTTAGTCTGCTTCCCAGGGGTGGCATAATACATGCTTCAGCCCCTGGTAGGCCTGTGAAGTACCTATGCCCTTGGTACCTAAGGTACCATATACTAGGGACTCATAAGGTACCACAGTATCCAATCACTAGTGCACCTAGAGTGCACTCCAAATCGTTTAGAGAGAACAGAGAGGCTGGGGCCCTGATTGGCAGGGTCCCAGCCAGACTATAGCCAGAAACCAGTGTAAACATCAGAAAAAAAGTGGGGGCAACATAAGAGGCAGATCCTACTCTCCTACAGTTGGGCTGGAAGACTTCAGTGCCGCCTACCTGGATGACATTGCGGTGTTTAGCTCCTCTTGGGAGGACCACCTGCGCCACCTCTGGGAGGTATTGATGGCACTGCGGAAGGCAGGCCTCACAATCAAAGCCAGTAAGTGCCAGATTGGGCAGGGTTCTGTAGTGTATTTGGGGCACCTGGTGGGGAGCGGCCAGGTGGCGCCCCTTCAGCCCAAAATTGAAACTATCCTGGCGTGGAAACCCCCCAAGACTCAGACGCAGGTGAAAGCCTTCTTAGGACTCACGGGGTACTACAGGAGGTTTGTCAAAGGATATGGTAACATTGTTGCACCCTTGACTGAGCTGACTTCTAAGAAGCAGCCAAAGAAGGTAAACTGGACTGACACCTGTCAGAACGCTTTTGACGCCCTGAAGACTGCCATGTGCACTGCACCCGTGCTTCAGGCGCCCGACTTTTCAAAGGAATTCGTTGTCCAGACATACGCCTCAGAGCATGGTATACGGGCTGTTCTGTCACAGATCAATGAGGAGGGACTAGACCAACTGGTAGCCTTCCTAAGCAGGAGGTTACTTCCCCGGGAACAGAGGTGGAGTGCAATTGAGCGTGAGGCATTTGCTGTGGTCTGGGCGCTGAAGAAGTTGAGGCCATATTTGTTTGGGACTCACTTCCGGGTTCAGACAGACCACAGGCCCCTTAGATGGTTGATGCATATGAGGGTGAGAATCCCAAGTTGTTGAGGTGCTCCATTTCCCTACAGGGTATGGATTTCACGGTGGAACACCGCCCTGGTACAGAACACGCCAATGCTGACGGTCTGTCCAGGTTTTCCGCCTTAGTGATGAGAACTCCCAAGGGAATGGTTAGTTCTCCCCACATTTCAGCTGGAGGGGACGTGTGTTAGACCTGGCATCATTGGCGCGGGTCTCCCTTCCTCTTTTCGCTTCTGACCTTTTATGTTGGCTGGATTTAGATGCTCTGGGCGCGGTGCCACTGCCAATCAGTGACACAGCGCGAATGCTCCCTGTGTAAAGATAAACTGTATGAATTGGGATAACCATAATTGGCTCGTTTGGTTTACCTGTCAGCCCCTAGTATCAGTGCACTGTGTGTGCCCAGGGCTGGTAGACCACATACTGCTGGTGGGCCTGCAGCGCTGATTTGCGCTACCCACCGAAGCAGCTTTCAAAGTATGTCTGTGTAGCATGTTCTAATAGCGAGTTACCCTCCATTTCCCTGGTTACTATTCTGAGGCTATCCGTTCTCATAGGCCAGAATGGGCAGGCTGAGCATTACATGGCCTAATCCTACCTGCCCCCAGGAACCTGATAGGAACGTCGAATTTGATATGTTTAAGCTCAGAACATTGAGATACATCTTTTAGTAAGGATTATTAGCGTAGCCCGTGTTCGAAAATGCCTCTACTAGAAACGAGGTATTTTATGGCCTAAGCTTTCCGGTAGGCTTTGCTAGCGTGTGTATTGGCCGTCTGGTTTTGGAGCAGCAGGGCCAGCTGGGTCAGACCTGGCTGGAGAGAGAGATCGGCATTTAGAGTAGGGTGAGGGGTGACTCTTTGATCTGAGCAGGGCCGTGCCTGGCAAGGTGAATGATGGCTCCACCTCCCACTGGGCGTCTGATAGCAGACCCCAGATTCTCAAAGGGCAGGATGTCGCCTCGTAAACCAAGTGCTCCCGACCCCACCGAACTGGTTCTGGCTGGATGCAGTGATTTGTGACTGCAGAGAACAAAGACTTTTTAGGTATAAACGCTGCGCTGAAACCTTTTTCAAGTGTGTTCCTTCTGGATGTCAAGACGAAACTCTGTCCGAACGGACAGAGGAAAGGACTTTGAAACTTTCACCAAGCTTGCTGAAGAAACTACCTGAGGGCCTGAATTGAGAGCGCCTCCTGCTGAAGTCTCAGGGACATTAGACTTCACCCCGTCAGCCGCCTGAATTCCTGTGCTAGGGATTCTACTTGCAGGTGAGGCCTCAATCGAGTAATCCTAAACCTCTAGTTCTACTGTGAGGAACGCGGACTGGTAACCCTTGTTAACTCTGTGTGTGGGCCGCCGCAGCTAAGAGAGAGCTGCCGCCGCTGAGCGCCCGCCTTAATTTGAATCTTCGGAACCTTCGCTGAAACTGTGTGGGCCACCGCAGCTAAGAGAGAGCTGCTGCCGCTGAGCGCCCGCCTTAATTTGAATCTTCAGAACCTTTGCTAACACTGTGTGGGCCGCCACAGCCAAGAGAGAGCTGTTGCCGCCGAGTGCCCGCACTAGTGTCAGCTGTGCATCATCGTGATTTGTCCTGTGGGCCGCCGCAGCTGGGAGAGAGCTGTTGCCGCTGAGTGCTCGCACCTTTGCTAACTTGGCATCATCGTGATTTGTCCTGTGAGCCGCCGCAGCTAAGGAGAGCTGCTGCCGCTGAGTGCTCGCACCTTTGCTAACTTTGCATCATCGTGATTTGTCCTGTGAGCCGCCACAGCTAAGGAGAGCTGCTGCCGCTGAGTGCTCACACCTTTGCTAACTTGGCATCATCGTGATTTGTCCTGTGAGCCGCCGCAGCTAAGAGAGAGCTGCTGCCGCTGAGTGCTCGCACCTTTGCTAACTTTGAATCATTGTGATTTGTCCTGTGAGCCGCCGCAGCTAAGAGAGAGCTGCTGCCGCGGAGTGCTCGCACCTTTGCTAACTTTGCATCATCGTGATTTGTCCTGTGAGCCGCCGCAGCTAAGAGAGAGCTGCTGCCGCTGAGTGCTCGCACCTTCGCTAACTTTGCATCATTGTGATTTGTCCTGTGAGCCGCCGCAGCTAAGAGAGAGCTGCTGCCGCTGAGTGCTCGCACCTTTGCCAACTTTGCATCATTGGGATTTGTCCTGTGGGCCGCCGCAGCTAAGAGAGAGCTGCTGCCGCTGAGTGTCCGCATCTTTGCCAACTTTGCATCACCGTGAATCGTCCCGTGGGCTGCCGCAGCTAGGAGAGAGCTGCTGCCGCTGTGAGCCCACCACGGAACTGCACGACGAGAGTCATCGCCACCACCAGCCCGGGCCGCCGCAGCCGCGTGCTGCTGCCGCTGGGAGCCCGCCTGTCCCTGAGTGCCCGAATCATTGTGAGTGCACGTTGCGGACCACTGCAGTCGAGAACTGTGGTCGCTGGGAGTCCGCCTGTCACCGTCTCTGCTTCTTCGAGAAGCTACGTACTGTGCCCCCGTCCAACGGCAGGTATCTGGTGCGCAACGGGTCATGTAGACCCAGGCCTTGAACTCAGTCAGTGCCCCGTTCTGGTGAATACGTTATTGCCTTTTTAAAGCCCCTACTGATTTACGTGCATTGTGACTGGTTAAAACGCTTTGAGAGTCTCGTACTAAACCTTAGATAAAGATACTATTTTTCTATACCTCCTTGAGTTGTGTCCTTTTGTGGTGTCGTTACTGCCTTATTGTGCATGGTCATAAATGCTTCACACACTGCCTCTGAGATAGGCCTAACTGCTCGTGCTACGTTACCACAGGGTTGAGCAGGGGTTATCAAAGGGGGTAGCCCACTTGCCCTGACTTAGGAAGAAAGGTCCCTATTTGGGCATTGGCGCCAGCCATGGCCAACTAGAGACCCCCATTTCTAACACATATACATTGTTGGTGTGCTGTGGGCAGCAGAAACGTTTCGCCCCGTATGCGGCTTGATAGCCTGGGGCTTTTTCTCAAGGCTCGTTAAATAAGAGTTAAGTCTCTGCAATTATTTTTCCTTCAAATTCAGAGTCCTTTTTTTTTTGGTAAACTTTATTTATAATTTTAACACATCACAGCAATGCGATCATAGTTGTTCACTGTTTGACATTACAATCGAAGTAGGTACTATGAAACATAACGGATCAATACCAAGTCTGTCATGGCTCGTATCTATAGGAAGAATAGCAACAGCCAGTTTTATGAAGATAAAAGAATAACACAATCCCCACGGCCCCCCCCATCCCCCAGCAGAAACATACATTGGTTAGTAGCGGGAATATCAACCCATCCAAACCCAACGATCACAGGAGCGGCCATATAGCGAAAGAGAACCCATCACTATATGTCAGGGAATCGCACTGAGCGTCTGTCGTTAGTAGACCAAGTAACTGTCTATCCGACCCCAGTGGGGACAATGCCCAGTTCCAGCAGTGAGTCAGAGGCGTGCCGAATGGATTCCACATAGGACCTGTATGGACCCCAAATGTCCTTGGGACGGGAAGAGCTAGGCAGTGTGCTGGAATACACCTCACTATTGGTGTTACAATGAGCCAGACTATTCAGCCAACTCTGTACAGTGGGAACTGACCTTCGACCCCAGTGAATAGCAATTTCTCTTTTGGCCAGCAATAAGCTGAGGGATGCGAATTTCCTAATGGTTTTGAGGAAGTTCACCACATAGCCTAGTAGTGCCGCTTCCGGTGTGGGGATGAGGGACAGTTTGATCATGTCGCCTAGCGTTTTATGCACTTTCTCCCAATATGATTGTAATGAGGGACAGGTCCAGGTGAGGTGTGCAAAATCCACGTGTGGGGCGTCGCATTTGCGACAGGTGTGAGGTCTGGTCGGGTCAAGCCTATGATCTTTCGCAGGTGTAAAGTAAATTCTGCGCAGAAACTTAAAATGTAGCAATTTATGCCTGCTGTTGAGTGAAACGTCTTTCGTGACCGAACAGCATTTCATCCATTGGTCGTCTGTGATGGGGAGGCCCAGATCACCCTCCCAATCCCTGCGAACCTTATCGTCGTTAACCGGCAGCATCCCAGAGCATGCCCTATAGAGTTTAGATATGAGGTGTACACCGCTTATGCTCTCAATGGTGAGTGAAAGTGGAGTGAACGAGTCCGGTTCAATGGGAAACCCAGGAAGCGTGGTCCGCAAAGCCGAACGGAGCCGTCCGAAAACAAAGCTGTCCATAATTGTAGCGTCATGAAAACGGTCATCTTCCGTTGCGGAAAAGATATGTCCATCAGGGTATAGGTCTCCCAGTTTTGTAATATCAAACTTAGATAAAGTACACTGTACAAGTCTCTCACCTGTTATGGGCAGCCAGCGGGCATTGGGGAGAGGGAGAGCTGAGGAGTATAGAGTCGGAGCACCAGTGTAACGTTTAAGTTTATCCCATGCCCAGCTGGTAGTAGAGACCGTCTGAATATCCTTAGGGTCTTCTGAGCGCACCTTTAGGCAAGACGGTGGACAATTGCTCAGGAAGAACGAAATCTGCTTCCGGGCAGAGGAACTGGATCCTACCGTTGGGGTGATACCACGCAAAGGCGTAGCAGCATTGAGCAACGAGATAATATAGGTGGAGATTCGGTACCCCATACCCCCCTCTCTCATAAGGCAGAGTGAGAACCCGCCAGCGGACGCACGCCTGTTTGCCCCCCCAGACCAATCGTGTCAGGTGCGTTTGTACCTTGGCAAAGAAACTGTTCGGGAGGGGAATGGGGATATTGTTGAAAAGATATAAAAATTTGGGGAGCACTATCATCTTGATAATGGCTACTCTGCCGGCAATGGACAATGGCAGTCGCAGCCATCTCTCCACCTGGGCCTCAAGTGCCCCGACTGCTTGGCCATAACTGAGGCAGAGGATCTGGTCCGTATCTAAGTGTAAGTGGATGCCCAAGTACTTGACGGAGTCAGAGCACCATTCAAGAGGGAACTCACATGCCCATTGGGTGGTACTGGGGGTTAAGGGGAAGATAACTGACTTGCGCCAGTTGATGCCTAGACCGGAGTGCTGCCCAAAGCGGAGGATCTCTCTAATGAGCGGCTCTAGGTTCACCTGGGGTTCTCGTACGTACAGGATGGTGTCATCCGCGTAGAGCGAAACCAGAAGGGGACCAGTGTTGAATTGTAGGCCCCTCTGTAGATGCCTTTCCTGGAAGTGACGGATTAAAGGGTCCATTGCAAGAATAAATAATAAAGGCGATAAAGGGCACCGCTGGCGTGTACCGCGGGAGAGGGAGAAGGGTCGAGACAGAGTGACGTTCAGGCGAAGTCTCGCCGTGGGGCGGCTGTAGAGCAGTGCCGTGATGGCTATGAAGCCTACCGGCATACCCATGCGGCGCATGACTGATATGAAGAAAGGCCATTCCAGGGTATCAAAGGCCTTCTCAGTGTCCAGTAGAATTGCAGCGGCGGGAACCTCGGGGTTAATTCTGTGGAGGACCGAGAACAGTGTACGAAGATTCAAAGAAGTCGAACGGTGGGGGACAAAGCCGGATTGAGCCGGAGCAATAATGTATTCCATCAATTGGGATAAGCGATTGGCGACTATTTTAGCGAGGATTTTATAATCCAAATTAAGTAGGGACAGAGGTCTGTAGGATCCGCATAAGGACGGGTCTTTGCCAGGCTTGGGGAGAAGTATAACAACCGCTTCGCGGAGTGTGGGGGGTAGAATCTGTTTCTCTAGGGCCTCGGCGTAAACTTCGATTAGTTGCGGTGCCAACAAGTCTTTATAGGTCTTGTAAAATTCCCCGGTAAAACCATCTAGCCCAGGGGCGGAGGAACAACGGAGAGAATAAATTCAGAGTCCTTATCGTTCTTGGTACAGTTCAGTTACGGGGTAAATCCCTCTGTGCAGAGACGTTTTAAGCCATGGACAAAGTGGGCTCTGGCCCAGGGCCCCAGCCTTTCATGGGTTCCCTGATAGAGCCAGCTCTGTTCTGTGGAGAGTCATGCCCTGATGACTTTGAATAATTCTTAAACAGATTGTTGTAAATAGCATTTTTCTCTCATTTAAGTTTAATGTGTGAGTCTATTACAGACATTTTGCAGACTAAATGTGTTTGTTTCATGCAACATCCATATTAAAAGTTCTTTTAGATCAATACAGGACCTCACATCTGAGGGTATGACAGAGATTATTTGCAGTAATATTTGTGAGCTGCTTCTGTGTTTCAATACTGAAAACACACATCACTGAATATCAGATGTACACACATTTAGAATTTGACCAAAGAGGGCATGAAAGAGCTGAAACTCGATCATAAAATCAAAGCTGTTCTGAACAGGGGCCCCCAAAATCCTTAAAACGTCCCTGCCTCTGTGCAGTTCGTCCTACAAGTTTACCTATGCAGAGGTTAAGTAGGTCCACTCCAAACCTAAAGAAGTGGACTACCCCCCGCCCCCAGACTATGGGTATTTCTCAACAGGAAGGGAGTGATGGACATTGATGCACACTTTTACCACCCACCCTTAATGGCTGTTTCAAAATGTGATACATTTGGATTCGTTTCAAAGGTCAGTTAAAATTTGGTTCATGAATATGTGTGGTTAACAACAGCTATTAAAATGCAATCTAAATGTTCTTTACATATTTCTATGTGTGTTAATATTTATTTGATTAGTTATGCATAGCACCTACGCAATAAAGAAGGTACTTCAGTGCACTAGCAAAAAACAAACGATTTTACAGTGCAAGACATGTTTGCAAGTGGTGCCAGGGATCGCTTAATTGATCTACATCAGCCATAATGATTCCTTCAATTTGTTTCCATGCTTGTAGGAAGCTGTCACTTCTTTCCATTCCATTAGGCATTTCGTCTTGCAGGCCATCAGCCACACCAGTAGCTAGTGTTAAGTAAAGGCCTTACATTCTCATTGGTCTTGAATGAAGGGTGATATGGTGCCATGACCTTTCCCAAATATTTCGCTGTGGGAAACACACAACAGTGCAAAGTAAGGTGTCCAAAAATGATTACAGGGAAATCAAAATTGAAACTAGGAAGTTAAGTTACCTAGCAAAATGGGGAAAGCACCATGAGGCACAAAAACCTCTCAAAAATGTAACATCACAAAATACTACATTTAGGGCAAAACAAGAAGCATGAAGAAGAAAGAAGTGACTGAGTGCAAGGAAGCTAAGATCACAATGAAACCACAGTATACCCGAGCATTGCAAAGGAACGAGGATAATATTACTTGCCTTACAATAACATCCAAGATGAATCTGTCAGCCTTGACCCGGAAGTTAAAGAGTGCTATTTGGGTATGTATTGGATTGATCAAAAGATAGGAAAATCGCCATTTTACAAAATTAAATTAAATATTAGTTCTACACCAACAGAGGTTCCCTCCAAAAAGAAAACAGCCCTTTTTGCCTATCCTAGATCTTAATGACCTAGGGGCATATTATCAACGGCCAGCGATAATTATCGCTGGCCGTTCACAGCGTGAGAATAGTTATCGCCGGCTACCGCAGATAATTATCGCCATGCTAGCGCTGTATTAACAACGCATAGCGCAATGGCGATAATTATTCCTGCGATAGCTTGTTTTCCATGGAACATCGCTGGTTTTCCAGCGATGTTCCATGGAAAACGGCGATAGCTGCTTGCTGATACTGACCCTGTGGTCGTATCAGCAGAATCCATCTCCCATGAAAAGTATGCTTAAGTCAGGAATTTAACAGACGTTAAATTCCTGAGTTAAAGCTGAGGTAGCGCGATTTCTTTTATCGCTGCACCTCCTTGTTAATATCGCGAAGCTGCCTTCGCGATGTAGCTTGTGTTGTTTTCACAGCCACGCCTTCTTTGCATCTCATTAGCGATGCAAGGCGAGGCTGTGAAAAACGGGCTCTACATCAAGGAAACACGCGCTAGCGTGTCCTTGATGATATTGCGATATAATTATCGCCGCTTTTCGCCCGAAAACGGACGCTAAAGCGGCGATAATTATATCGCCAGCCCTTGATAATATGCCCCCTAGTTACTTACTAGTAATCTTTATTACTCCGAATCCAGATCTCTCTTGTCACAGTCTTAACTTGAGCCTTTTCTCAAGTTAAGGGCTCAGGCGTTTTCTGCCCCAGCTGAAACAGTTTACTAAAGTCGGAAATCCTTAAAATATTGATTCTCCAGGGGACTTCCTTTCAGCTTGTGCTTGAAAGCAGAAGCGCCATTGCGTACTTCGGGGCAGATTTACAAGCCCCTTGCGCCACTTTTGCGCCGCCGTTGCGTCACTTTTGTGACGCAGCGGCGACGTGAACTCATGCGCCACGTTGCGCATTATTTACAACGTGACGCATCTAGGGAGATGCGTCACGTTGTAAAGCCCTGCGCCACATGAAACCTGCGTCAGGTTTCATGTGGGCGTTCCTCCGCAGGGTGGGCGTTCCGTCGAAGGAATGCCTCGTAAAAGTGACGCAGTGAAATCTACAAGATTTCACTGAGTCACTTCTCGACGCCGCTGCGACGGATCCTTACGCCTGCTTCAAGCAGGCGTAAGGAGTGGCGCACCACGTTAGGTATGGGCGGCCCACGAGCATTGCTGGAGTTGCGTCGCGCTTGCGACACGACTCCAGCAATGCGCCGCCCTGCGCCACAGGATGCGACACGCATCGGCCTTTCCTTGCGCCACGGTGCGCCGCATTGTAAATGCGGCGCTTCCGTGGTGGCGCAAGGAGAGAATTGCGTGTCGCAACTATTCTGGCGCATCCCTGCTGATTTGCAGGGATGCGCCAGAAGTTGTAAATCTGCCCCTTCCTATTTAACAAGCAAAATAGAAACAGATGTAAATAAGCATTGAACACAGTGGGGACAGTGGACGGCTGCTGTGGGAGGGAAGTAGTGGACTGTGACGAGGAAGATCTGGCCCTTGGCGGGGGGGGCCATTGGAGGGGGGCCTCATGCTGAGACCTATCTAAGAGACACTCTGCCCTCCACCAAGCCCACCCTAAAAAAACAAAGGGTCGCTGAGGCTGTCACCCATGTCCTGGGGAATTTTCACACCTCTCAATGGACATTGACTGCTTAGTGCCTCAAAAGATAAGCTTGAAAGCCATTTTGTGCAGTGGTTTCCAGCTCATCTTTCCTGCCGCCTTGTGATTTTGGCTCCTTACTGGGTGACGGTGTGAAGGGAGCCAAAATCGTGTGATACACACTGGCACCGGGTGGGTTGGCAGGTCTGCACTGACCAGCCTTGCCATTTTGGGGCAGGGCACGGTCGTATAAGGACAGGTGCATGGCGTCTTTTAAGGTCTTGTGTTGCTGTGTTTACACCACTCGCTGCATTGCCACACTGTCTGATGATGCACAGGTGGCACGAGCATTGAGACTTGTTGCTCAGACTGCTGCAAAACCCCCTCTTTGGCTTGGGAGTGTAGTTGTGGTGGCTGTAGGACTTAACACCATAGCCTGCATACCTCCTATCCCCCTAGGGATCGCCTGGTGCCTGAAATGGCTAGTCCATCCCTGGTTGAATCTCGTATCAGTACTATACCAGCGTTTTTTAGCTGCAGTATATCTCTAGGTCGCAAAGTGCAACATTTTGCTATCATATTTACTATTTTGTTATCACAACAAATGAACTAAACCATATGTCCCAGTATGATATTTAACACATTGAGCCCAATTCACTAAAACAATATAATGTGACCTTTGTAGTATGACCCTATTCCCGCTGTGCAGAGTTGTCCACAGCAGAAATAGGATCCCATGTGCAGATGCACTTTTTTATATATTCATTTTTTTTATCCACTGTAACAATATTTTTCCCTGTGGAGAAAGACTTCCCCCACCAATCTCCTTCCCGGTCCAGCCCATGAAAGGGATTTACAGCAGGCCTGTGCTAGAGTAAAAATACAACGATTTCCTTGAGTGGACGGGGGATCGATCGAGGTTGGGAATGTCTACAAATGTTCGAATTTGCTGGGTGTTCTCAAACTTGCAAAACTTGCAAGGCAAACCATGCATTGGAATGCCGCCTTCCAACCTCTTGAGTGTGATTTACGGCTACAGAGATCTCCACACCTATAAATTGGTTTTTCTCTGCCAGGAATCCCTCTGTGAAGTTCTGGCAGGCCTAAAAAGGTAAATGACCAAATTTACCTTTTTGAAGAGGGCTCACTATTATTGTAACTGACTGCGCCACCCCATATAGACAATGCCAAGGACGCCCTGTGCTCTAAATGCTAAAAATATATCTCAGAAAGTTACATGGGACCCAGAAAACAGGAGTGCTCCTAGAGGTTTGACTAGGAATACTGGATCATGCTTCGCACAATTGCAGAAGATTCGGTTAGGGGTCAGAGCTAAAGTTAAGCGCCTCAGGGTGCTTCCTAAAGGTCACCATAGTCAGGCCCTCCAACAGGAGACCGTTTTGTTGCCACTTCTGTCACTAAACTCTGGATTATACTTGCCAGATTTCAAATTCTTCTAATAATACAATTTATTCCAAATCTAGCCACGTCCCTTTCTCTCTTCCTCTTTGTCTCCTCTCCTTTCCTCCCTCCTTTCTCATTTCTCCCCCCTCATTTCTTTGTCCCCCTCCCCTCCATAACGTTCAGGAAAATCACCGTTCAGCATGCAAAGACTTTATGACAGAAATGCCCTGATATATCTCAACAGATCACAGAGGAAGCCTAAAAATAGTGGGGCATATTAGCAAGACTGGCGATAAAATTATCGCCGTTTTAGCGGCAGGAAACTGCCGCTAAAACGGCGATAATTAACTTGCTAATAAGCGTTATAGAATTCAATAGAAGCCCAGGTTAGATGTGCGGGACATCTAACCTGGGCTTCTATTGGAATTCTATAACGCTTATTAGCAAGCCAATTATCGCCGTTTTAGCGGCAGTTTCCTGCCGCTAAAGCGGCGATAATTTTATCGCCGGTCTTGCTAATATGCCCCAGTAATATTTAAAAGCTCGCGATTCCGTGTAACTGTAACATGGCTTTCTACCAGTCAGGATAGGCTGAACTTATTCATAATCAGACTCTTGACTGGGTACAGCAGGCAGGGAGGGATGAAAATGCATCAGAAACTCACAAATGTATACACTATGGGGCAGATTTACAAGCCCCTTGCGCCACTTTTGCGCCGCCGTTGCGTCACTTTTGTGACGCAGCGGCGACGTAAACCATGCGCCACGTTGCGCATTATTTACAACGTGACGCATCTAGGGAGATGCGTCATGTTGTAAAGCCCTGCGCCACATGAAACCTGCGTCAGGTTTCATGTGGGCGTTCCTCCGCAGGGTGGGCGTTCCGTCGAAGGAATGCCTCGTAAAAGTGACGCAGTGAAATCTACAAGATTTCACTGAGTCACTTTTCCGACGCCGCTGCGACGAATCCTTACGCCTGCTTCAAGCAGGCGTAAGGAGTGGTGCACCACGTTAGGTATGGGCGGCCCACGAGCATTGCTGGAGTTGCGTCGCGCTTGCGACACGACTCCAGCAATGCGCCGCCTTGCGCCACAGGATGCGACACGCATCGGCCTTTCCTTGCGCCACGGTGCACCGCATTGTAAATGCGGCGCTTCCGTGGTGGCGCAAGGAGAGAATTGCGTGTCGCAACTATTCTGGCGCATCCCTGCTGATTTGCAGGGATGCGCCAGAAGTTGTAAATCTGCCCCTATAGGTTTCCTTTTATTTTTATCAAAAACATCTATGACACGAACGTTAGTGCACATTTGTTGTGTGGAATTTTGTTGTGGCGAGGTGGTCTGCTGTTTTTTTTTGCTGCTGTGTTTTTGTGCTGCATTATTGCAAAGTGATTTTGTTGTGTTGTACTGCAGTTGTGTCACATTCTTTTTTGACAGTTTAGTTGTGATGTGCATTGTTATATTTTAATTGAATTATGTTGTTTTTTGCATGTTATTGTGTTATGTTGAGTTTTTCTTACTTTAGATATATCAACAAACATGGGTCTACTTTTCAAGCCATGTAAAGCAGATGCTTTTAAAGTTCTCATAATAAGAAACCATTTACCACTGGCTACGGTGGGAACATAGTGCTGCTCCAGCTCTTTAACTATTTAAGACATCTGTCAGACCAAAACTGTGGCTCAAACCTGTACTAAATTAGCACTTCCAGCGTTCACATTATGTTATGCAGCCTTTAGAATTTTGAATACTCTGATCTTCAAAAGGAAACACCACCACCATGTGGCAAAAGAAGACATGCCACCTCCATTTTCCTTTCTCAGTGATTTAGAGGTACCTAACCAAACAAACAAACTATTTGGTTTTATATGATTAAAGATGTAAAGATACAGAACCTCTATTTCTAACTGCAATGTAACAAAAAATAATTCTTCAAATCAGAAGGTAAAATTAGCACAGGATAAAGTAGGAATTATGGTTGATGAACTGTAAACACCAACAGTCTGATTACAAGTGGGTCGGTTTAATTCGACCCGTGCATAAGGCCCCGTTTACGCATTGGTTGGAATTACCAGTTAAAAGGTATTTAAGGTTATCAGATAATTATCGGATGCATTAAATACCTCAAGCTTCATTACATTTCGGGAGGTCAAACCTGTCGAAATTTATCAGGGGAAATATGTATGCTATTTACAGTATCAATCCACATGTTATTCCCCACAAACTCGTAATAGGTGCTCTTTATCGCACCCGATAAATAAAGTATGCCCCGGTATCGTTATTTTTCAGGTGCGCTAAATAGTACCTAAACTCGTAATCAGGGCCTAAATGTGCTTTTAAATAGAAACATTAGTGGGAAATTATGGGGCATATTAGCAAGACCCACGTTAAATTTATCGCCGTTTTAGCGGCAGGAAACTGCCGCTAAAGCGGCGATAATAGACTTGCTAATATGCGTTATAGAATTCAATAGAAGCCCAGGTTAGATGTGCAGGACATCTAACCTGGGCTTCATTGAATTCCATAACGCATATTAGCAAGCCCATTATCGCCGCTTTAGCGGCAGTTTCCTGCCGCTAAAACGGCGATATTTGTAACGTGGGCCTTGCTAATATGCCCTATGTGATCATGCACAGAATGAAGGATTATCAACAATTTATGGATCGCTCTTGTATTTCAAAAGAAACATTGCCTAACAAGGAATTGAGGAACATATTAGCAAGAAGAGGCGATAATCATCGCTAACCCTGCTTAGCGTGATTTTTTTTATCGCCGGCTATCGCTGGAATATATCGCCACGCTAACGCTGTATTAGCAACGATTAGCGCTATGGCGATGAATATTCCAGCGATAGCGGGGGGAAATGGGCCAACATCGCTGAAAAACCAGCGATGTTGCATGGAGAAGGGAGAACACCTTGCTGATACGACCCTGTGGTCGTATCAGCATAATCCACCCCCCCATGTTAGGTATGGCTAACACCTGCTAATTGCAGGTGTTAAATAAATGGCGATGACCCCGGTTAGCGCAACTTTTCACGTCGCTAACTGGGGCCATGGCCACCTTGCTAATAGGCGATAGGCCTGTTAGCGGGTGTTACCCAGGTTCGTTCGTCGGGAACGCCCACTTTGCATGTCATTAGCGATAAATATCGCTGACATGCAAAGCGGTAAAAAACGGGCGCTAATGCCCACAAACTGTCTCTAACTGCTGTTAGAGACAGTTTGCTGATAGAGCGATATAAATATCGCCGCTTTAGCGGCAAAAAGTGCCGCTAAAGCGGCGATAGTGCCCTTGCTAATATGCCCCCCAGTATGTTCCGCCCTTCACAGAATTTTAATTTGTTTTAAAAAGAAAAAGAGGTTCTTCTTCACCAAAAGTAGGTTGAACCTAATAAAGTTCTTACTGCAGCGCCCATGAAAAACATATTTTGGGCCTCTCTGTTCAGAACAAATGTGAATTTATTATTAATTTTCAGCCAATTTAATCTCGATATCACCCAATTTTGAATAATCTTATACTTATAGAAACCAGGACACACAAAAAGTAAAATGCTCTATCTGACTGCTATCCACCTGCCTAATAGTACCAAAAGAAAGCTTGAGCATGTAATAATAAAAGAAAACCTTTCTTTAGGTCTGGCGTTAGCCAAGAATTTTTGTTCTTTAAAATAAAAAAATCTTAAACAACTTAACCCAAAATCATGTGTGCCCTCTTCTCATCTCCCCCCTCGCCTTGTCCTGTCCCCATCTTTTCCTTGCACCACCCTCTCTCTCTCACTAACCTTTAGGCAAATCGCCGTTTAGCACGTTGATGCTTTACAGCAGAAATGCCCTGATGTGTCTCAGAAGACTGCAGGGGAATCCTCAAAAAAGTCCTATTTTAAAGCATGCGATACCTTGTTACTGTAATCCCCACAACATACACATGTCCTCTGCCTAGGATAGGCTGAACCTACTCATAATCACTCTCAGCTTGACTGTGTAAGCAGGCAGGAGGGAAAGTTAAACACTCCAGAAACTAACAGATGTACCCATAGGGGCAGATTTACAAGCCCCCTGCGCCACCAGTACGTCACTTTTCGGTGACGTACTAGTGGCGCAGGGAGCTCTCGATATTTACAAGGAGAGGAAAAGCCACCCTGCGTGACTTTTCCTCTCCTTGTAACTACACGTCCTTCACACGCAGCACTTTGCGGTGAAGGGGCGTTCCATGGGTGTTGCTGTGGGTGTTCCCACGCAACACCCATGGAACAAGACACATCTCCAGATTTACGAGAAATCGTAAATCTGGAGATGCGTCTGAAAGCTACGCCACCCTAGAGGTGGCGTAGCAAGGCGCACCGAGGATTTCTCCTCGTTTTCCTCTTTCAATGCGTGCTGCATTCTGCAGCACGCATTGAAAGAGGAAAAGCCTGTACTGATTGTTTTTGTGCAGAAAGGTTCCCCTTCCTGCACAAAACAATCTCCCCATGGCGCAGGCATCCTTGCACCATGGTGCAAGGGTGCCTGCGCCGGCGCTTGGCAGCTGTTTGTGCGCCAGCGCAGGGGAGAGCACAGGAATGCGACATATTCTTGTAAATATGTCGCATTCCTGTGCTCTGAAAGTGCCGCAGCGTGGCGCAGCCAAAGGGCTTGCAGCGCCACGCTGCGGCACTTTCTTGTAGATCTGCCCCATAGTATTTATTTTTCAATTTTTAACAAGAACATGGTATCAAGAACCCGTGTGGCTAATTTACAGTTAGTCACACGTGTTCTGACAGACAGGGTTTGAGTTAGGAGCAGCCATGTAAACTGGAAATGGATGCACAATTTCGTAAAAGACAGTGCATTTGCTGCAACACATAAGACATTTCTAGTCTAATGTTCTTTCAGAAATATGATTATATGTTTTTATTATGCATGATATAAACTATAGGAGATTAAGGGCTGGATCACAGAACATTTTTGACTAATGTTATGTCATGTCCTTGGTGGTAAGTTATGGCACTGCTTTCCCTAAACACCCTTTGACACCATAATATAAAAAAACAGGATTCTGGAGATGATAATCTGAGAAAAGAATATTTGTGCACATTTGTTGTGAGGCATTTTGTGAGCTGGAGGGGTGTTATTTTGATTTATGTACTGATGTTTTTTTTTTATTTAAAAAGAAAAAAAAAGTTAAACAAGCAGTGGCAAAAGCAATATGTCTGGCATTGATCTCCAGGCATTTGGCTTTGTTAATGCTTCTTTTGTCATGTTTTTTGTAAAACGTTAGTGTTGGAGGAGCTGCCAGGCCCTCATCAAAAGAAAAAGAAATTGGCTCAAAGCAAAAGTATTTCTGTAGTCTCAAAAAGCACACACAGTAGTCCCTGGCACTAAAGGGAACTACTTAGGGCGCAGATATGCTCCTTGGTAAATAACAGAATGTCATCACTCATACTGAAGTTAGCCATTGGCTGAAGTAGGCTAACCCATTGTCCCATGCTATATGCTATAGTTGGCATAAGAAAAATGTGAATGACACAACAACGGACCAATGGATGACGAGGGCTGGCTGAAAGTCCTTATAAGAAAATATGATATGCATGTAATTTTACTAAAATCAAAAGGTTTTGGCCAACACCAGTCCTTAAAATGCACACATGTAAATACATACACAGAGGGCTTTTCTTTCAGCTCTATCTGTGTGATTCAAAGCATTTTGCCCGTGAGCAAAGCGTGCATGTGCCGAAAAGTAGCACCCTTCAGTGAAAGGGACTTGTGAGAAAGAGTGATTTCATATTTTTTTTTAAATCTTTTACAGGGGCCTGCCAGTTACCTGAACATTTCTACTGGCTTAATCTCTCTTGTAGCTATTACTAAGCATGTGTGTTTTTTCACGCTGGTCAGGACACAATACTGAAGCGCTGACTGCAGTATCCCTTTCTGGCTGCTAAGTTCACTATTGGGGGTTTGGCAACTATACGTGTTGTGGGTGGGGACACTACCCTCCAGTGCATTCACCCACATGTAAGCTGGTTACATCCAAGATGAAATTTCGGTAATGCTAACAATTCACGCCCAAACTGACCTTCTCTAATGTGTAGAGGAGAACACATAATAAACAGAGAGTACCAGTGTTGGGGACTTAATGCTTAAGCATGAAAACCCTCACCCACCCAGTGGGGGGCATGCTTCATCATCGGGCCCCTTCTGGCACCCTTCCTATGGAATTGGGTGCATGCTTCTACCCATCTACTAATATGGGGAGCTTGTTTTTTTTTCATAAGTATTTCGCTATACCACTCCTGTGATCTCCCTAGGTGTGAGGTTGGGCGAAGGGGAGTGATATTGTGAATTTTAAAACAATCTCCTGGGTCAAATAAACAATTTTATTGGGTCCCCCAGTGCTAGAATTAAAATAAAACGGGGAGCAGTTCTACCCACTATCAAAGTTCGACATCTTTCTACCTATTTGACCCTATGATGAGGTGTCAGTGGCATTCTTCAGGACCTAGTTTGCCCTCTCTGCTGTAAATGGTATGAAAGTACCATTAAAAGTAATCCAACCCACATCTGATGTCAAGTGTTTGATGTGGGGTAACTGCCTCAACGATCTGTAATGTAGGCCTGTGAATAAAAAAAACAATGAAACTGACAACATTAGTTTACAACACAATCAATTCTAGTATTGTAAAAGTGGCCAGAGAAAGTGTTGCATAAGTGGTGGTAAACAGCCAGTGACCTGAAGTACATGCTAGCTCCATAGTAAAATAGTGGGCTACATGCAAATCTTACCACAAAGGTAACAGAGCTTCTTGGCATCCCCAGTGCTGGAGTGTGTAGGTCTGGGCTCTAAATAAAGATATATTAACAGTCTCTGCTTATCTGGAGCACAGTGGCATCTCATTCACACAGAAAACTCAAACTCTTATTTAAACAGTATTTAAGACATTAGATCTCTATCTTGAGTAGTCGAGTAAACTTTACTGAAGTCGTGCGTGAAGCTGTGTGGACTGTTGTTTAGGATATCATCATCTGTGATTATCAAACACAGTCATCAACGGAAGTACAACTGCCCTCATACTTGTAAAAATCTACTGAGTGCAACTAAAATGCCTATATAGGCATGTAACTATCTATATCATGTTGGCGCAATCTGCTCTGATACTGTGCAAAGTTCTTAATCTAGTTCATCAAAAATATTACACATTTGTATTTGTAAAAGTGAAAAATAGTCCCTCTTTGCATAACTCGCACCGCCACGCTGTGGCATCCATTAGCTATGAGGGAAATGCCATCACCTGTGATAGGTGGTCTAATCTAAGTATAATCATAAAATAATGTGTGAAAGAGGACGGGGATTATAGTCGGAGTGGTCCTCAGGGTTCATAAGTATGTCTTACAATATGCGTTTGCACAAAAGATTATGGGGCATATTAGCAAGACCCACGTTAAAATTATCGCTGTTTTAGCGGCAGGAAACTGCCGCTAAACGGCGATAATGGGCTTGCTAATATGCGTTATAGAATTCCAATAGAAGCCCAGGTTAGATGTGCAGGACATCTAACCTGGGCTTCTATTGGAATTCTATAGCGCATATTAGCAAGCCCATTATCGCCGTTTTAGCGGCAGTTTCCTGCCGCTAAAACGGCGATAATTTTAACGTGGGTCTTGCTAATATGCCCCTATGTTTGCACACCCGCCGGAGCCTTCTTGGAGTGTTTGTTAAGTTAACGCCTGTATGTGCAATCCAAGTAGGCGACGTGACAAATACTGAGCAAAGGAGGCAGAGCTACATCTACTACCTGATGGTATTGACTCAGGATCTCAAAAGCATTAGCACTTTGTATTTTCAAAAGCAAGTATTGTTCTCACAAAATGTAGGGGCATATTAGCAAGGGCACTATCGCCGCTTTAGCGGCACTTTTTGCCGCTAAAGCGGCGATATTTATATCGCCCTATCAGCAAACTGTCTCTAACAGCAGTTAGCAACAGTTTGCGGGCATTAGCGCCCATTTTTTTACCGCTTTGCATGTCAGCGATATTTATCGCTAATGACATGCAAAGTGGAGCGTTCCGACGAACAAACCTGGGAAACACTCGCTAACAGGCCTATCGCCTATTAGCAAGGTGGCCATGGCCCCAGTTAGCGACGTGAAAAGTCGCGCTAACCGGGGTCATCGCCATTTATTTAACACCTGCAATTAGCAGGTGTTAGCCATACCTAACATGGGGGGTGGATTATGCTGATACGACCACAGGGTCGTATCAGCAAGGTGTTCTCCCTTCTCCATGCAACATCGCTGGTTTTTCAGCGATGTTGGCCCATTTCCCCCGCTATCGCTGGAATATTCATCGCCATAGCGCTAATCGTTGCTAATACAGTGTTAGCGTGGCGATATATTCCAGCGATAGCCGGCGATAAAAAAAATCACGCTAAGCAGGGTTAGCGATGATTATCGCCTCTTCTTGCTAATATGCCCCGTAGTCTGTACCTCCGCGAGATGGCGTCTACTAACACTGAGGGAAACGGCATCATTGTCTATGTACGGGCATCGTCGGGTGTCATGACGTAAATACGTCTTGTGTCAAGTGAGGCAGGGAAATGTATTCTGGAACTTTTTAAATATTGAACTTAAAGCTTGAAAGTGTCTCTCACAGAGAATTCATAAACCAGCCAGGGCCATTATTAAAGCTGATATGAATACCATGAGCGCCATCCCCAGGACACCTGGGACTGGTCAGAAACCACCGGTCAGTTCTGAGGTCCTCGCCCAAGCACTAGAACAGGAGCGCGAAGCAACACGAAGGACGCACCCAGCGCCGGTGGACGTCGAGGCAGGCGCCGCCCGCCGGGGCTGGTAGCAGTACCGGGTCTTGAACAAATCATTTGAGAGGCAACAGGCTGTACGAGAGGCGCAGAGACTAGCCGACACCCACAGGGGCTCGGAGAAAGGGGCGCCGTTGGCCCACTCATCTGGAGATGAGGACTCTGTAATGGTCTCATGCTGGGCCCTAGGCCCACATGCAGATCATAATGATGGACACAGACACCAAGGGTTACTGGGTAGCAATGGCCACGAGCACGTGCGCTCGGCCCCTTTTATTCTCAGGGTCACCTGACTGGTGACGCCTGTGAGGGGTGGGTGTATAGTGTGGTTGAGGCACACTGCCAAACACTAGACCGGTGATCAGGCGATCACTACATCCCTCCTAAACTTTCTTTAAAGTCAAAACAGAGTCCAAACCTGTGGGACGGAAATAGGATTGAAACACAATACAATACAATAACAAAACTTCCACGAAGCCCCTTTAACTGCTTGCCATCCGCCGACAATGGAATCTTTGCAGGCGGGATCACTAGTTCTCTTTAGGCACGATGTCAGGGTGCCCTGTGGACCTAGTCTCTCTTGGACTCAATAATGTGGACGGGTAATCCTCAGTCTCTCTCTTTCTGTTCCACGTGCAGCGAAGGTACATGTGAAGTGATGGTGGACGAGGTATGTTCTGTGTTCCACCACACAGTCCTGGTTCAGGTATTCGCTCCATATGAGTAGTCGTGATTCTCTCTGCAGATAGGTGTGCAGTTGCAGGACGTCCCTCTCACGGATGCCCCTCTCTCGTGGGTCTCCCCTCTCACAGGATGACCCTGAGGCCCTCTTCTGCCAGGCTTCCACTGGACTGGGTGGACTTCCGCCGTGTCACTCCACCCACGTTGGAGGAATCGCTACGGGCCACCTCTCGTGTCCCACGCTCCGCCTGAAAGGGTTGTTGTTGGCTCCTGCCCTTTCTCACGAGACCGTCGTCCCCCTGGACCCTGCAAACGAGCGGTTGTGGATCCATCTCTCGTGTCGGGACCCGCTGCCACCGGCGTCCCTGAGGCCCTTGCCACTTGGATATCCGCAGTCTCCCGTTCTATCCCAAAGGTAGGTGTTACCAATGGACCCTCCTGCTCGCCTCTGCCGTTACCAGGAGATCTGGGGACTCGTAGGTAGATGTCGTAGATAGGCGTTGACTCTCAGTATCCCTGATATTCTCCAGGCCCGGTGTTCCGATGGTCATGCACTTTACACCTTCCCTTCAGGTGTTTTCCTTCTGGTGTGTGATTTGACCTGTCACACCTCTTTACTCTTCTCCTCTTCTTTTCTTCTCCTTCATGGCGTCTTGCCCCTCAACTTCTATCTTCTCTTTCCTTCCTTCGCGACACGGTCTGGTCCCCTCTCATACTTGTCTGCCCTAACCAGGCTTCTCCGTGTAGCGTGCACTCCACATGTGTCTTCCCGGTCTTGTCCTAACGCTCTAGGACACTGCCTTCACTTCGCTCTGTGACTGGACCTGTCGTCGCGACCTTCTTTCATTCAAGTACTTCTGACTTCCGATCAATCTTGTCAGACTTCTCTTCTGACCTCTTCTTGGTCCTCGTCCCGGACCTCTCCTTGGTCCTCTTCGTGACCCTCTCTTCGGTCATTCTCTTCCCGGACCACTCCTTCATTTTCCTTGTCGGACTTCTTGTCCGGTCTCATATCACCGACTACTTCACTTGGTCACGGCTCTTTGACCTCTTCTGCGGTCACTGCTCTCTGACCTCTTCTGCGGTCACTGCTCTCGGACCTCTGCGTCGGTCACTGCTCCCTGACCTCTTTGTCGGGCAGCGTTCTGACCTCTTCGTTGGTCACTGCTCTCTGACCTCTGCGTCGGTCACTGCTCCCTGACCTCTTCGTCGGGCACTGTTCGCTGACCTCTTCTGCGGTCACTGCTCCTCGCGCCGGCCTCCGCCCCGGTCGCTTCTCGAGCTTCTTCCGGTACCGTCCGCATCCGGGGTACCTCTTCTGCGCAAGGTCGCTTCTTGCGCTCTTCTTCTGTTCGCGATGGCGTCCTTTCGCCACTTGGTGTGCACACTGCGCACTTACTCCAGTCACTCAGAAACTGGCTGCCTGGATCGGCGTCTTCAAACTTTGCCATCCAAGTGCATTGCTCACTGCTGTCATCACTCCTGCGGCGACTACCACTGGCCAGTAGGCGTCACCGCACTTCACGCAACCTTGGCAGCAGGTCCTTTTTTAGGTGTCTTTACAGGCGCACTTGTGGGGTCTGCCGCCTCAGCGTAGGCAGTTGCACATTTTGTCCCCTCGGGTTCACTGTGTAGCAGCTTTCCCAGGGTGGCTGTGCATTCCTCCCTTGGCACCTTTACCTTCTTCACTTTCGTTCTCCTTTTATTAAACAGCCTGAAACTGCCTCTCTGGGTGCCTCATCTTTGTGCTTTAGTCATTCTTTCTCAGTGTCCCAGTTCTGTGGCACTTTATTTGCCTCAGGAGCGCAGTACCGCGAGATGGCCACTAGATGGTGCTACTACTCTCATTTCCAGGCACCGGCAGCTTTCTACATGCTGCGATCTCCGTGCTGTCTCTCCCTCTGTGATTTTCCTGCTTTCCCCTCGCTCAGGCTGCTAGGCACTCCGATCCCGGTAGGTGCTTTCCTCATTTATTCTTCTTTTAGTCCGCTTTTAACACATCGCCTTAATCCCTTGCTGGTACACACACACACACACGACCGGGGCGCTTCTCTGCTGCAATCCTGGATGCACCCGGCCGCGCTGCGATCGTCCCCAGCAGCTTCGCTCACGCTGCGGGCCTCGCCTTACTGTCTCTTTGCTCACGCAGCCTCTCTCCTGCAGTCTTAGTTCCATCGGGCTGCACTGGAACTTCGCTGCTTCTGGCACGGCCTGATCATTTTCAGTCCCTGCAGGCCACCCGCGCTCTCTTCCTGCGGGGGGGCACAGACGCCGGAGGCTGCTCCTCGACCATGCACCTCCGGAGGTGCTCTCCCCTTCTCGCAGCGCCTCTGCCTACGGCCGCCTCTTTTCACATTCGCCGGCAGCCTCTCCAAGCACATGCAGGGGGCTAGACACCCCCGGAGGACTCTGGCTTCAACCCGGTGAGTCCCTTTCACTTTACACCGCCTCCGAGCGGCCGCAGGCCACCCGCTGTCTCCTCCTCGCTCTCCCCGCCCGCAGCAGCCTCTTACAGTTCACACGCTGCGCGGGCGGGGGGGGCTGACTTCAGTTCACGCTGGCCGCTCTGTACGGCCACAGGCCGCCCGCTGTCTCCTTTCCTTGCTGGGGCTTGAACTAGCGCCCGCTATTGCTGGCTCTACCTCGGGCACAGTTTCTCCTCCTCGCGAGGGCAGGAGAGTGGGTAGCTACACCGCTCTCCTGCTTTCGGCTCGCTTCCTTGCCCCCGATGTTACGCAGCCAGGGCTCACCTTCTGCCCGATGTCGACTCAGGCCTCAATCCCCTCCAGGCATTCCGCAGCGGCGGCCGGCATCTTGGCAGCCCGGCCCTGCCTGCCTTTTCTTTTGCCCTCCTAGGGCCTTACATCACCGGACTCAGGGGCAGCCGGCTCTTCCGATGCGGGGTGGGCTCCCGCTCGGCTTCTTGCACCCCCGGGGCTCTTTTCACGCCCTTGGACTGTCAGGCGTGTTCGGCGCAGGGGACACAGTCTATGCAGGCACTGCAGGATCGGGGTGGGCTCCCGACCTCCTCACCTTCACCCCGGGGCACTTCACACTTAGGTGCGGGGTGGGCTCGCGAACACCTCTCACGGCCCGGGCTCTTCACACGCCCCGCAGGCGATCAGGCGCTTCTCTCGCCTGCTCCAGGGGGTGCCCTCGCCATGGGCAATACTCTCCCCCTCACCACCTTCCAAAAAGGCGGCTGCACACGCGGGATTAGCCCGCTCGTCGCCAATGTAATGGTCTCATGCTGGGCCCTAGGCCCACATGCAGATCATAATGATGGACACAGACACCAAGGGTTACTGGGTAGCAATGGCCACGAGCACGTGCGCTCGGCCCCTTTTATTCTCAGGGTCACCTGACTGGTGACGCCTGTGAGGGGTGGGTGTATAGTGTGGTTGAGGCACACTGCCAAACACTAGACCGGTGATCAGGCGATCACTACAGACTCCTCGTTACTCTGTGCATCAGAAGCTGCCTCACTCGAACTGCCGGACATCACACCACAGATGCCTGACGCTATTGTCTGATGGGGGCCTTCATTGCCGAGATCCGCTGCACTCCCTGCCGGTCTCTTCCTCCACTTGCATCTGTCACAAGTTGGTTATGTAAAGCTGTCTGCGATGGGGGAGAGCTGTCCCTGAACGGGAGACTCATTATTGCCCGCGTATGCTATTTCACTGTTGGAAAGGATGGGGGAGGTTAACCCTACAAGCTTCACAAGGCACACGACCCCCCACCCACATTTACAGTGGGGTTTTGACTAGTTTCATACGATAACAACTCTAGTTTGGGCAGCTCCTCTTTGTTTAAAGAGACCGCTCTTTTGGTATTTGTGTATTGCCATGTTGGCACTTAGATTACAAGCCTGGTTACAGGGGTCTTATAGAGGTAACGTCCTATGGTGCTATTACTGTCGCCTATGCACATACACATGCCTTACTGTACAAGCAGCCAAAACTCGATGCGCAGCAGTAACATGACCAGTCAGAAGATTCTTACCTGGAATGTGCGTGGCCTACGCACACCTTCCCGCCGTTACGCAGTATACTCCTACCTTAAGAGGCATAATGTACAAATCGCCCTGTTACAAGAAACGTACTTGACACACATTGAGACATCACAGCTGTAGCGCAGATGGAGGGGGAGGGTATACGCCACAAATTTCTCTTTCTATGCCCGGGGAGTACTGGTGTGGATTCGTCCGAGCACACCCTTTCTAGTGGAGGATACGGTATCGGACGCAGAAGGCAGATATGTCTTCATCAAGGGGAGATGTAGGAGAGTAGGATCTGCCTCTTATGTTGCCCCCACTTTTTTTTCTGATGTTAGCACTGGTTTCTGGCTATAGTCTGGCTGGGTCCCTGCCAATCAGGGCCCCAGCCTCTCTGTTCTCTCTAAACGACATGGAGTGCACTCTAGGTGCACTAGTGATTGGATACTGTGGTGCCTTATGAGTCCCTAGTATATGGTACCTTAGGTGCCAAGGGCATAGGTACTTCACAGGCCTACCAGGGGCTGCAGCATGTGTTATGCCACCCCTGGGAAGCAGTCTAAATCTGACACCACAGGCCTGCTACTGCAGCCTGGGTGAGGTGGTGCTAGCACCCCTCACTGAGATATAGGTTTCCTATATCTCTCCTGCCACACATATAAACCTATCAGTCACCCCTAAGGCAGGCCCTATCAATCCTGAGGGCAGGGTGCTTGGCTTCTATGTGAGGGGGTGCCTCTGCCTGAGCAGGGCCCCTCTGCAGCTCTCAGAGTCTATTCTCTGGTGCTGTTTGTGGATGCGGTTAAACCATATACTATTTAAGTGCATTATATCCTCGCGGTAAATGCTAACTTTGGAATGGCTGCATCAAAACATGTCGTGTTTGGTGTCAAACATCTTGGAATACTACCCCCGCCAATCTTGGCGGCGGGGGTAACATTCCACCCTTCTAGAGGGATAAGACATGTACCTGCTGTGGAAACGCGGTAGAATCCTAAAGAGCCCTGGCATCACAAAATGGATGCCACCAGTCACAGACACTGGGCTGCCCTCCTGCTGATGACCGAAACTCGCAGTGGAGGAAGCCCAACAATAGGCATCCTGTCACAGGGAGGTGTAACCACCTTCCAGACAGGGTTTAGTGTATTGGGGCTGGGTGGGTGCACTCTTAGAGTGCTTTGAAGTCCTGCACTGGGGGAGCAGAAGGCTCCTCTGTGCATATGCCAGTTCAAACCAGCTCAGGGGCTACCTGCCCCTGCTCTGGCGCGAAACTGGACAAAGGGAAGTGGGTGTAGCCACCCCTCCCTTGACCCTCCCATAGGTGGGGTCATAGAGCTAGTCCATCCCCTCTTTTAGTATAAGAGGGGAACCTTGCTCATTGCAAAGCAGATAACCCCTGGACGACGCTCTACAGAAGAATCCTGGCCCTTCGACGTTCCACTACCTTTGGAAGACAGAAGAATCTCCCTTGGAGTCAAGGAGTGACTCCCCTGCTTGGCAGGCACCAAAAACGACAACGACGGTCGCAAACTACGCCGCTCCCGCCGGAGTCCGAAGTCCCTGCAGCCCAAGAAGTGGATTTCCTGACCTCTCCCAGGCCATCGTGAGTCCCCAGCGAAGCTGAGGCAAGTGGACCCCACGAGTAACGAGGAACCGCGACCCCTGGGTACCGTGCACTATTGTTGAGTGCAACCCCTTCACAACGTTCTACGAACCTGTGCTTTGGACCACGTGTGGTTCCGACCTCCAGCAGGAATCCCTCCGAAGATCAGAGGCCTACACCATCCCGAGTGACCGTGGGACCCTGTTGAGTGATTCCGCCCGAGGTGTCTTTGCGATCCCTTGCCCGCTGGCTTGTGGGTCCCCAGAAGACTTCTTAAAGAAACCAAAGGGCTCCCCTGGTTGCTCCAGGCCTGCCCTGACTTACCCTCGCTGGGTGAGTTCCACAGACCTTGCTGGTCTGCGCCATCGACTTTTCTCCATCTCCCCGAGACTTGCGGCTGCCAAGGCTTGTTGGCTTCGATCGAGTTGCCGACACCACAGTCAGCTGCAGACGTCGAGGGACACACCGAATCCAGCTCCTGGTCATCGTCGACGCCTCCTGGACCACGTGGCTGAAGAGTCAAGGCACCCACAACCGACCTGAAGCGACCGACGACGGTGGGCATCCATCTTCCTTGCCCCGGGTCACTGCCAAGTGACTTTGAACACTGTCCCCTCTGCTTTCAGGTCATCCTTCTTCAGAATCCAGGCTTGGATTCCACCGGACACTTCTTCAGCTCCCGCAAGCAGCAAGTCTTCTTTGTTCGCCATTGAAAACGACGCCGCGACCCGACACCAAAGGACACCTGTGCACCCGGCTTCCCTGGGTGAGGTAACTCCAGCACTACGGTGCTCCTGTGGGTGTGGGCCCTAGAACTACTTACCCTGTAAGTGACTTGCTTGTAGGTTCTCCCGAAGTATCCTAAAACTCTGTATTTCCAACCGTGACTTGCCCCATTGAAGTTAACGGCGATTCGCGCCTGTGTATCCACACTGCACGCGTCCCCGTGGGTCCTTTGCTTACCTGCCTTGGGTGGTTTCGTGAGGCCCCAGCACTTCTGAAGGCCCTAGGCCTTGTCTCCTTGCAAGTCGTTGTTTCTAAGTCTCTTACTTAGTATATGGTCTGGTACGCCCCTAGGGCCCCAGCCATATTTTGTGCTTAACTTATTGTGAAACGTTGATTTATGCATATGTTTGTCTTCTAATCTCATAAAGAGATTAGTAGAGAGTTATTTAGAAATAAATACATATATATTTGATATATATACCTGTGTGGTGTCTTTTCATTTGGTGATTCAAGAGATTATATGGTAAAACAAGCTGCTTTACATTCCTCCGAGACTTAGCCTGAAGGCTGCTCTCCACAGCTACCACTAGGATAGCTTTCTTTAAAAGGTTGTCTTAAACCTATCTACCATAAGAGTTGATTTGCCCTGGTGCAAGGTGTCCACTTTAATTAGTGAACAGCATATACCAGGCCAACTTCTCACAGGAGATTAGATGGCCAAGATATTCTATTGGGAAATGTGTATGCCCCCAATGTCGAACAAGGAGCGTTTCTGATACAGCTCTCACCAATTCTGACTAAATGGTGTGGTATGCTGTGGCTGATAGGAGGGGACTTTAACAGTGTAATAGATGTGAGTCTGGCTAGATCCTTCCCTCCCCTCCATCATACTGCGGTGTCTACTAACGGGACTGCACTAGGGGACTGGACACAGCATTGGGATCTGGTAGATGTCTGGAGGCACCGTAATCCATTGACGAGGGTCTATTCCTTTTACTCCGCTCCGCATACACTACATGTCCGGCTTGATAGATTCTTGGGCACACCTAGTCTGCTGCCCTCTACTGCAGACACTGACTACCTGGGTTGCACCCACTCAGACCACCATTTCCCAATTTATAACGCTAGCCTGGGATAATGAAACCCCCCTGGTTCCCACGTGGCGCCTGCAGTCTAGGATACTAGAAGACGCCCTGTTCTGAGAATCCCTTGGCACACCTATTACAGATTACGTCACACATAACACAGACACGGCCACATCTGCAATGGTTGAATGGGAGGCACTTAAGGTCACACTGGTGGGATACTGCCTGGGAAAGGGGGCTGGTATGAGTTGGCATGTGGAGGCCGATCTAACAGAAGTGGAATGCATGCTCCTGTAGTTAGAGACACGAGCAGCGGAGCTGCCCTTGGGTAACTATTAACTGACAGAAGCGCGTAAAACACATATGACATTGATGGAGTGGCTGAGATGCCTGAACTACTCTTCACACTCGGCGAGAACTCATGTGAAAGCTGATCGTGCCGGCTCCCTTCTGGCCTAGCTGATTAAGCAGGACCAACAAACAGGCCCCATTACTGCGCTAAGGTCATCAGAGGGTGTGTTGAGGTACACCCAGTACGAAATACACAATGAGATTATTCTCCATTTTATGAGAGTATATCAGTCAGCGCTGGAGGCGTCGGAACCGGAGATCAATGACTTCTTAAATGGCCTCGCATTCCCCAGATTGACCCCAGACCAACGCATGGAATTGGACTCCCCCATCACGCAAGATACCTTAGCCTCGGGGAAGGTGCCGGGCCCGGACGGCTTCCCATCTGAGTTTTACAAAGCATAGGCAGAACTGCTAGCTCCGCAATTACATCGGGTATATGCAGAGGCATTACAACATGCGCAGTTACCTGTGTTGCTCACTGAAGCCACGTTGATCACTCTTCCGCTATACACGCATGACCCTCATTGGGCTGCCTGGTGCTTGAACTGGAGAAAGCTTTCGACACCATTGAGTGGCCATTCCTTTTTAACATACTGCCACGATATGGGATTGGCCCTTCCTAAGTCTGATCAGACTATTATATGGAGAACCGTCAGTGCGAGTCCGAACCGGCAACCTAATACCGGAATCCATAAGGGTCTGCAGGGGCACTAGACAGGGATGCCCGCTCTCCCCGCTAATCTTCTCGCTGGCTATTGAGCCACTAGCTATGGCCATGCGTGACTCTGTACACTCCTGAGGAATCCCACTAGGGGACAGACACGTGATCCAGCGCGGCTAATATAAATTTCTCCTCAAGACCCTAATCCAGAAAAACACTCATGACGGTGGGGCCCATGACACCGCATACATACATTCATTCCATCTCTGGATTATTCACCTAAGGAAAAATGAGCTGCTGGACGAGCGGGGTTACCTTATTGGAAAACGACAGAATTATAATCTATACATTATATACATAAATTTCGGATCCTGTCGGTTCTAAACATCAAGGCACTCCGCTATTTGGTCGATGGACCAACTAGTAGGGTCAGTTGATGGTGATCAAGACCAGCTCAATCACAATTAAAACCTTTAACATTTTATAAATCACAATTTTATTTAAAGAACCACAGACTCATTTTAAAGTTAGAATATAATTTTATCTAAAATTCTTCAATCAAATAAGTGAAATTCTTTATTAAACAAACACATTTAAATATCAATAAACATTTAAGAAAGATTTTTAGGAAAAGTGAAAATTATGCTTTACCCTCGGCCATGGGGCGATGACAAAAATGGTTCACAAAGGGAGATGAACCGCAGATCACAGAATAGGACTCCCAAACTGACTGACTGTCCCGCTACCCTCCTCGGACGCACCTCCCGGGCAGAATTCCCGCAACGATCTCGTTCCTTTCCCAGTCAAAGTTCAAAGTCCAAGATGACAGAGTTTTTCGCAGCATCAAGGTGGAAAAATGAAAAATAAAGAAGCGGCATGGCAATAAAACCAACAGCAGCAGCAGCACGTAAGAGCAGACTCTCTTATACCCTATTCTATGGCTTACTACACATAAAAGTTGCAATCCTTAGGGGCAAGAATCACGCTAATTGGTCCATTGGAGGGGTGGTGATGGTCACCTCATCGCCCTCCTTGTTCAAACTGGTTTGGGGACAAATAAAGCACACAATAAGTCTCCTGACTTTGGGGTCAAAAGTAGTCCAACTTGTCAATTTATTTTGTAGCGATCTTTGATGGTCACATTTTAGTTCATCCATTGTCACTCGGTTCTTTCCCATCCATTCCCAGGAATACATGCTGAACACTTGGCAGTCACTTCCTTGCAGGTCAGCTTGACCCTGACATTTCTCACTCCGGGCACAGGCCGCATTCACGTGACTGAAGCTTCCGTATCGATTCTGCGCGGAGGCCATCTTAGTCATCTCACGTGATCTCATCCTTTCCAGCAGCCATTTTTGAAGCATGGCCTAGCAGGCCTGAACGAACTATCATAAGAACAAACACAACCGAAATTAAAACAACGAAAATAAGCCTTTCTGTTTAGCACCTGCCAGTCTAAAGACCCGTGTTAGGTGTTACCTAGCAGAAGCGACATTTAAAGCCATTTTACTTACCACCTGCATTCTTTGCCACAATACAATTCTATTACGCAACACAAATCATGCAATTTCACTCTAATTAGTAAGCAAATCACAATACTAAGGTTAATTAACTTCACATTTGTAAGTAGATTAGATTTTGCACAAATAAGCGTATTTCCCACGTGTAGTGTTTACTAAAAAGGTGCACTTGTTGGTTAATGCATGCTGTTCAAACTGTTAGTATCATTACTAGTTATGCGGTCATTAATTTTCAAGGGGTACAAAAAATCTTTTGTTTCCCCTGCTCCGTCAATTCCCCCTTTGGTGATTTTTTTAATATCACCACCAAAACATATCCTACAAAATTTATCAGATAAATGTTTCTTGTCCACTTGCATTTGTTAGTTTAGACAATTGTGTCCTTTTCATCTTGTCTTTTAGACCTTTTGTACATGTTCTCTTTAAATTCTTCCAATTCAATCTCTCCCATCTCTCGTTCTCTTTCTTTGTTTTTCTCCTTTTCTCTTTTTGCCTTATTTTGTCTCTTTCTTCTTTTAATACACACATATGCTAATCTCAACATTAATATTATTATTATTACTAAGGTTACTGGAATTAATATTTTCCCAATAAGAGAACTACCTATTTCGGTGAACCATTTCTTCATTGAGGAAAAACTCTTACCAAGTCTCTCCCAAGCACCTTCAACCTCCAGTGGGGTAATTTCTTTATGCAAATCAGTAATGTTCTTTATATACTTCCGTATATTTTCACTTTTGTCTGGAATGTAATTGCAACAATGTTGTATCTTCAGCATTCCACAGACTCCTCCCTCTTTTGCCAAAAGAATGTCAAGGGCAAGTCGGTTTTGCATTACCATAGCTCTCATGGCAACCATTTCGTTGATAAACGATCTACTACTGTAGATAATTTCCGAATTTTGTATGCATTCAAAGATATACCCACTGCTGGTATTAATGCTCCAAAAATGTCACCTATTATTTCTGAAACACTTTCCCTCCTTCTGCGTGTTAAAGGTTTACCTATCTCGTAAATTCCTTTTGTTCCTCTTTCCACATGAAAAATCTTTGGAAAGACCAGGCCTAAATAACATGTTCCATACCAATGGTCCAGTAACCTATAATAAGCTCTATTTCCGCATATATAATAGATCCCTGGAAATACTGGATCTTTTCCTCCTTTGAATCCCCATCCCCCTAGAATTTTGTCTGTATCTCGGCACTCACTAGAACCCACGAAATAGTTATCATATACTGTGTTATCCCTACTAATACACAATTTTCCATGTTGGGGCCAATCTAGAACCATAGCTGCGTTTGTTTCCCCTTTGTCATAGTTTCCCTCTTCGAACGCCCAAGGTGGGGTTTTTATCTTTTCTCCTGCTACCTTTCTTTGAAACTTATCCCTTCTGTCTTCTACCATGTCTAAGAAATTCTTTTCTTCCTTTCTTAACCCACAAGTAAGATTATGTCTAAATACATATTCTAAGGTTAATTCTTTTGTTTCTAAGAAAAATTCTCCAAAAACCTTTGCGAACTTCACTTTATTTAGTTCAGGGATTATGGGAACTTTAGCAAAAATGTCATCTGTGTCAGTGTAGTAATATTCTAATTTACCTGTTTTATAAAATAAACTAGCTAAAACACTACGGGGCATATTATCAAGGGCTCTATCGCCGCTTTAGCGGGACTTTTTCCCGCTAAAGCGGCGATAATTCTAACGCCCTATTAGCAAGCTGTCGCTAACTGCTGTTAGCGACAGCTTCTAGGCGATAGCGACCGGGTTGGGTGCCGCTTTGCATGCCAGCGATATTTATCGCTAATGGCATGCAAAGTAGGCGTTCCCCACCTAACAGCGACTGGAAACAGTCGCTAAGCTCGCTATCGCCTATTAGCGAGGCAGGGGAGGTGATTAACGAACCAGCGCTAAACACGTTTAGCGCTGGTTTGTTAACGCCTGGTCCAGACCTGACTTAGCCATGTAATCCAATGGGAGGTGGATTACATGGCTAAATCCCCTCGCCCTATCACCTAGCTAACACTGGTCACAGTGTGAATATCGCTTGTTTTCAAGCGATATTCACACTAGTTCTCCAGGGTTTCTATCGCTTAGGAGATAAGCGTTGCTGATAGCACGCTATCTCCGCGATAGAAACTCATGAGTAGCCGGCGATAATTATCCAAGCGCTAACTGCGCTTAGCGATAATTATCGACGGTTATTGCTAATAGGCCCCTACAAGTTATTCCATACATCAAAGGAAGGTGATGATATGTCACACCTTCTGTTACAGACGCAGGTAACTGCATACAGACATAACAATCTCTTACATCCATTGTCTCCACATATTCGTACAAAAGCTTCGTGAAGACATTCTTGGAGAAATCAGTTATTGACTTATCCCTATGAAAATCAGTACTATCTATTTGTGTTGCAGTATTCTTTATGTTAGGTTTCTTATCACTACTCGTGTCATTCATGATTGCAGATGTATTCTCTACAACTAATCTAAGTGGAATTATTATTGCTAGAATGAGCCAAATAAACATTAGAAAACCTGTACAATAGAAACACATCCTACACCATCTACGGAAAAACTCACATCTAGGTCTTCTACTCTCAGTGTCTACCATGTTGAAATATTTTCAAATTATATGTACAGAAAATGTGTCTCCACACATCAAATGACTTAGCGTTGATTAGGATCAACTGCTGTTCGGCGCACCTTTCGGTTTTTCAGATTTTTTTTCTTTTTCTTTTGACTTTATCAGTTTGTGTGTCTAGTCCGGTTTTCTTTCTTTGCCTTTCAGGATTTATGCAGTTCACTCCCATCCACTTGTTCACAGTCTTGGTCTGGGTTTTCGTGACTACTATCCACTTCTTTAATGTCAGATAGTGCTATGTATAACCATTCAGGTGACTTGTATTTCAAGTTAGGTCTTTTCACTCTTTTTGGTCTCTGCAACTCTCTTTCACTTGTCTTTCTTTGTCCCTTTTGACTTGTTATCTCATTTACTTGTTCTGCATTATCTTTGTTCAAATTTATTATTTTATATCTCAGTCTTTTAATTTCGTTGGGCCAATGGTCTCCTTTTCTTGGCCTTTTCAGTTCACTTTCTTTTTCTTCTCTTTCTGCTCTCCAGGGGGCATATTAGCAAGACCCACGTTAAAATTATCGCCGTTTTAGCGGCAGGAAACTGCCGCTAAAACGGCGATAATGGGCTTGCTAATATGCGTTATAGAATTCCAATAGAAGCCCAGGTTAGATGTCCTGCACATCTAACCTGGGCTTCTATTGAATTCCATAACGCATATTAGCAAGCCCATTATCGCCGTTTTAGCGGCAGTTTCCTGCCGCTAAAACGGCGATAATTTTAACGTGGGTCTTGCTAATATGCCCCCAAGTTCTTTTTCTTGGTCCTATTCTTTGCTTTCTTTCCTCCTCACTTTCTTCAGATTCTGTCTCAGATCTTACTTCACTTCCTCTAACTTTGAACTTTATGATTTCAGTCTCTTTGTCCGAATCTGAATCTTCTGGTGTTTCTCCTGCTTGAAATTCTGAGTCTAATCCTCCTCGTGTTTCTTCCGCAATTTTCCCAATCTTTCTATCTGAATCTTGTTTTTCTCGAGTTACTTCTACAATTTCCAGAGGAATTTCCCCATAACTTGTACTTGGTTGTTCATTGTCACTGTTTACTAGTTCAGTTTCTCCTGTCTCAATATCAGTTCTTTCTTTTTTGGATTCTTCCTTTTGATTTTCACTGGTTTCAGGTTGATCTGTTTCAGATGCCGAACTGGTATCTGATATTTCCAGATGTCGACTTTCAGGTCGAGCTTCAAGATCTGGAACTCTGATTGTTTCAGTTTCTTCTTCAGTTGTCAAACTGGTACCTGATTCTTCCAGATGTCGACTTACAGGTCGAGCTTCAAGATCTGGAACTCTGATTACTTCAGTCTCTGCTTCAGATGCTGAACTAGTATCTGATATTTCCAGATGTCGACTTACAGGTCGAGCTTCAGGATCTGGAACTCTGATGGTATGACTGGCATGAATCCAATTTTTCACACCTGCACACTTTACTGCAGTCGTTGTCACCAATATCACTTGACGTGGCTTATCCCAGCGTGGAACCAGGCAGTTTCTTCTTCTGTGGACTTTTATGCGGACCCAGTCTCCTGGACTCAAATCATGAGCTGGTTTTCTTTCAAGAGTGGTCGCTTCCGGTCCAACCTGATGAAACACAGACTGTACCACATCAGCCAATCCTTTGCAATAGTCCAATGCGAGATCATCAGTTATAGTCAGCAGTTTGTTGACAGGTACGTGTGCTTGTCTCATTGCTCGTCCCATGATTATTTCATGAGGACTCAGACCTGTTTTTCTGTCCGATATACTTCTTATGATCATCAGCACCAGTGGCAAGGCATCGGGCCATTTGAGTCCTGTGGCTTGACACATTTTCCCTAGCCTATTCTTTATTGTACCCATTTACTTGCTCTACCACTCCAGAAGCCTCTGGTCTGTAGGCACAGTGCAGCTTTTGTTGAATGTCTAGTGCTTCACATATCAATTGAATGATTTCATTCTGGAAATGTGTTCCTCTATCTGTTTCGATCGTTACTGGAAAGCCGTATCTAGGAATGAATTCTCTCAGTAGGAGCTTAGCTACAGTAACTCCATCATTCCTTCTTGTCGGATAGGCCTCCACCCAACGAGAAAACAAACAGACGACCACCAGGACATACCTCAATCTGTTACTCGGGGGCATTTCTATAAAATCTAATTGCATTCTGGTAAAAGGACCTCCTTCACGTCCTATTGTTCCCAGGCTCACTACTGTCTTCCTTCCAGGATTTATCTGTTGGCATATAAGACATCTTTGACAAAGGCTTTCAGCTATAGCTCTAAATTTTGGGTTGTACCAGGTCTGTCTGAAAAGTCTGATCATGGCATCCCTACCAATGTGTGCTTGTCCATGGTACATCCGTGCCATGTTAGAGATCATGCTATCAGGCATAACTGGTCTTTCATCTCTATAAACCCACACTTCATCTTCTTCTCTTTGTCTGCAACCTGCCTTTATCCAAACATCTTTTTCCTCATCACCTGCCTCTTCTTGTCATTGTTTTACCTCATCCCAGGTTTCAACCGTGTTAGTAAACAGCAAGGGACAGGAAACATTTTCTTTTTCCCTTCTTCGATTCATTGAGGTCATATTTCGGGCACAATATTGAGCTAATTCGTCAGCGAATTTGTTACCCACTGCAGTGTAGTCTGTTCCGTTTTTGTGAGCCGCACATTTCACCACTGCAATCTGTTTAGGCAGCTGTATCGCCTCAAGCAACTTCTTCACAAACTCACCATTCCTAATAGGAGACCCCGAAGAAGTCAGGAATTCCCTCTGGACCAGATCTGTCAGAAATCGTGAACCACTCCAAAGCCATATTGGCTATCTGTGATCACAGTAATTCGGAAGTTCTTTCCCAGTTTGCATGCTCGAATCAGAGCAATCAGCTCAGCAACTTGGGCTGAACGAATTCCTCTCAAACAGGATGCTTCAATTATGGTTGCCACCGTACACACAGCAAACGCAGCACTTAAAACTCCTTCACTTGTTCTCAAGCATGACCCGTCCACAAACATCACATAGTCTGACTCCTTTAAAGGTTCATCCCTTATATCAGGGCGAGGTTTTGTGCAAAATTCAAGCACGTCCAAACACTTATGATCAACCTCATTTTTGACTTCTGCATTTACTTCATCTGGCAGTGAAGTTGAAGGATTCACACTCGTGCATCTTGCAATGGTTACATTGTCTGCACCCAAGATCATCTTTTCATACCTAGTCAGCCGACTATGCGTCATGAATTGGGTTTTCGTTCTGGTTAGGAGAATTTCAATAGAATGTGGCACATACACTCGCAAAGGATATCCCATCACAAAGCCTTCACTCTGTTCCAGACTCACACAAGTAGCAGCTACTGCCTTCAGACATCCAAGCAACGCCGATGCTACTGGGTCTAAAACAGCTGAAAAATAGGCAATTGGTCGTTTCATTTTTCCATGCCTTTGCACTAATACTGAAAGTGCACATCCGTCTCTCTCACTACAATACAGCTCAAATTCTTTTTCATAATCAGGCATTCCCAACGCAGGGGCTTCACACAAACTTGTTTGCAGTTCTTGAAAGCCTTCACTTCTTCCTCATTCAATTCAATCGGATCTTTGACATCCCTCTTTGTCAATCGCTGTAAAGGTTTTGCAATCAATGAAATTCCACTTATCCACTGTCGGCAATAACCAACCATTCCAAGAAACATTCTCACCTCTCTCTGTGTCATTGGGGCTCTCATTCCTTTGATAATCCTTATCCTTTCTGTTGTCACCTTTCGCATCCCTTTCTCAATCTTATGACCTAGGTACTGTACTTCTTGTTGACAAAATTGCAGTTTTGATGGGGACACTTTGTGTCCTCCTTCTGCCAAATGATTCAATAAAGCAATTGTGTCCGTAACACATGCTTCTCTGGTCTTTGATGCCACTAATAGGTCATCTATATATTGGACCATCACAGATTTTTCAGGCATTTTTAAATCTTCTAAGGATTTCTTCAGAATCTGATTAAAAATAGAAGGACTTTCTGTATACCCTTGAGGAATTCGGCACCATGCCAAGATACGCTCTCCGAACTGAAAAGCAAAATAACGGCTGGCTGTCAGGGTGTAATGGAATTGAAAAGAATGCATGGCACAAATCAATGACTGTGTACCATTCTGCATCATGTGGAATTTGATATAGTATTACAGCAGGGTTTGGTACAATTGGACAACAAGGAATAACAATCTTGTTTACCTTCCTCAAATCTTGCACTATCCTATATGTTCCATTTGGCTTTTTCAATCCCATTATAGGAGAATTACATGGACTGCTCATTGTTTCTCTCAAAATCCCTTGTTCAATCATCTTATTAATTACTGGTGTTATTCCTTCAATAATTTCTGGCGTTAATTTATACTGCGGGGTATTTGGGTAATTCGTCCCTTCTCTTACAGTGATTTTTACAGGATCAATTCCTCTCATTAGTCCAATATCTGCGCCTGTAAAATCCCATACATCAGACCTGACTATTCCTTTCAATTCAATTGGGATTTTCTCTGCATCAAACACAGAAACATATCATTCACTCCTGGTTCTAGTTCTGCCATTGTCATTTTATACAGAACATCCTCATCTGGAGTCTGAAAAGCAATACCGTCTGGAGTACAGTAGATGGTACAATTCATTTTGCAAAGGAGATCGCGTCCTAACAAATTTACAGGACTACAATCACACACCAAAAAGCGGTACATTTCTTTGAAGGGTCCAATTTCCACCTCTATTGGTTTCGTAAGAGGGGTTTTAATCTGCCTGTGTGAAACACCTACAACTTGGATGTATTCTCCTGAGAGAGGAAGGTCTGGAATTTCCACTGATCTAACAGTAGAACGGGTAGCACCAGTGTCCACAAGGAATGTAACATTTACACCATTCACTTTTCCATCCACAAATGGACCTGACTGATCTACCTCTAGAGTTGCGCCAAGCACGCACTCTTCTTCCTCTCCTAGGCACCGTCATAAACTTTCATCCGATTCATCTCCATCCTGCCGTAACCAATACTGCGAAACTGCAGCTGCGCGCAGCAATTTTGTTACCTGCTCTCCTCCGTAGAATCCTGCCTCTGCACTGTATCTTTGAGGATTTACACTCTTTGGAAGAGGTGGTTGCGGCACCTGATACTGTTGAGTAACTACCTGCGGTTGTTGCGGTTGTTGGTAACTCACCTCATTCTGCACCTGTGGATTCAATGATTGATTTTCTGCATTATTTTTCGGAGGAAATTTACACTTGTTTCTCCAATGCCCAAATTTTCCGCAATTATGACATGGCCATTTCTTTTTAGCTTCTTCTATACTCATCTGACCCTTTCCCTTACCAATATTCGGTTTGGACTTTGTCTGTCCTGAATCATTAGACTGATTATCCAACTGAGCTTCTTGTTTTTCTGCCACCTTTACTTGTGCCCACATTGCCTTTTCCTTGAGTTTACGCTGTCTACACTCAATATCATCACTGCAATATTTTGCATACCGTAATACTTCATCTACTGTGCTATTCTGCCAACACAACATATGCTGCTTAATCATTTCACTTATCTCAGGTCTCAGACCATAGACAAATCTATACACAAAATGACTCATGTCCTTTTCACTCAAATTCTCGTATCCACTATACTGCTTAAATACTAAGAGTAGTCTTTCGTAATAGGCATGTACAGATTCCTTACTCTCCTGAGTTGTTCTATCAATCTTTACCCAGTCCGTTTCTTTTGGTGGGATTTTATTTTTCAGAAACGTGATTGCCTGTTCATATTTTCTCATTACTTCTGAACCTGGAGCTCCTGTTTTCGCATCTCTAGGATATTCTTCCTTCGGCCAATCAATCGTAATTTTACACTCTGTCCATAAATCTGCAGGTACAACAATCTCAAACAATCCATCCAAATCTTCCCACAATACCTTTGAAACTTTTACAAACCTTTCTAACTGTCTATACCATTCTACAGGCTTCTCTCTCAATCTTGGAAAATCATTTGTAAATGACAATATATCTTGTCTGGACCATGGGACATGTACATAACTTCCTCCTGGAGTTTCTCTCATTGGACACTCCATTACTGTTAGTTCTTTCTCTTTTACTGGAAAAGCCAACGATGCTTTATCAGTCATTCCCTCTTTTCTCCTTTTCCACCTACTTCTCCATTTATCTACATCTCCCCATTTTCTCAGTAGCACAATCAGTTCCTTGATCTGGGTTAATCGTCCTGAACTGTTCAGATTTTCTATATCCTTCTCACTATACGGTTTCTGCAATCCTCTAATTTTTGCAAACTCTACTCCTAATTCATTTGCCGTTTCTTCCAGTTTTTCATGCATGTTCCTAGCTCTCCAAGTGATGCTTTTACACATAAACATTAACTCGTCATCTTGATATGACTTCAATCTACCGGTACCAATAGTCCATAGAATCAATTCCTCCATATCTATTTTTAATCTGACCACATCCAAAGGTTGTGGTTTAGCATCCTTTTTCTGCAAGTTCCGCACCCAATCATTTAATTCCTCTGCAGTCGGACCCACAGGGGTTTTATTTATTTCTGCCCAATTTACACTTCTCTCCGGAGTTTCAATTCCTGACTCAGTTCCCATAGGAATCCTATTTATCGGACTCTCATTAATCGACAAATTTACAGGTGGACTTGACCTAAATGGACCAACAGAATCTTCTTTCTTTCTATTTTCTAGAATTATTCCTTCTCTTTCTTTTTGCATACTGGAATTTAATGGAATCGTTAAGGAATGTTTGTTTATCTTTTGATTCTCAAATACGGGGATTACTGGCCCTATAGTTACTGGCACAGTCACAGCTTCCATATTCTTTGTCAGTTCTCTTATCTTTTCAGTCAATTCTCTTGTGGTTCTGGCTAATTCAGCCGTATTACCATTATCATGTTTCACAGTCTGTGGTGTTTCTAGTTTATTTAATGGACTATTTATTTCAGATATTTGTTCGGGGCTTTGATTTATTACAGTTCTCATTGGCGTTGCATTTGGTGTCACCACCGCAGAATCTTGTTGGTATGGAGGGAGTCTTTTAATTAAAATGTCCTCCAGCAACTCATCCTCTGTGTCGCTAACTCCATACCCATATCTCTCTGTTACTGCATGTTTCTTTTTCTCCGCACACTTTCTTCCAGTAAATTCTTCAACTGTTCTGACAGGAAACATGCCATCCGTCATATTGTTGTATTCCTCTTAGGGTGTCCATAACGGGCTTTCCAGTATCATGTCCTTATATAGGCACAATTCGCCCTGCACTTATATAGGCATAAATTCCCAGGCCTTATTTAGGCATTAAACCATGCACTCCAAATACAGGCATGGTCTCCGACATCCGTCCACCCTAACGTCACAACGAGTACATGAAGAACAGACCCTTAGGCTGCGGGAGTTTCCCTAGTCCAGGACTATTGATTTCTTCAAGGACTCATATATTATGCATGAACCGTTATTCCTTAGGGGTTCATTCATGGCGTCTTTCGCTGTCCGACTCACGTCAATACTAACATTCCTAGGTACTCTCAGGTATAAATATACCTTCCCTAGCCCTTGTAAACTAGAGGAGACCTCGACTTCAGAGGAGCCCGTTTTCCGGCCTGACGCACTGAGAAAGACGCTGTCATCCCTGCACGCAGAGAGTCCAGCTTCCAGTGATCTAACTTCCCTTGCGGGGTGTTGGAGTTCGAGTCTGGCAAGAGATTCCTACCTCTCTCATTCTTCAGGTATGGAGCTGACAAGAACCTAGAGGGACTCTTGGCATACTAGGCTTAACATACTCTTAGTATACCATAGTAAGGAATACTTCACCTACTTCATACCTCTCCCTACACCTAGGTTAGGTTAGGTACATTGGGGTAGAACTAGATTAGAAACGCATCGTATGAGTACTCGCATTTTTAGTCTGTGTTATTTATGTAACAGCATCTATACTAAAAGATAATGCTATCGCAGTATTATTTATTTCTACTGCTCACACTGTACATTATTTATCTCGCATACTGTCTTGTGATCGTAACAGCACACTTTACTTACACCAGAAACAAGACTGTTCAATAAATCTTTTATTGAAAACGCCCGTCTATTTCTTTCTGTGTAACTTGGAGTAAACTAAGCATGCACGATTGAGCTGAGTGAAATAGTTATCTATTGTTTCCACGACTCTGGTGCATGTTCTGATTCTAAAGGGAAACATAGTGGTCATGTTTTGCGGCTGCCAGAAACTACTCCCTTCTTGTTGTCAAGGAGTTTCTAGTGGCCTCTGAGCTAGCTGGCACAAGTAATTAAGTTTAATATACTCGATAGGGACATACTGACCTTAGTCCTATGTCAAACCTATAGGATATATTATTCCAATGCGCAGAGCCTATTAGGGAAATAGGAGCTACACTACATGGCGCCCAACGGTTTGGTAAGGCGGTAATTCAACGTTAGATACTGAGTAACTCAGCCGTGCTTTTTTCTCTCAGAGACCCCTACCCATATACTCCAAAAGACGTCTGGAGTGGGCAGGGTTAGGTATCCACCACGGCTACATAGGGAAACACCTATATATTAGCTGTTTGGTTAGCTCAACGTTGAAGGATACAGTGTTCCAAAATATTGTGCACCTTATCTTTGTTTCCTTGAAACTTGTTCTACATTTTTCAAAACACAAAATGCCTGACAACGACAATAACGCTCGGAAACGGTGGAGCTGCGGCTGATCCAGCCCAAGCAGCAGTTTTTAACATTACAGGTTTAAATGAAACCGAGGAGGGTGTTATAGACATCCCTCAAAACTTAAGAAGAGCCATCACTCTAAAACTTATAAAACATGGCCTACCGCCAAGAGGAGGTAGAGCAGTTTTTGTGATAGAGGCACATGAATCCTTTCAGACAGAGGTATTCTATTCATGGGTAATACTTCCTGAATCCAATCCAATATCACACACATTTCACTTCTACAAAGAAGATGATCCACCAGAGGAATACATTCCTTTCGAGGATATTGAAATTCCATTAACATACCAGGAGCATCAGCTCTGGTTTAAAGGCGCCCTAAAACATCACAAAAACATTACTAGGCTCGGTCCACTAGGTAGACCAGGAGCAACATGGCCGATTCTAGCCGGCTACACACCTCATCCTGAACTGGATATAATGTCAGATGAGAAACTACTTATTGAAATACAAGAGTTAATAAAAATTTACAGACAATTGGTACAATATGTCATGCAGACTTTTACAGTCCAGCAACCATTAACAATTCCAAATCAAACTCCCCAACAGGGGAATACACAAAACATTACCCCACAGACTCTATACGCAGTCATGGGTAAAATGCCCACAAAACGTGAGCAAATTCCGTTCTGGATAGCTCAAAAATTACTCAAATCGAAGCAGTATTTCCAAATACTAGCCCGTATGAGAAACACAGAATCCTAACAATCAGTTTACCAATGGGGATCACACCACAACTGGAAGACTGCACCACTTGGGGCTCAGTCTTTGCTGCCATCTATACTAAAACACATGGCATTCCGTCCATTGCGGTAATACCTGATGTCCTCAAACAAATTCAAAATGAATACGGGGCAGAGCCTGCTCTAAATTTAGGTATGAAATTACTGAAAAATTTCGAGCAGGTCTCAACAATAATATTATCTAATTTTAAAGGAGAGGCAGCAGCAGTTGCGATCCGCCAAAAATTAAGGGAATTTGATGTTACAGAACATCAAACAGAGCTACCCAGAATAATAGAACAATCTTATGCAGAATTAGGCAGAGATAGTTTGGGTGGAAGACCAGTGAAGCCGAAGCTATCTGAAAGTCCTGAGAAGGACTCTATTAAACAAACTCCTACATCTTCTAAAAGAAGTGGGAAACTAATAAACAAATTTCAAACGAGAAACGTTCTCAATCTCGAGGTAGGTCTCCTCAAAAGGAGCCCTCTGAAAGGAGGTATAACCTCAGGAATAGGGATAATTTGAGAAAACCTGACAGGTATCAAGATACTGATACACGTTCCTCTCGTCCCTTTCAGATCTCATCACAGACTTCGGAAAGAAGAGGACGGACGGAACACAGAGAAGAACGCGTGAAATCGAAAGACGACAAACACGCTCCAAAAGCTAAAACAAAACCTCAATTCTCCAAAAAGAAAGTAGCAGGTCTAAAGATTAGACATGCCGAAAATACTGAGAACACAACTCAAGAACGGAGAATGGGCTCAGACAATGCTGGACAGTGCAGCAGAAGTCACAATAGTTCGCCAGAACCTGAAGGAACTTCTGGAGATAGTGGACTTGAATGAGTACATCACAGTAGAGACTGTAGACACCAGGGTTAGTACTCCACAAAAGTTATATGAAATAACACTCCGGATGGAGGGAGACAAACCTAGACAGGTGAAAGCACTTTTTGGGAAAGACTATCAAAGGGCTATGACATACTTCTAGCAGAAAAAGACTGGCCACCACAATTTGTCAGGGAGTGCCCACATGGCGAGGACATTATTATGCCTGCCTTCTCCAACCATATTCCAATTCACCTAAAATATACATATGCCAGGAAATGGGCAGTGGCCCAGGCCCCAGCATTATATAAAAATCATGTAGGATGGGATGAGGACTCACCTCACCATAAAATACATCTGAAACATGAACCAACTGCACAACGGCAGTACCCAATAAAGCAAGAAGCTAAAAACAGGTCAGGGAGATCTTAGATCAACTTGAATACCAAGGGGTGATTGAAACATGCACCTCCTCAATGAACAATCCTTTGTTTCCTGTCTCCAAACCAGACAATATATATCGTCTAGTTTTGGACTACAGACACCTAAACACTTGTTCTAAAACTTTTGCAGTGCAAAATGCACATAGCACAGCATTAATGAATAACATTGTGCGTAAAAAATATAAAACCACATTAGATATCTCAAATGGTTTCTTTTGTCAAAACATAGCACCTGAAAGCAGGTACTTAACAGCATTCTCCATAATGGGGACCCAGCGTCACTTTTGTCGACTCCCACAAGGGTTCAAGAACAGCCCAGGTTTATTCTCAGCGAGGGTAACGGAGTTACTACAAACTTATGACAATGAGGCATTGTCCTATGTCGATGACATCTATCTGACAGACGATGACCTGGACAAACACTTGAACAGGGTGAGCACCATTATACTGGGTTTCGCCTCTGAGGGCTACAAATTCAACTTTAAAAAGTCCAGAATTGCCCATCTCAATGTCCTATTTCTAGGATATGAGCTTTCAAGTGAAGGCAAGAGCTTGGCAGCTAACTTTTTAGAAAAGTGTGCGCTGCTCCAACCTCCAAAAACGCAAAAAAACTTACAATCCATCCTGGGTTTCCTAAATTTTGGAAGAACGTACATTCTAAATTACGCAGAAAGGGTTAAACCTCTCTACGCATTAATCAAACCTGATTTTTCGATCAGAAACTGGACACAAGAACACACAGAAATCTTGCGTTCACTACAAGCTAACATGTTAGCAACAAATCACTTACAAACACGCGTAAGTCAACGCAATTTGGTGATCCGAATGATTTTGGGTCAATGTGGATTCACATACTTAACTTTCAATGAGGGTGAGAAAATACCAATAGCGTACAAATCTCATTTGTACACACAAGCGGAAATGCGCTTCAGTTCAACTGAAAAAATTCTAACAGCAGTTCAAACAGCTGTAGCAAAAGAAAGAGCCTTAGCCCAAGGGAAACGCATTATTGTCGTCACCCCAGTACCAGCTTTAGAAGCGGTTACAAAAGCGAGCATTCCAAATGCTAAAGCATTACATCCAAGATGGATACAATGGGTTAATTCTCTTGCTGCAACAGATGTTGAATATGTTTTGATCCAGATTTAAAAACACAAGCATTCCTGCGGTATGAACATGAATGTCCCCTGCCTACTGAAATTCTGCCTCTCGATCAGTACGAATTCATAATTTACACTGACGGATCCGCACAACCCGCAATTGGGAGTAAGCAAGCTTACAGTGCAGCGTGTGCAATCGTTAAAGGTCGCATGCGAAATGGCATCTTCAGACCTATGGTCACAAAAACTCAGGAGCATATTAGCAAGGGCACTATCGCCGCTTTAGCGGCACTTTTTGCCGCTAAAGCGGCGATATTTATATCGCCCTATCAGCAAACTGTCTCTAACAGCAGTTAGCGACAGTTTGCGGGCATTAGCGCCCGTTTTTACCGCTTTGCATGTCAGCGATATTTATCGCTAATGACATGCAAAGTGAGCGTTCCCGACAAACAAACCTGGGAAACACTCGCTAACAGGCCTATCGCCTATTAGCAAGGTGGCCTATGGCCCCAGTTAGCGACGTGAAAAGTCGCGCTAACCGGGGTCATCGCTATTTATTTAACACCTGCAATTAGCAGGTGTTAGCCATACCTAACATGGGGGTGGATTATGCTGATACGACCACAGGGTCGTATCAGCAAGGTGTTCTCCCTTCTCCATGCAACATCGCTGGTTTTTCAGCGATGTTGGCCTATTTCCCCACTATCGATGGAATATTCATCGCCATAGCGCTAATCGTTGCTAATACAGCGTTAGCGTGGCGATATATTCCAGCGATAGCCGGCGATAAAAAAAATCACGCTAAGCAGGGTTAGCGATGATTATCGCCTCTTCTTGCTAATATGCCCCTCAGTCTCTAGGAGATTGTACAGCTCAGCGAGCTGAACTACAAGCATTCAAACTGGCACTTGAAAGTACAGATCGAGAATTCCCCACACTAATAGTGTGCGATTCCTTTTACTGTGTTCAGTCGTATAATGACTATATACAAAACTGGCTTGAAAATGGTTTCAAAGATGCGAAAGGTGGCACAACAAAGCACAAAATGCTTTGGGAACAAGTAGTTCAGTTGAAAAACGAACTACCAGAGGCTCACGTGATCCACACACTGAGTCATCAACGTGATGGCGTTCACGTTGCAGGGAATTCATTGGCTGATGAAGCCGCAAAGGGGGCTGTGCAGACGGCTTCCGTAGCTGTGATCACTCGTTCCAAAACAAAAATAGACGGTGAGATAATGTTGGCTGTCAATGCTTCGAGCAAAGGCAGCAGTGCAGCGTTACCAAAAAAGTTTCTAATCAACTACTCTTATGTAATTGATGTGAACAACGTTCCTTTTGCTCGAATCCCTGGAGTGGGGGATAGGGTAATTCCAAACATGGAACGTAGAGCAGCCTTGATTTATGAAACACATTTGGGGAAGGTCTGGCACATCAAGGGATCTCTAAAACAATTTTGACGTTAAAAGAGATGTACTGGTGGCCTGGAATGAATACGGAAATTCACATATTCATCAACAACTGCTTAGACTGTAAGTTACAGCGAGAGAGCCACCAGACACCATGCTGCTGAATGCGGCAACCCAGTGCAGACACCATTGTTAGACAGCATTAGACTATCTACGCACCTGCGTCCTACTGGACAAAGGCATTCCCACAAATACTGAATTTAGGTTCCTATGGTTATGGCCTCAGCGCTCAGCTGACGCTCGAACTGTTATAAAAGACTTGCGAGTCTTTATCGGCATATACGCAATAGGCATGCTACATTCTGACCAGGGTCCTGCGTTTAGCTCTCGGGCTTACAAAGAAGCCATGGCCAGTCTGGGCGTTGCATTGCGGTACTCCTCTCCATTCCATCCTGAGGGAAATTCGGTTGTGGAAAGGAAAAACCGGGACATAAAGCAGTCTATAACAGCTAGGGTATTAGGTTCGGGTGATGGGTGGGTCAAACACCTTAGTGGGGTACAACGCTCTTTGAATAATCTGCCAAGAAGTTCTCTAGGGGGTCACTCCATATGAGGTCCTATTTGGGACAAGAATGTGGGTACCAGACCTTGAACACGTAGGCACAGTGGTGGAAAATAAACCTTTTGATATCAAAGATCGTTTGGCTGTTTTACAGGACTTAAACAAATTAAGAACGAAACAAAGCAACGTATTCCTACAGCCAACCACCACTGGGGAAAATCGGCGGTCCCAGCAAGGCCTGTCTGGATTCCAAAAGTTGGGGATCTAGTCAGAGAAAAAGTTGCGGACAAGAAGGAATTTGGACCTTCTTACAGACAACCAGTACCTGTCCTAGCAGTTCAAGGAACAAAAACAGTACTTCTGCCGCCCCTTGCTGGAAGAAAGGAGAAAAGATTTGTGTCCATCGACCTCATCAAACCACAGTATGTGGCCAATACTAAATAGTAGGCCTCGTGGACTCCGACCTAGTAGCAGACGCACTCCTCTCGCTACTATCCAAGAGGTTCAGACTGAAAGACTGATCACAATCGAGAATTCAGCTGTAACAGATGGAGGACTAAGCAACAACGCTATGGAACTCATCCCTCTTGAACACCAAGTAACAGTTCGTCCAAATACACCTGTCTACACCAACGTAGCAAGTGATCGACTGGTTCCAGTGATTTCTACAAAGCCTGATGCAATTCCAACAATTGATAGAACTGCTTCTGGCTATTTCATTAACTTTGATACGTTCTCAGAAGATCCGAGTGAACCTGAAACAACGCCAGCATCATTCAAATTCAAGCAGCAAGTACAAGACTTTCTTCACTTTCTGAAAAAGACTTATTTGGTTTCTCCATGGATTGAACTCTGGATTATATCTGGACTTTTTGTTTTTCTGCTCTGGCTAGCTTTGGTTACAACTGTGAGCGTGCTTCTAAGTGGCAGATACATCCATGTGAACACTGAAGGAAAAGGCGTGAACGTACTTTTGAAACCTCATAAATCTTCCCATCGTGAAGCAAGAGACTTGTCATCAGTGAACATCACAGCTGTTCCTATACACGATGGTATAGTGTGGGACAAAACAGATTTTGATATATTCGGTCCGACGGAACAATTGAACATTCCACATTTGTTTAAAATTTCACTAAGTGATCTAATCTCGTCCAGTACCTATTCTGATGATTGGGACTTTGAGACTGTTAATGACATAATGTTTGACCTAGAAAAATCTGCTGCATTTTCTAAAAATGAATATTTAGAGGGTTCATCAGACTATGAACAACTGTATTATTATAACCACTATGGTCATCATTATTTGCATAAAACTGCATATCCAAGAAATGTGTTTATGTTTAACCAATGGGAACATTGTCCTACACCACCTAAAGGTAGTTCAAAAACATTTGCTAGTAAATTTCCATATTTTTCAGGTTATAATACATCTGATCCAGAAATGTTTTACTATAAAAATGTAAACAAAACAGAACTGAAAATTATGGGGCATATTATCAAGGGCTGGCGATATAATTATCGCCGCTTTAGCGTCCGTTTTCGGGCGAAAAGCGGCGATAATTATATCGCAATATCATCAAGGACACGCTAGCGCGTGTTTCCTTGATGTAGAGCCCGTTTTTCACAGCCTCGCCTTGCATCGCTAATGAGATGCAAAGAAGGCGTGGCTGTGAAAACAACACATGTTAATATCGCGAAGGCAGCTTCGCGATATTAACAAGGAGATGCAGCGATAAAAATAATCGCGCTACCTCAGCCTTAACTCAGGAATTTAACGTCTGTTAAATTCCTGACTTAAGCATACTTTTCATGGGAGATGGATTCTGCTGATACGACCACAGGGTCGTATCAGCAAGGTTATCCCCGTTTTGCAGGGAACATCGCTGGAAAACTAGCGATGTTCCCTGCAAAACGGCGATAACCTCGCTATCTCTGGAATTCTTATCGCCCTGGAGTAACGCGTTGTTAATAACGCGCTACCAGGGCGATAAATTCCAGAGATAGACGGCGATAATTATCCTAGCGCTAAGCGCGCTTTGCGATAATTATCGCCGTCCCTTGCTGATATGCCCCTATGTTACCAAATACAAAACAGATTTATTCTGCATTATTTAATGCCCAACTGTCTAGACAGGGTTTCGACTTTTGGAAAGACACAATAAACACAAAAACTGTGTGGGGTGCTAAAGAATGGCAAGTGCAGGGGATAGAAGCTTTATTTAGAGCCTGTATCATCCCTGAACAAATAATGTTTTTGAATGAAACCATCCAACAAACATCTTGTCTTGGATTAGCCAAGATCAAAGAGATGAACACACCTTCTGTACCAGCACCTGCAAGAAATAACGAAACACAGGCAGTGGTGACAGTTGACAATATACTACAACTCAACAGATCTAATCCTGATTGGAAAAAATGGTTGATCTGGCCCACAGACACGAATAACTGTCAGGAAAGATTCCCGAATAAAACTCAGGGCTTTACTATTAATAGGCTAGACCCAAGATATGTCCAAAGACAACATCCGGGGGTAGTAACAACATACAGTGTAGGAAAATTATGCCTCGATTGGCTGCATAAGTCTACACTACAGGATGTGAAACAACACTTAACCTTACTTAAAAGGACGCAGACCTTAGGGAATTCTTGCTTGGACCAAGAAAACCGCGTCAAAAACGTTTCATATATGCCGGCATTTATGCTGCCTATAATGAAGCATGGAAAGTATCACAGATGGAGGCTGCAGAACGAATACGTGAACTTGATCGCATTAATTTAGAGAAAACACTCTCTGTGGTCGACAATGGGTTAACAACTTTGTCCTCCAGAATATATTCACTGGACGGCATTGTATCCTCTGCTATCGACATACTAGAACAAGATTTGGCGATGTTACAACAAGGCCAGTCTCAATTACGTTCTATTATGTTATTAAGCTGGACGCTGCAATCTTTGCGAGCGGGCTATGTGCCTTGGCGTTTATCAACACAACGGCTCTGTTTGCAGAATACAATCTCACTGATAAACAGATCGAATTGGCACAAAGAGGAGCAAGGTATACAGTGCTGAGCATTGAAAAACTGGAAAAGTTACCATTCACAGTGGCAGAAAAACCAGCTACAGAATGGCTTATTCATGGCAAAATCACACTACCTGTGACTACTTTTCAGTTTTAGTATTGCCTCAGACAAATGCAAGCAGGCAAATATGAAAGGTTGGGTAAGGAATACATTAAGACATCTTGGGATTTACCGTATACATATAGATGTTGGAGTGGGGATCGTGAAGTGTTTTTGAGCGGTACAAACTGTAAACGTGCACTAAGCGGTTCGCTTATATGTCAGGACATTTCCTTACACGGGGCTTGTAATGGTTCTGTGGCAAATTTGTCTTGCCATCAGCAGGGTACACCAGCTGCTGTGATTAATCCAACGTTTGGACAACTTTCTAATGGGAGTTACCTCATGTTGAATGATCAGAGTTGCTGTGGCATGCTGCCAGGCATCCCATATCTAGTAACGGTCAACTCCAGGGTCACTTGCTTTATGCAAGTATTGTTTGCCCCAATAGACACAGTCAGGGAGTTGCCTCTATGGCCTTCGCTGAACGTCTCTTTTATAAGATTTGATACTTTGAGCAGAATGAAAGCCATGCTTTTACAGCAAACAGTGCCTTTGACCTCGGCCAAAGAAACCTATGATCTCCAAGTAGCAAGGACTTCGGCTGAGATACAGACTTTAATACGTACAAACTGCCCTATACATTTCGTAGAAATGATAGGACGAATCTTCAATATGTCTGATACAACCGGAATTGTACATGTATTTAAGAGCATCTGCTCCGGTCTGTTAGCACCTTTCCAGGCAATACTCGGAATCATCCCGAACTTTGCACATTCGGTGTTTGGTGGCATACCATTAATTCTAGCACTTGTTGCCGGAATTCTATTTCTCTTCCTGCTATTGCGCTATGGCCAGCCTATTCGCCGACATCACTCCGAGCGAAATGGAGAAAGCTCTCCTTGAACGAAAGTGCCGTGAGCAAATAGTAGAGCTTTTGGGCATAAATCGTCTACGGGACCTTAATACCACGTGGTTCCTGTCATTCAGACCAATCTGGCAAGATTACATCTTACCTGTTCTACGATGCCTGCTATGCGGTGTAGAATGCGTGTTGGACACCTGTCTAACACATCCATTGGATACGCCAACGGATGTCGATACTCTGCTGGACCAGATAACGGCCTATGCTATGTGTTGTCCCCAGAGGCTGCCAATCCTGATGTCTGCATTCATTGAGATCTCACAGACGCTTCCGGCTGCTGCTGAGGTACGAGAAAGATCTACAGGCACACAGGTAACAACGGACGCGAACATTGCTGCGGCGACCAATGCTGAAAGCGATGCTTCACATCTCTGTGCGATTAACCTGCTTCACGAGGTGTTCCAACTAACACCAACTACAGTGGATGATGTTTTGTCTATAGAAATAGATGATCTCATGTTTACACCAGACCCGTAAACTGACTCTGATTCAGCATACAGTGTTCCAGAGATGCAGTAACAATTTGGCCTTCATTCTACAAAAACTTGGAACTCTACCAAAATTGAACTTTTTCCCATTTTTCGAACGAAAATGGCACTTCAATCTGCTTAAAGTAGAACTAGCCTTATAGTACAGACTTGGCGGTACTTCCACGGACACTTAGTCATCTTGTGTGTCTAAAACAGTTCATTAATTTTCATGACATGAAATGACTTTGATTTTTGAAGAACTTATCGATCATTTTCTGTCACATGTAAATACTACTGCTTATTTCATTCCAATTGCATTTATTTTCGAACTTTTATGCCTGAAATGATAAGCAATTGCTTCAAATGTACAGTACCTTTTGCATTTTTTATTATGTTTTTTAATGATTTTAAGAAATATTTTTAAATGTGCGGTACTCCATTTAATGTTTAGCATTTTAAATGTTTAGCATATTAGTATTATCGTACACACGAAAGTGGAGTGGGTGTTGTATTCCTCTTAGAGTGTCCATAACGGGCTTTCCAGTATCATGTCCTTATATAGGCACAATTCGCCCTGCCCTTATATAGGCATAAATTCCCAGGCCTTATTTAGGCATTAAACCATGCACTCCAAATACAGGCATGGTCTCCGACATCCGTCCACCCTAACGTCACAACGAGTACATGAAGAACAGACCCTTAGGCTGCGGGAGTTTCCCTAGTCCAGGACTATTGATTTCTTCAAGGACTCATATATTATGCATGAACCGTTATTCCTTAGGGGTTCATTCATGACGTCTTTCGCTGTCCGACTCACGTCAATACTAACATTCCTAGGTACTCTCAGGTATAAATATACCTTCCCTAGCCCTTGTAAACTAGAGGAGACCTCGACTTCAGAGGAGCCCGTTTTCCGGCCTGACGCACTGAGAAGACGCTGTCATCCCTGCACGCAGAGAGTCCAGCTTCCAGTGATCTAACTTCCCTTGCGGGGTGTTGGAGTTCGAGTCTGGCAAAGAGATTCCTACCTCTCTCATTCTTCAGGTATGGAGCTGACAAGAACCTAGAGGGACTCTTGGCATACTAGGCATACTAGGCTTAACATACTCTTAGTATACCATAGTAAGGAATACTTCACCTACTCGCATACTGTCTTGTGATCGTAACAGCACACTTTACTTACACCAGAAACAAGACTGTTCAATAAATCTTTTATTGAAAATGCCCGTCTATTTCTTTCTGTGTAACTTGGAGAAAACTAAGCATGCACGATTGAGCTGAGTGAAATAGTTATCTATTGTTTCCACGACTCTGGGACACGTTCTGATTCTAAAGGGAAACATAGTGGTCATGTTTTGCGGCTGCCAGAAACTACTCCCTTCTTGTTGTCAAGGAGTTTCTAGTGGCCTCTGAGCTAGCTGGCACAAGTAATTAAGTTTAATATACTCGATAGGGACATACTGACCTTAGTCCTATGTCAAACGTATAGGATATATTATTCCAATGCGCAGAGCCTATTAGGGAAATAGGAGCTACACTACAATATTAGCATTCCGCCATCGTCTCATCCTGTCTTCATGATTCAAACCCCATACTCTTCCATGAACTAAACTAAAATTCTTTGTACCTCTTTGTCTTTCTCTTTCATACATCTCATCTTCCCATTCACCTAATGCTTCGAACTGTGTCGGTCTAGGTCTCGGTTCAAGTTTCATCATCTTTTCTCTCAAATTTCGTAGTACTGCTGTGCTAAACGAACCATTTTCTGGAAATGCCAATACTCCATCACCTTGGGTATATTTCGCCCAATTTTCCAACCATATGCAAGTATGATAGCCATATTTCAACATCATATGAGATGCTGGCGTTTTGCGGCGGAGGAAGTACTGCTCCTTCCCTAGTCACAACCTTCTTGTCTTTCTTAAAAGTTCTTAATCTTTACAAACCATGACGGTTTCTCTCTACCATACTCATAATAAGCCATATTTCACTGCTCTTTTCCCAACACGAATTCACACAACTTATTCTGTTCTTTCTACTGCTCGGCTATTCGGACCTATCCCAGCGCGTCTCACACTAACGCACCAATCCGAAAGCTTTACGTCACTCTCACGCCAACCAATACCAGCGCGTCTTCACACTAACGCACCAATCAAGAAGCTCTTCGTTCCTCCACAACTGGCCAATACCAGCGCGGTCTTTGTTGACGTCAGCTCTACTCCTGTTTCTGCTGACCCCTCCTTTACAAAATTTATCGGCACTTTTCTTCTTCTGTAAAATCGATTAGTTACAACATAAAACACATTTCCATTGTCTGTTTCCCTAAACAAAAGAGATAGTTTTATTCTAACTCACAAGAATACTGTTTCATTCGATAAGTGTAGCACTTCCCTCTACCTTACCCTTCTTTCAAGCAAGAGGTAAACCCGTTTCTCTGGGGATAAAACACATGTGGAGACTATACTGCTCCTGAGAATTAAGGCCAAAGTTTCACAAGAAAACCTGTTGCTATTTCTATCAAATACAACTCATACGTGAAATTTCCCTATCATAACACAGTTCTGTGTTATCACCAATTTTGAAATCAGACAATGCACAATTCCGTGTGACTTCTCTTGCCACACGTGTCCACTTCCTACTTCCCGGAAGGTTCAAAATTCCGACTTACATATAACGTGATACAAACTTAACATAGAAGGTTAGACATGAACAAATCAATAATATATAATCACCAAACTAACCTATAGAAACCATAACTCTGCTACCAAGAAATCTGATCCAGCGTGGCTAATATAAATTTCTCCTCAAGACCCTAATCCAGAAAAACACTCACGACGGTGGGGCCCATGACACCGCATACATACATTCATTCCATCTCTGGATTATTCACCTAAGGAAAAATGAGCTGCTGGACGAGCGGGGTTACTTTATTGGAAAACGACAGAATTATAATCTATACATTATATACATAAATTTCGGATCCTGTCGGTTCTAAACATCAAGGCACTCCACTATTTGGTCGATGGACCAACTAGTAGGGTCAGTTGATGGTGATCAAGACCAGCTCAATCACAATTAAAACCTTTAACATTTTATAAATCACAATTTTATTTAAAGAACCACAGACTCATTTTAAAGTTAGAATATAATTTTATCTAAAATTCTTCAATCAAATAAGTGAAATTCTTTATTAAACAAACACATTTAAATATCAATAAACATTTAAGAAAGATTTTTAGGAAAAGTGAAAATTATGCATTACCCTCGGCCATGGGGCGATGACAAGAATGGTTCACAAAGGGAGATGAACCGCAGATCACAGAATAGGACTCCCAAACTGACTGACTGTCCCGCTACCCTCCTCGGACGCACCTCCCGGGCAGAATTCCCGCATCGATCTCGTTCCTTTCCCAGTCAAAGTTCAAAGTCCAAAATGACAGAGTCTTTCGCAGCATCAAGGTGGAAAAATGAAAAATAAAGAAGCGGCATGGCAATAAAACCAACAGCAGCACGTAAGAGCAGACTCTCTTATACCCTATTCTCTGGCTTACTACACATAAAAGTTGCAATCCTTAGGGGCAAGAATCACGCTAATTGGTCCATTGGAGGGGTGGTGATGGTCACCTCATCGCCCTCCTTGTTCAAACTGGTTTGGGGACAAATAAAGCACACAATAAGTCTCCTGACTTTGGGGTCAAAAGTAGTCCAACTTGTCAATTTATTTTGTAGCGATCTTTGATGGTCACATTTTAGTTCATCCATTGTCACTCGGTTCTTTCCCATCCATTCCCAGGAATACATGCTGAACACTTGGCAGTCACTTCCTTGCAGGTCAGCTTGACCCTGACATTTCTCACTCCGGGCACAGGCCGCATTCACGTGACTGAAGCTTCCGTATCGATTCTGCGCGGAGGCCATCTTAGTCATCTCACGTGATCTCATCCTTTCCAGCAGCCATTTTTGAAGCATGGCCTAGCAGGCCCGAATGAACTATCATAAGAACAAACACAACCGAAATTAAAACAACGAAAATAAGCCTTTCTGTTTACCACCCGCCAGTCTAAAGACCCGTGTTAGGTGTTACCTAGCAGAAGCGACATTTAAAGCCATTTTACTTACCACCTGCATTCTTTGCCACAATACAATTCTTACGCAACACAAATCATGTAATTTCACTCTAATTAGTATGCAAATCACAATACTAAGGTTATTTAACTTCACATTTGTAAGTAGATTAGATTTTATTATTAGTGCATTTTATAGAGCGCACGGCTACCTCCAACGGAAGTGTCCCGGCGCTAACGGTAGGTGCAGATTACATACAAGGACTGAGGAGTTACACGATGTTCTAGGTTAGGCTGAAAAGCCAGGTTTTCAAGGCTTTTCTAAACAAGGGCTCTGTCTTCGCCTTTCGAAGGTGGACTGGCATAGAGTTCCACAGTGTGGCGGTTTTTACTGCAAAAGCCCGACCCCCCATCCTGGCCTTTTTAAAGCGCGGGATCACCATTAGGTCCTGATGATTAGACCTCAGAGATCTTGATTGGTGATATCTCCGAAGTCTATGCTTCAGATATTGGGGGCCAGTGTCACTAATGGATCTAAAGGCCAGTATCAGTGCCTTAAACTCGATCCGTCTCTTGATCGGGAGCCAATTAAGGCTTCGCAGGTGAGGAGAGATGTGGTGGCGAAGAGGAACATTTCTGATTAGCCTGGCTGCAGCATTTTGTATGATCTGCAGTTTTCTTAGGAGGTAATCCGGGAGCCCCAGATAGAGACTGTTAACGTAGTCCAGTTGGGAGGTTACAAGCGCATGGACCACATTTTTCCTGTAATTCATTGGTAATAAATGTAGGAATTTGCGTAGACTTTTTAATTTCCAGAAACATGCAGAAGAAACTTTGCAAATTTGAGCACTACCTGATAGGCTGGAATCAAATCGGAAACCCTAGGTTCCTAGCTGAGCTCACCGGGCTAGGAGGGGGTTAAGCTCAGCTGGCCACCAGAGTACAGATGCGGGAGGAGAGGGTTGGTTAAAAACAGTACCTCTGTTTTATCTGTATTCAACTTCATGTAATTATTTGTCATCCATGCTAGGATTGTGCGCAGACAGAGTTTAAAATTCATGAAGGCTGCCTCCGTGTGTTCTTTAAAAGAGAAGACAAGCTGAGTATCATCAGCATACGAGACCACCTTCACGCCACACTGCTCAATCAGTGTGGAGAGAGGGGTCAAGTACACATTGAAGAGGGTAGGGCTGAGCGCCGAGCCCTGTGGAACCCCGCAGCTAATAGATCTGGTAGCCGAAGTAAATGGACGCAGGAACACATTTTGAGACCGGCCGCTATTTTGCACAAATAAGCGTATTACCCACGTGTAGTGTTTACTAAAAAGGTGCACTTGTTGGTTAATGCATGCTGTTCAAACTGTTAGTATCATTACTAGTTATGCGGTCATTAATTTTCAAGAGGTACAAAAAATATTTTGTTTCCCCTGCTCCATCACACGCATGCTATATCACTGTACGCAGATGATATTCTGCTATATATCCATGATGTCCAGCATGTGCCACCCGACATACCTAATATTCTCTCCCTCTTTGCAAGACTGTCAGGGCTACAGGTCAATTGGGGGAAATCATGCCTATTCCTCTTTGCCCCCCAAATAACAGATCCGGGCCTGGCTGTATGTGACACGCCAGTAACCTGGCAACCAACTACTTGTTCCGGTACTTGGGAATACGGATTTACAACACAGATCAGGACTTGCTAGACGGAAATCTTAGCAGAGCAATCATCTCCCTGACATTGCAGGTAGAGTTCTGGAAGATGCTCAGTCTTTCGGTAGCAGGAAGAGTGGCACTCATCAAAATGGTGGAACTCCTGTGGCTTTTATACCACTTTGCCAACCTGCCGCTCTACTTGCCCCTGACCTTTTTCCGACCTCTGGAGCACATGGTTTGTGACTTTATCTGGAATAAGTCGCGCAACAGAGTGGCGCTTGCAAAATTATACATAACCTCCAAACAGGGGGGGTTAGCAGTGCCTAATTTAGAGCACTACTACCTGGCGGGTCAGTAACAATGGGCAGCCAGGTGGATGGCAGAGCTGCACCTACAAGACACAGCCGAGAATTGGCCCTCCACTAGCTTTAGATGCCATACTTCACATATATAAGCCCTGCGCAGGAGCACCCAGATCTCTGCCTGTGCTAGTCCGGGTGGCACACAGATGCTTTCGCAGTAGTCTCTTCCTTACCAGGCAGGCAAAGTCATATGCACCAGCGCCCCAGTTATTGGGAATGCCCCAGGGTAAGAGGCAGACGGGACTGTCTGAGCTCAAGAACTGGCACGAGGTGGGCATCCACATGGTGGGCAATCTCTATAGAGACGGAGTACTTATGACTTACGAGGATTTGATGTGAGAGGAGGGTGTCCAACCGGGTCTGTTTCTCAGCCACACCTCCTGGGTTAACACGATGCGACGTAGTTGGGGGGACATGACGCAGGAACCACGCACACATCTAGTGCTGTAGTACTTACACGTCATGGGCACGGGAGGACACCTTACGCGATGGTTTGCGGAGGCTTTTCGCATGCAGGCAGCAACAGATCTAACCCGCTTGCGTAACAACTGGGAGGCAGACTCGGAACGGGTATACACACCCCAGGAGTGGGATATGATATTGGCAGGCCCCACAATGGTTCCCCGAAATGCACGGTTCCGCCTGATCCAATATTACATACTACATAGGGCATATCTCTCCCCAGATAAAATTAATAGATACTTCCACAGACAAGATGCATGCTGCCCACGCTGTACCTTCTAAGATGCTAACATATTGCATATGCTATGGTCGTGCTCAACACTGCAACCATACTGGAAAGGGGATATCTATCCACATGCACTGAGCGGACACGCCCCAACACCTGGGAGGCCTGTATACTAGGGGTGTTTGCTAGACACAAAGCACACAGGTCACCTCCAAGTTTCTAGATCTTGGCCTGGTGGTGGATAAACACCTCATCATGAAGCGCTGGAAAGCCAGCGTTCCCCGGCCCCTACAAGCCTGGTCTTACTCTATGCTTAATTGGGCCAAGGCGGAAGGAGTAGCACTCCATAGAGAGGACATCCTGGGCATACGTAAATTCCCAATCTCTGCTCACTGGGATGCGATTCTGGCGTCGCTCCAATCGGAGCTAGCATCAGTGGGAGCCACTGATACCCCTGGAGAGTGATAAACTGAACAAACGCAAGCAGACTCGCGCAAAACTTTCTGTACTCAAAAGTAGTGGCGCTCTAACTTACACACACCCGGACATGTGCATGACAAGGTACCAAACACCTCAAGGTCACATAAACGTTTATTCAACGGCGGTGGAGTGCCGTGGGCAACGTTTGGAGACACGCTTAGTTAATTGCACCCCTTCCTATCCCCCCATGTTTAAGTTTGAGTTCTCCTGTTCAATCAGAATCACATGATGCATAGCTCTCATACAAAAATTCACATGGTTCCTGAGACGTATGCATGGGGTGGCAAGAGTGGCAATATGCATAGATGGGTATCCGATGTACACATCCTTTTGCCATCTACTTGAGGGTTCTAACCCACCTTTTCTTTATATATGAACTGTAAGAATGCATCTGGAGCGCGGGGGCTTAACCCACCCCATAACGCACAAGTTAGAATAGTAGCAGAAAAGTATAATTATCGCACTTTTTGTATATCATTGTCATACCCTGTACAGCAACAACTATTACTGTATGGTAACAAATGTCTCATTTAAAACCAATAAACAGCATCAAACAAAAAAACATGAATACCTGAAGCGCCATGCAAACTTAGCTTCATAGCAAAAAAAGTGCATACTGAATATACTGCTGCTTTTCTATGGACAATATACCATTATTGATTTGCCAACAAAGGCACCCTTTGTATTGGTATATTGACTAAACCAAATAAATTACTATAAAAGTGATATTGCTAAAGCTATCTTGTCTTGAAAAGACCATACTAGAAAATCTCTAAGACCTAATATGGCTTACATAATGCCTATGTTTATTTAATCACAGACAACCCCATCAAAGGTACATCATCGTTCAAGCCATCTTTATCAGTGTGAAGCTATAAAATACATTTCTGTCTTCTCATCAGAAGAGCCTCAGATTGTCTAGTGTAATTAGGATGACCAGACATCCTGGATTTCCCTGAACAGTCCAGGTTTTTAGAGGACTGTCCCAGCGTCCCAATGCTTTCTCTTATTTTAAATACATGTCTTGGTTTTGGGACAAAAAAATGTTAACTCATACTGAAAAGCAGAATTGAAAGGTATGCCTGGTGCCTCTAAAGTCTTAAATAACTTTCATAATTTATCTTTTATTTCAGGCAGCACAGTAGGAAGTCAGCTGCATTCTCCCAGAGGGGACATAGAGTGGGACGGAGTGCAGGGGAGCACAGGGTGTAGGTCCTGCCAAAGCTAATGTTATGTTAACGCAGCCTTATAAATGTGTGTGTTACAAGATTACATTTACATCTGACCTCCTCATGTGCCCTCCGCATTGATATAAATATATATATTCACTGAAAAAAAACTAAGATTACAGGGATGTTATAGTTAGGCTCAGTTTTCACTTGTACAAAACCATAGAAATTCAGCAGTTATAGTTATCTGAGCTAACTATAGCTTACACCCCCACAATGCACTACTTTTGACCTTACACATTACATCACTTATGACATGATCAGTGACATCACTGATGACATCTCAAATGACATCACTGATTACCTTGCATATTACATCAATCATGACATGGTCAGTGACATCACTGATGACATCACTGATTCCCACATCCCCCTAATCTCAAAGGTGTCGAGAGAAGTTTTCTTAGGCCCCATCCCCCTTCTCCACCACTCTGCAAACACGCCCCCTTGGCGCACTACTAGTTGGGGGATGAATTCCCCTTGGCTGCTGAGGGTCCTTGGGGCAAACAACCCCTCCTGATACCTCCAGTAAGTCCCACACAGCTGGATTGTTAGGAGGTCTTTGGAGGCCACGCCCAGTTTCTCCACCACTCTGCAACCGCGCCTCCTGGTGCACTATTGGTTGAGGAATGAAGTCCTCTTGGATGTTGAGGCATCTTGGGGGCCAAGACGTCCTTGTGGTACCACCTGTAAGTCTTACACAGCGGGATTCCAGAGAGCTGGTCAGAGGCCCCGCCCCCTTTCTCCACCACTCTGCAAACGCAATTACTTCTTAAAAAAACTGAAATTCACTGAAAAAAACAAAGATACAGGTGCATTATTGTTAGGAATTAGCATTTAAAAAATCTTAGAAATTCACTGAAAAACTAAAGGTTACGGGAATGTTATAGTTATGAAATGGAATTTAAAAATAACCTTAGAAATTCACTGGAAAAAAACTAAGGTTACAGGGACGTTATAGTTAGGCTCAGGTTTCACTCATACAAAATCAGTGAAATTCAGCAGTTATAGTTAGCTTAGCCAACTATAACTTGCGCCCCCGCAATGCACTGCATACGATCTCACATATTACATCACTCGTGACATGGTCAGTGACATGACTCATGACATCACTCATGATATCACTCATGACATTATCCAAAAAATCACGAACACACCCACTCACACCCCCAAGAACCTTTCGTATTTCCACTCCCACACAACAATTCAGACACCTACTCACTGATTCATAGATCTAAACACACATCCACCCACTCACCCATACATCCACTCGTACACCCACTCACTCACTAATACAGCCACTGACATATCCACTCAAACACCCATACAGCCACTCACACACTCAGTCACCCATAGAGCTACTCCCACACCGACTCACTCACACATACAGTCAATCACACAGCCACTTACACACCCATAGTTACACACACACACACATTTACTTAGGCATACACATACTAACACATACTCACTCACTTATATAATCACTGACACAAGCACACACTCACCCATAAAACCACTCTCACATTCACTTGCTCATCTGTACAGTCACTCATATACCCCATCACTCACATATCCTGCCTTTCACATACCTAGTTACTCACCTATATACCAATGACACATCCACCCACTCACCCACACAGCCATGCACACACTCATTCACCCATACAGCCCCTCACACGCACTCAGAAACCCATACAACCACTGACTCACCTACTCACTTATCCATACAGGCAATCACACCCCCATCACCCACCCACACTGACACTCAGAAACCCATACAGGTACTCAGACAACCAATCACACACCCATACAGCCACTCACGTACCCACTCACACACCCATACAGCCACTTAGACTCCGACTGGCAGACTGATACAGACATTCACACAACCAGTCATTCACCCATACATTCACTGAGACACCTAATCACTCACTTATACAGTCAGTCACGCACCCACTGAATCATCCATACAGGCACTCATACACCCACTGATTCACCAGTACACCTTGATATATATATTTAACACCTATAAACCTTTTAAAAATACTCACGGCCACTGGATGATGTCAGTGATGTCATTTGAGATGTCATCAGTGATGTCATCGGATATTTCATCAGTGATGTCACCGACCATGTCATGAGTGGTGTAATATGTGAAGTCATAAGCAATGTATTGCGGGGGCGCGAGTTATAGTTAGCTCAGCTAAGTATAACTGCTGAATTTCACTGGTTTTGTACGAGTGAAACCTGAGCCTAACTATAACGTCCCTGTAACCTTTGGTTTTTTCAGTGAATATATATATATATCAACACTTCTCCTCCTTCGTGGCAAAAGGACAACTTGGCACTCAATGCAGTAACAATTTGTTTATTTCACGGGTAAAAGGCTGCAACAACGGTCTATCTGGACACGTTTCGGCCTATGCCTTTGTCAACATTGAGATCGCCATATTTACAGTAGTCTTTATAATCTTATTCTCATTACAGGGCGGCTTAAACAAAGAAAATAGAAAAAATATATACAACCAATGATGCACTTTCAAACATTGAAAGGTTATGTTTTACTAGGAAATTTCTGACAATTAAGCCCAAGTGGGCAATTGCTAAAATACAATATAAATTATACAGAATAAATATCAAAACTATATAAAGCTACTTGCTGAACACTTTGGCCTCAGTTGGCTTGTGACTGCCACTGTTCTAATTCATCTTCACAGTCTACTCTGACTTGTTTCTTATTCACTACCCTGTAATGGAAACGCATATGAAAATATCTTATAAGTCAGAAGTAATATAAGAACAAATAAAATAGCTTCACTACTACTGGCAGTCATAAATCGTACTACTACATAAATTCCTTTCTGATTTCACTATGTATCATTCATTCCAGCACAACACCTCAATTTATAGATGCACGTACATTTCTTCATCAAGATTGAGACCTCTTGGTTCTTTTGCTATTAAATACCAATATATACTTTGATTCCAATATCCTCAACTTTTTCTCAGGATTACCTCCTCTCTCATTCAGTCTCACACTGTCCATGACACTATATTGCAGGTCTTTTTCATCCCAATTGTGTACCTCATGATAGTGCCTAGCAACTGAATAGCTGGTGTCATTATTTTTTATTGCTCTTAGATGTTGCAATATTCTCTTGTGTACCTGGAGGGTGGAGCTCCCTAAGTAAATCATTTCGCATCCACATTTCACTTTTTCATGTGTAGTGGCCCTTGATTTTGTGTATTCTTCTGTTTATCTCTAACTTTTTGATGCTTTCACCATTCTTGCACGCCTTGCATTTACTGCAACGGAAGAAACCATCCATAAGTTTTAGCCAAGTAGTCTTGTCTACCCTCACATCGCTCCGAACTAACTTCTCTCTGATAGAGTGTGCTCTCCTGAAGGTAATTAGTGGTTTCTTAGGTATTTTCTGGCCTATCACAGGGTCACTTCTGAGAAGATGCCAGTGTTTCTGTAGCACGGTTCTTAACCTCTGGTGTGCAGTGTGGTATGTAGTGATAAAGCGATGTTCTACTTTATCTTTCTCTGTTTTCTATTTTCTTTTGAAAATAAGCCTTTCTCTTTGAACTTTCTCAATTCTATCTCCTGTTGCAGTGAGAGTTTTCAGACTATATCCTCATTCCCTGAATCTCTAGGTCATGTCTTCCTTAACTAATTTAAACCCACCTTCAGTGTTACAAATTTTTCTTGCTCTCAAAAACTCCCCATATGGGATGTCCTTAATCTGGGAGGTAGGGTGGAAGCTTTGGGCATGTAATGTGCTGTTGCCTGCACTTGGTTTCCTATATAAGGAAGTTACTAATTTGTGCTCCTTCACTTCCAATTTTACATCTTGGAATTCCGCCGTGGTGGTGCTAATATGGCTGGTAAATTTGAGATTCAGATTATTGGAATCGATCTGTGTGACAAATTTCTCGGCACTTTTTATGTCCCCTCTCCATATGACGATGAATATCGTCTATGAATTTAAGCCATAACGATATGTTACTGTTCCATCTGTCTAAAGGGTGGTTATTTAGGACTTGGTCTTCCCACCACCCCATATGTAGGTTTGCAAAACTTGGAGCAAAGCAAGTGCCCATCGCTGTGCCTCGTTGTTGTTCATATATGTCATGATTAAAATAAAAGATGTTCTGTGTCAGGCACCAACTCATCATTTCTAGTAACATGAGATTATGTTTGTAGAATCTTATGTGTCTTTCTTTCAGAAAATGTTCTGTCGCTCTCAGGCCATCCTTATGGTTTATACTGGTGTATAAAGATTGTACATCTAACGTCATGAATAACATACCTTCCTTCCACTGCATATCCTGGATATGTTTCAAAAAGTCTGTGGTATCTTTAATGTACGAAGGGAGCCCTTCTACAAACAGTCTTAAAAATGTATCTATATACTTCGACACATTCTCAAAAAGACTGTCCTGTGCGGCAATAATAGGTCTGCCTGGTGGTCTGTTCACATCTTTGTGAATTTTGGGTATTAGGTAAAAGACCTGGAGCTTAGGTTCTTGGAATTTAAGAAAACAATATTCTTCACTACTGATAAGACCTTCATCCCGCCACTCGAGTAAAAGTGTATTTAAGCTATGCTCAATTTCTCTATAGTGTGCTGTATTCACTTTCTTGTAGCATGATCGATCCCTCAGTTGGTTATAAGCCTCTGTCATATATGCTTTTCTTGACTAAAGGACTATATTGCCCCCCTTGTCCGAGCTTCTTACCACAACCTCAGAGTTTTTAGATATTTTTTCTAATGTTTCCTTGAAGCTGGAATCTGTGTTGTGCACCATCTTTTTACAAATATCTCTCATTTGCCTGATTTCAATAGTTACTCTTTCTGCAAATGTATCCAAATTATCATTTGTTTGCTATATATATATATATAGTAATTGTAATTTCATATATATAGCGCTTACTACCCCTGACAAGGCGTCGAATCGCTCTTTCGTCAAGTAGCACGCTACTCCGGAACCCAAAAAGGATAAGTGGTTGTTAGACCTGGCATCCTTGGCGTGGGTCTCCCTTCCATTTTTTCGTAATGCCTCCACTGTTGCTGATATGTTTTTGCTGGACTAGATGCTCATGGGCACTTTGCCACTGCTAATCAGTGCCAA